>LPNX010447444.1:49342-98233 GCA_001517045.1 Pseudotsuga menziesii
GATGGTCTTCGTTTGGTTTCTTTTGCGATAGATAGCCTTCGACTTTTTCGACGATAAAGGGATTGGTCTTCTTCGTTAGGTTAAATAACCATTTTTCCAAAAATAATTATTATAAATAATAATTATTATAATTTCTTTTTATAATAATAATAATTAATTAATTAATAATAATTATATTAATGTTTTTATAAACTATATATATAGTTTAAGATATAGTTTAAAAAAAATAAAAATTAATCATTGTATTAATTATCATATAATAAAATCTTTATTTTCCCTTAAGTTTTGTAAAATGTGAGTAGATTGGGTAGTTGGGAGGAATGAGTTACATTCAATCTCACTTTCTCTTTACTAGTAATTATTTTGCACTTTTATATTCAAACCCAAACCCACTTATTAAGAAACCATGTGTGGTTTCACTTTTACCCTTTTTTTTTGTTTTACCTTTTTTTGGGGGAGTTACTTTTACCTTTTATTTTTTAAGGACAAGGTCCTATCTTTTAGGGAAGGCCTAGAAGCTTGATTAGTAACTTCGCTCTGATACCACTTGAAGTGGACTAAAACTCTAAAACCCACATGAATTCCGGAAATTAACCACAGTAAAATTGAATATTGATTGATGATTTAATTACAATGATGAGAAAACCTTTTATAGGTAAAAAATACACCGTTTCACTGAAAGGGTGTGATCCTATGTGTTAATTAATACTACATTAATATTAAAATAATTGCTCATAATATTAGATACATAACATTGCCGTCGTCTTTTAGAATGCTTTGTCCTCAAAGTAAGGGTAAGGATGGGTATTGTTGACAAAACTGTTCCGTCTCCCATGATGCGTCTTCATCTGGAAAATTCTTCCACTTAACGAGATATTCCTTGAGTGTTCTAGAATGGAGTTTTCTTTCTCGGATTGCAATGATTGCCTTAGGTTCGTTACAGTCTGAGAGTTGTCATCGTGCATAGATAAGCCTCTGCAGTCCTAAAGGGGTTCCTTCTACCTCCTGAATTAAGGATTTCAGCTGCAAAACAAAGATTAGTGGGGTTACTTGCAAGCAGAGAGAGACCCCCTTCAGAGATCTTACGAAAATCGAAAAGGCTTTTAGATCTTGAGGAGATGGAGTTGCCAGGTCTGAAAGGGCTTGGTCTTTGATCAATTTATATGTTCGAAGAGGGTATAGGGGCTGATGTGTCTAGATGGCACGAAACCAGGAGACATATCTCTGAGGATCCCCATTACCTAGACAGCTTGAAAAAGAGGCTTCGTTTGGTAGCTTAGCTTGGAAGCTGCTCGGACAAGGATCTGTGCAGACCTGGTTCGCGTGGAAGCATCCTGGTGGGCAGAGGCTGTGGATGAGGATGCGAGGAGGGTCACCCAGCCATCGAGGAGATGCTTCCATCTGGGGTGGTGGTGGAACTCTAGTCGCATCCAGTGTACAAAACCCTAGAAAATCCTGCGAGCAATGAGCCCGATGGTCGTTAATGGAAGTCTTCTCCTCCTTTGCAGGATTGGTAAGTGATGCGACAGAAACCCTGATCACGGCCATTCCTTCTATCTTTTCCTTAATGGGCTCAGCAAGACTCTATACAAAACCATAGGTATCCTTCACCTTCCCATAGAGTTGACCCTAAGACCTCATTGAAATTTCTTCAGTAATAGTTGCTCCACCATCCAGGGCCCACTTGAATGCCAAATCCACATTATTCGTCTCCATATGTAGTATCACTGAGGTACCATCCAAAGACACCGATGATTTCACCCCTGGACCGGCTTCCTTAGTCTCATCATAGACCATAATCTCTGCAGAACTGAACTTCAAATGAGCATGAAGGATTAGAGGGAGCTCTTAGTCAGCCTTACGCTTAGGGTGGAGCGACCTTGCAATTTCTTCAGCCCCAAACACGCACTTGTAGAATTTTACGGCTTTGGCAGCATGCGGTGCCTATACAATCAGATGAGGTTTCAGAACCAAGAACTTAAGCAGCTCAGCTGCAACGCCATTTCCTTTTCCATTCTCTGCCACGGAATGTACATTCTCCTGAGCCATTTTCTCTCCTCCTCCGTCTCCCCTTGACCTGGAAATCAGCCACAACGCAACTTTATTGAACCCTCAATCGAGGTATTTAAAAAAAACATTAAAACCCTCAATGGACGTATTTAAAAAAAATGTTCAAACCCTCTATAGAGGTATTGAAAGACCTTGATCGAGCTAATAGCTCAATCATGGGATTTAAAAAGTAGTTGCTAACCCCTTTTTCTACACTTTTGATTTTAATTACATCTTTGAAAGGAATAAACCCTATCATTAATTGAACCTTAGGTGGCAGAATTGATGTCGATGGATTCATCAATGGTGTTAAAAGGCACCAATAAGGAAGTTATTCTAGCATTGCATGTGTCCTTGCATGCTAGAGAGACATTAAACTGGAAGCCAAATCTATTAAAGTAATTTTCCTAAGTTTTAACTTAGGAAAATACTTTAATTATTCTAATTTGATTTGACTTTAATGGAATCCCTTTATTAAAGTAAAAAGTGAAGTATTTAAGTAATGGCTAATCTAATATTAGCCATTGACTCTCATCGAAGGATCTCATCCATAGATCCATAGTGAGGGTTAGGGTTTTCACTTAGTGAATAAAGTTAAAAGAATATTTGGTGGTGAGGACATGCACACAAACAGGATTCAGGCATAGAGAAGTCATACAGAGGAGTTTGCACAAAAGAAAGAGGAGTAGCCTGCACGACAGACTCACTAGTCTAGACCGAGACTGTACAAATCGCGCAGAGGAGTTTCCCATGACCACTTTTCTTCAAGCTATGCACAAAAATATTGATCTAGTTGAAACTCATAACAAACTAATAAATGATGAACTGCAACTTATTCAACATCAACATTATGAACTCGTATTTATTCAACATAATACATATTTTGGATTAATTGTTGTTTGAAGTGAGTAAGAGGGAATTGAGCATCATATAAATATGAATAATAATAATAAATTTATTACGGCACTAACAATGTAGATGAAAATTTTCTGCATTATGCATGTCAATGGAGTAGTAATGCAGTATGATGGTCCTTGTGTGCACTAGTTTCCTGGTTTTGTGCATGTGGACCTATCCAACTTCTTCCAATCTGATGGCAGATAAGAGAAGAAATATTGTTGCTTTTGTAGCCAATATTGCTTCTTTCGAATCTATTTGACAATATGAATGGATTAAACTTGGGATTCCATGCCCTGGGGCCTTTCTTGGGCCCATATAAGACCGAATTCCTCAACTTTCATGTCAAGAGAGAATCAATGTACCCCTTAGGATTTTTCATGTATATTTTACTTTCCAATTTGTCAATTTGAGTGACATGCTCCAATGTCTCATTGCTCTTCAATGAGCAGAATTGATGATCATACCTTACCATCATGAAGCATTTCTTTGGGAGTTTGTAACAACGCTTTGGGAGAAGTGGGTTTTCTCTACATAGCGCAAGGATCTCATTTTGAAAATGATATCTTGTTCTCCTCATGTAATATGACTCTCCAATCATGTTCCCAGCAGCCTTAATAAACTTTTGAGCCCATTTAGGCCTAGGATTGGGATTAGGGACTAGATATAGATATATATCTGATTGAAATTCATCTTCAATTCCATAAACTGATTCAACTTGGTCCTTCGCTTCGGATTCTAAATATGAAACATTAATGGAAACATTATCATATGAAAAAGGTTTAGGTAGGATGAATTTACCTTCTCTTTCAAATGGAAACTAAGATTGCAATAGAGTCTGAGTAAGGCAGAAAGTGTGAGAATCCATATTTCTTGGAGGCATGGTTTGCAACACCTTTCGCTATCGACTTCCACGTTGAGATATCTGAGATCTCCACTGGGTCAAGACCAAATACAAATCGTTGTGGTGAGCCTATATGAGCAATCCTATATATAGATAATAGATTTGCAGCTAAGAAGGGAACATCGAGGAAATTCTTAAACACTCCATGCTCTAACTTGATTGAACCCTTCCCTTCATCTTGGATTTGAGTGTCATCTCCCATGTGAATACTTGGACCATCAGTAAGTTGTAATGAAGAGAATGATTCTTTGTAAAAAGAATCATTAACACAATAGATGAAATATTTGCAAACAAAAATGAATTACGTAAAGCTTGATTGATCTCTTTTCTTAACCACAATGCAACTTTATTGAACCCTTAATCGAGGTATTAAAAAAACATTAAAACCCTCAATTGAGGTATTTAAAAAAAACGTTTAAACCCTCTATCAAGGTATTTAAAGACCTTGATTGAGCTAATAACTCAACCATGGGATTTAAAAACTAGTCTCTAGCCCCTTTTTCTACACTTCTCATTTTAAAGACATCTTTGAAAGGAATAAATGCTATCATTAATTGAACCTTAGGTGGCGGACTTGATGTCGATGGATTCATCAATGGTGTTAAAAAGAAGCAACAAGGAAGGTCTTCTAGCATTGCATGTGTCCTTGCATGCTAGAGAGACATTAAACTGGAAGCCAAATCTATTAAAGTAATTTTCCTAAGTTTTAACTTAGGAAAATACTTTAATTATTCTAATTTGATTTTGACTTTAATGGAATCACTTTGTTATAGTGAAAAGTGAAATTTTTAAGTAATGGCTAATCTAATCTTGGCCATTGATTCTCACCGAAGGATCTCATCCATAGATCCATAGTGAGGGTTAGGGTTTTCTCTTAGCCAATAAAGTTAAAAGGAGATTTGGTGGTGAGGACACACACATAGACATGATTCTGACAGAGAGAAGTCAGATAGAGGAGTAGCTACATGACAGGTTCACCAGTCCAGACCGAGAGTGTACATATTGTGTAGAGGAGAAGCACATGACCACTTGTCTTCAAGCTATGCGTAAAATATTGATCTAGTTGAAGCTCATAACAAACTAATAAATGATGAACTACAACTTAATCAACATCAACATTATGAACCCATATTTCTTCAACATAATCCATTATTTGGATTAATATTTGTTTGAAGTGAATAAGAGGGAATTCAGCATCATATAAATATGAATAATAATAATAAATTTATTAAGGCACTAATGAGGTCGATGAAAAATTTCTTCAGTCTGCATGTCTATGGAGCAGTAATGTGCACTAAGTATTGTGCATGTGAACCTCTCCAAATTATTCCAATATGATGGCACATAGGAGAATAAATGTTGTTTATTTTGCAACCAATATTTCTTCTTTCAAACCTCTTTAACAGTATGAAAGGATTGAACTTGGGATTCCATGCCTTGGAGCCTCTCTTGAGCCCATATGACAATGGATTCCTTAGCTTGCATGTCAGTAGAGACTCAGTGTACCCCTTAGGATTTTCCATGTAGATTTTACCTTCCAATTTGTAAACTTGAGTGACATGATCCAATGTCTTATTGTTCTTCAGTGAGTAGAACCATTGATCATACCTTACCATCATGAAGCATCTCTCTGGGATTTTTAGCACCTCTTTGGGAGAAGTGGGTTTTCTTGACATAGCACAAGGCTCTCATTTTGAAAATGAGATATTTTTCTCCTCATGTCATATGACTCTCCATTCATGTTCCCAACAACCTTAATAACCTTTTGAGCCCATTTAGGCCTAGGATTTGGATTAGGGACTTGATCTAGATATAGATCTGATTTAACTTATCTTAAATTCCATAAACTGATTCAACTTGGTCCTCCACTTTAGATTCTACACAAATATATACTCGATCCTTCATGATCTATTCTCCACAAAATAATTGTGAAGAAACTTCTCATCATCTTTTCTTTCAATGCTCATGCACAGGCTATTTGGAGAAATGTTATTTTTGGTCTCCCTTTCATCCCTTATTTTTCGTCGAACTGGAGTGTATTATTCTCTCATTGGAATCAATGCTACCCAGGAACCCTTAAAATATCCTATTTTGTCTAGAATTTGGGATGCTCTCCCCAAGTGTATTTGTTGGAAATGTTGGACAGCACGTAATTATGGTATTTTTGAATATAAGACCGTTCCTCTTGATTTTATTCTATTTCTACTAAAACTCTATTAACCACAGCTTTTAATCCAGAATAAATAGTGGTAGCATCTTAGAGACTTTAGCTTCAACTAAGGTCATATGGATCAAATATTTTCTTTGATCTAATCTTCCTATACCTTTGAACTATAGGATGTCCTCTCAAATTCCTTCTTGGAAAATAAGGATGTCTCGTGATGAATTTTAGGTTTGGCACAGGAGGGCTCAGTCTTATGTTCTCTTTTTTTATGGTTTCCTTGAAAGGAAATATTGGGGTGGTAAGTGATGAAACAGGTCTCAGACACTAAGAGGGTGGGGGGGTAAATCAGTGTCTATTAAAAACTTCTTTTCCAAAGCACAAATGACATTTAAATAGTCATAACATTTTCAAATCATAAATATATATACATGAGATATTAAACATAAAAAGATAAAAAGATAATTCTGTTTTGCAAATAATTATCTAGCCCCAGCTAGATGAAGAAACCCAGTTCTCTTACAAGAACCATCTTGTATACATGGCTCAACATGTAATGAGGAATACAATCCTCTGACAAGCTTCAACCTGTCAACATATTCCAATATGTTCAGAGATGAACACTAGGTTCAAATCCATGGATGGAATAACTACCAAGATACAAAATAATCCACCAAGATACTCCAACTTCCAATTCAATCTTCACTTTAAATATCTCATTAATCCGGAAAGACACATCCTTTCATAATCACACCCTTTGAATCAGCATGCTGGTCGCACCTCTTCAACTAGGAAATCACGCCTTTTCCAAACCATAGCTATAACACTGTTTTATAATTAACATTCAGTTTTGTTTATCTGGATAATCATGCCCTTTTTAAGATAGCCTCATTTCCTGTAGCGTTTCTCTTTTTATTTATGTTTAACACACATGCTAATAACTCTATTTCTTTTATCATTTAACCAAGATTATGTTGTCACACTCTGTCTTCATTGGTCGCCGCCTCTTTTAAAATCTTCTACATTTTTATTTGTCACTGATAATTAATTATTTAAACAATAAAAATTCTGATTTTGCATTCTTCGGATTTACATTTCTGTCATAGGCTTTTTATTACATATAAAGAAGTTTTTTCTGGAATTGCTTGAATTAATTTGTCCTTCATAAATTTACTTACTCTCCCAACAACTCCCGTAGATGCATAAACATATTTTAAAGAGCTTACACATGCTTCACTGCTTGTATATTGTAAACCCTTGTGTGTACATCCTTTACAACTTGTGCAAGCACTTTACACAGGAAACAATTCCCCTTTTTTTGTATGTAAAGTAGTATTTTACTCAACTTGGTAGTCTGACAGATTCCTTATTTGATCACTATAAGGAAAACATATAACATGGCTACAAATCCATTTCAATAATGAACAAAACCGTGACATCATTGAGTTTTTCTAATACACTCACTGAAATTGGTGGGAATTTGAAAGTGGTCTCCCGAACCCTTTTAAAACATCAAAAACACACTTCTTCCTATTTTGGTAGACTCAATATTCACACGTGTGATCACCCAGAGGAAAAGTGACTTCTTGGCTGGCAATAAGGAACATTCCCATGTTTTTTTACTTAATTTCTTTGTATAGGAGAAACCTCTGGTGGGAATTTGTAAGTGGGCTCTCAGACTCTAGTTTTCCACTCTTAGCCAATTAATACATTTTCCTAGACTTGGTTCAATTTGCTTCAAACACTGTTTTTACCTCTTTTGGCAGGATGCTATTTTCCTCATGAAGTCACCATAAGAAAAACTAAGAACATGGCTAGGTATCTAGTTCATCAAAGAACAATCCTAAGCCCTCAGATAATTTTATTATCATAAGGACAATCTCTGGTGGGCATTTACAAATGTCTTCAACTTAATTTTATCATAAAAAACAAACTTTTTCTCATTTTGGCAGGCTTCTAATTTCTTCCTCAAAGATTCTTTTGATTGACTTAGACCATGGCTGGGTATACAAACTACCAGACTACACCCTGGTCATATGCTGCGGGAATCTATATCAACCTACACTATGTGGCGGGCATCTCTCTGAGGCCTCTTGGACTAATTTTTCAATACTTAGTTATTTTCAAGAATTTCTTCCAAGTTTTTCCTGAAAAACCCTAGTTTTTGCAGGTCTATATCTTTTTCCTCAAACATCCTTTAATATATATGAGACCATGGATGGATGCACCATTAAACATACTAGTTCCCCATATGTTCAGAACAATTTGATACTTCTCCTTTAGGAAGTGGTGGGCATTTTACTGAAGCCAATTTCACTATTTTTTCAAATATTGAAGTAGTAAAACTGCTTAAAACCCTATTTTGGAAATTATATATTTTTCTCCTCACACACTCTTAAAACAATATGAGACCATGTTCATGTGAAACTATCAACAAGATTCAACATGTTGCTTTCAGTTCATTTTTATCATCTCCCTATAAAGCATGGCAGGCATTTTTCCAAGGCCACCTTAACGAGTGTTTACTAGATTTTCATACTTAGTCATTTTCTTGTTTTTCTCCAAATTGCCATATTTTTCCACAACTTCTATAATGACTTCCTAATGGCTCTAGAACAACATCAAGTGTATTTCAAGCTTCATCACACATGCCACATCCCCATATATCACATGTCATCACTTCTTTTGACATCCTTATGTTTGCCATCATGTCTTGGTTAGTCCTTTGTCATTACTGAACTCTGCTTGACATCAATGAAAACTATAGCCAACCTATATTGCCATATTTTCCAACAATCTCCCCCTTTGGCATTGATGGAAACACCTAAACCTTCTCTCCCTTTGACAACAATGACAAAGGATAACCAACTTCACAAAAAATTTCAATTGTTCCTTGATAGACAATTGCCCTTTCTTTTGCTTCACCTCCTACAATTAACTTGGACTTGGTGCTGGAAATCCTATCAACAACTTCTTTACCTTCTAGTAACGACTCTTCAGAAAGAATATTAGATAATGTGTTTTATGAACTCCCCCTATCACCATGCTTCTCCCAAATTGATAAGTTGTCTCCCCCTAAACTGATGCACTTTGTTTTGACAGTTTTGTTTGGACTTGACATCTAACAAATGATTTATAACAAGGTAAAAGTGTCATTTCCAAGTCCTCTTCATTATTTGAATTTTCTTCAACAATAGTGTGATCACTATTTATAGAATGAGTGTCTTCTTCTTCATTGCTTGGATTTTCTTCAATAATAATGTGATCATCATTTCTAGAGTGAGTTTCTTCTTCTGGAGATTCCTCTTCATAAGAGTCACCTGTTTTGACATGAGAATTAAAACCTCCTATCTTTGGTCTCCAAACTTTATTTATCTTCGTTTTTGGACTTGTCTCTCTTGAATTTTTATAGATTTGCTTGGATTCCATATTTAAAGACATGTCATGAGGCATCTTGTCTTCTTGAGTTTGGATGTTGTCTCTTTCCAAATCCTTTCCTTGACTTTTTAGAGCATCCTTCTTTTGATTGTATTATGTCTTTGGATTCATGCAATTTCGTGCTTTGTGCCCAAATCCTTCACACTTGAAGCATCTTATGGAGTGACAAAACTTTGTTGTATTCCCAACAAGCTTGCATCTCCCACACTTTGTTTTTTCAGAGGATCTCTCTTGAATTTTATTCTCAAATACATCACATTCCACAGCTCTATGTCCATATTTGTGACAAGAGTAGAAGAATTTATTGGACATGTTACCATACCTGGTGTTAGTATGATATGATAAGCTGCCTTTTTGATGTGCTTCATGATTTAGCTTTTGTTTTCCATAATTCCTTCTGATGGCAGAGTTCTGATCTGGTATTTGATTTGTAATTGCATTCTGTTTTTCTAAAGAGAAAGAACTTTCCTCAACTTCTTTATCCTTTTTGTATCCAAGACCAGTTTTGTCATGGGCTGGTCTTTGCTTACTCCAAATTTCATCTAAAATAGTTGTGCTATTATACAGATTGCTCTTCTCATTTCCTTTGTATGGAGAAATGTGTTTGGATTGAGGATAATCCATTGCTTTCCTTCCTTCACTTCTTATGAATATATTTTTAAGAGTGCCATCATAATTTTTATTTATCTCACTTCTTGTGAGACATGTAGATCCTTCCTCACTCCTGACCTCTTCCATTTCAGGCTTGAGTTTTTGACAGAAACTTTCCTTGCTACTTAACTGAGTTTTCGTAATATTTTCAAACCTTTTGGCTTCTTTGATTAGAATCTTCAGACTTGAAATTATTTCACTTGTCCCTTCAAGTTATTCAGCATAGATTTTTGTCTTGCCACAATATTTTAACATTTGAACTTCTTTAGTAAGATCATCTACTTTGGTATTTAAATTCTTGATCTCTTCTTCTTGATTCTTGAGTTGTTTCTTCGGATTTTATTGCCACTCAAAGCTTTCAGCCTTTATTTCCAGCTGGATGTGTTGTTCAGAACATGTCTTTTCAGCAGCTCTAATTTGTTTAGTTAGATTGACTACTTGATACTTCAAGACTTTTTTTTCCTGTCGTTTTTCTCTTAGCTTCCCTTCATATCTTCTTGTTATATCCAAAACTTTAGCTTTTAATCTTTTAACTTCTTCTTTAGTTTCAGCTGGATGATTATTTTGTCTTTTAGAACTCTTGGATTCGATCCACAATCCTTGAAGTAACTCACTGATCTTGAAAACAGTTTCAAGCTCACTTAGAGTGACCATAAACTTGTTTTCAATATTATCAAAAATATTTTTAGGATAAAAAATTAATTTCTTCTTTGCATCTTCAATTGTAGTAAGGAAATCTTTCTTCAATTTCTTCAAGTCCTCATGTTTAGTAATTGTAGCCTGATTTTTAAGAATTGATAAGTTTTCCCACTTTTCTTTAAATATGTCTATATCATCATGACTACTGCAATCCGATTGTTCATGAAGTTCTAATCCAACGTTTTCTGTGAGGTCATCTCCTTCATCATGAGAGTTTTCATTAATAGAAGTGTTGCAGATTGAAGTACCATTTATCTCTTCATCATCTTTCAAATCTTCTCTTCTATCTTCATTGGATTTTTTATTACTGTCTTCTTCTGGTCTTTGATCTTTTGCTTGATATGTGCCTTCTAACTTGAGCCATAGATTTCTGGCAATAGTGCAGAAACCAATATTTATCTTGACATCATTTGATAAGGCTTTCTTGATGGTTTGCAAAGTAGTAGAATTGAATCTCTGATCATCTTTTGACATTCTGGTTTTGTTCTTCAAGTACCACTTCTTGCTTGCTACAACATCCCACACATGTGCTCCTTTGGACTTCAATTGCTTCTTCACAGCTTGTCTCCAATTGACATAATCAGCTCCATCAAATAAGGGAACTTGAACATCTATACTTGGTTCAAGTAATGTTTTCAAACTTCCACCCATCTTTTAAAATGTTGATTCTGGCACTTAATTTTAATTATAGTGCTTGGCCTTTTTTTTAAATGGACCCGTTTTCCCCTTAGGGTCAGCCTTCCAACAATGAGCTATTCAAAGACAACTGGCTCTGATACCAATTGATGAAACAGGTCCCCAGCTAGATGAAGAAACCCAGTTCTCTTACAAGACCCAGCTTGTATACATGGCTCATCATGTAATGAGGAATACAATCTTCTGACAAGCTTCAACCTGCCAACATATTCCAATATGTTCAGAGATGAACACCAGGTTCAAATACATGGATAGAATAACTACCAAGATACAAAATTATCCACCAAGATACACCAACTTCCAATTCGAATCTTCACTTTAAATATCTCATTAATCTGGACAGACACATCCTTTCATAATCACACCCTTTGAATCAGCATGCTGGTCGCACCTCTTCAACTATGCAATCACGCCTTTTCCAAACCATAGCTATAACATTATTTTGTAATTAACATTCAGTTTTGTTTATCTGGATAATCACGCCCTTTTTAAGACAGCCTCATTTCCTGTAGCATTTCTCTTTTTATTTAGGTTTAACACACATGCTTTCTTTTATCATTTAACTAAGATTATGTTGTCACACTCTATTTTCATTGATCGCTGCCTCTTTTAAAATATTCTACGTTTTTATTTGTCACTGATAATTAATGATTTAAACAACAAAAACTCTAATTTTGCATTCTCCAGATTTACATTTCTGTCATAGGCTTTTTATTACATATAAAGAAGTTTTTTTGGAAATGCTTGAATTAATTTGTCCTTCATACTTTTACTTACTCTGCCAACAACTCCTGTAGATGCATAAACAGATTTTAAAGAGCTTACACATGCTTCACTGCTTGTATATTGTAAACCCTTGTGTGGACATCCTTTACAACTTGTGCACACACTTTACATAGGAAACCATTCCCCTTTTTTTTGTATGTAAAGTAGTATTTTACTCAACTTGGTAGTCTGATAGATTCCTTATTTGATCACTATAAGGAAAACAAATAACATGGCTACAAAGCCATTTCAATAATGAACAAAACCCTGACATCATTGAGTTTTGCTAACACACTCACTGAAATTGGTGGGCATTTGAAAGTGGTCTCCCAAACCCTTTTAAAACATCAAAAACACACTTCTTCCTATTTTGGCACACTCAATATTCACACGTGTGATCACCCAGAGGAAAAGTGACTTCTTGGCTGGATAGCCACTTCAACAAGGAACATTCCCATGCTTTTTTAGTTAATTTCTTTGTACAGGAGAAACCTCTGGTGGGAATTTGTAAGTGGGCTCTCAAACTCTAGTTTTCCACACTTATCCAATTTATACATTTTCCTAGACTTCGTTCAATTTGCTTCAAACACTGTTTTTACCTCTTTTGGCAGGCTGATATTTTCCTCATGAAGTCACCATAAGAAAAACTAAGAACATGGCTAGGTATCCAGTTAATCAAAGAACAACCCTAAGCCCTCAGATAATTTTATTATCATCAGGACAATCTCTGGCGGGAATTTACAAATATCTCTTCAATTTAATTTTATCATAAAAAACATACTTTTTCTCATTTTGGTAGGATTCTAATTTCTTCCTCAAAGATTCTTTTGACTGACTTAGACCATGGTTGAGTAGACAAAATACTAGACTACACCCTTGTCATATGCTGAGGGAATCTATATCAACCTACACTATGTGGCGGGTATCTCTTTGAGGCCTCCTGAACTAATTTTTCAGTACTTTGTTATTTTCAAGAATTTCTTCCAAGTTTATCCTGAAAAACCCTAGTTTTTGCAGGTCTATATCTTTTTCCTCAAACCTCCTTTAAGATATATGAGACCATGGATGGATGCACCATTAAACATACTAGATCCCCATATCTTCAGAATAATTTAATACTTCTCCTTCAGGAAGTGGCGGGAATTTTACTGAAGCCAATTTCACTAATTTTTCAAATATTAAAGCAATAAAACTGCTTAAAACCCTATTTTGGAAATTATATATTTTTCTCCTCACACACTCTTAAATCAATATGAGACCATTTTCATGTAAAAATATCAACAAGCTTCAACATGCTGCTTTCAGTTCATTTTTATCATCTCCCTATAAGGCAGGGTGGGCATTTTTCTAAGGCCACCTTAACCAGTGTTTACTAGATTTTCATACTTGGTCATTTTCTTGTTTTTTTTGTTTTTCTCCAAATTGCCATATTTTTCCACAACTTCTATAATGACTTCCTAATGGCTCTAGAACATCGTCAAGTGTATTTCAAGCTTCATCACACATGCCACATCCTCATATATGCCATGTCATCACTTCTTTTGACATCCTTATGTTTGCCATCATGTCTTGGTTAGTCCTTTGTCATTACTGAACTCTGCTTGACATCAATGACAACTATAGCCAACCTATATTGCCATATTTGCCAACAATAAGTGCACCGGGGGGGGTGGGGTATTTTTGACCCTAGAGGAAATATTGTAAAAACGTTTGAGTGTGGTTTAGGCATGGGAACCAACAATCAAGCTGAAAGATATGCGATGTATTTTGGCTTAAAGTTGTCTCTTGTTATGAATTTTCAATTTTTTACTTACTCTCCATTCTTCCATGATTTGTTTTCTCTAAGGTTGCATCAGTTTGGTAGTGTATATGGCACTATTGGGTACACTACGCTAAACCTCAATAAATTTATTAAAATATAGTTAAAATCCAATCAAGCAAGTAAACAACTGATAATTTCAACAACTACGTAAGATTATTGAAAAAGAAAAATCAAATACAATTAAAAAATATTAATGCGACGATCCTAATCCTTTTGCAAAATTTGATCTTAATGCTATGCCCAGCCAACATCATAGACAAAAAACTTGTGATGTGCTCATGTCCGCAAGATATGAACTTGTAGTTTGGTCACCTGCATAGTTTCCTCACTTATCAGAATTTATTGCAATGGAGAAGTATTTCAGCCCTCATCGAGGTAGGCTAAGGTCACAATCACAATGAAAAATAAGTGGAATAGAGAACATGTTTTCATGCAAATGATGGAATAGGGTTTCAACAAAAATGGAGAAAATTCAAGTTTATTCCCCTGAGACTCCTCATGATCCATTTAATCTATCCTAGGGATAAATGATAGGAAGAAACAAAATAGAGAAACTTCTTCTCTATTCCACCAAGAATCGGGATAACACATGTCATGGGTATGAGGATTTTATTTAAATAAATGATGGGTTATGGTTTCATCCAAAAGGGAGAACTCTATAAGACTCTAAGCATAATTCTTCACTACGTATAAAACAAAAACACAATATATAATAAAGACAAAAAATAGAAGGACAAAAACCTGAAGGTCTAAAAATTTCTGCCATTCTAGAGGTAGTGGAGACTCACTGGTGAAGCTCAATACCAATACTTGACAGTTTCAACTTCTATCCATCGACATCGATCTCATCACCATGTTAAAACAGGCTTGAGTAGTTGTTGGCAGTTGAGGCAAAGTAAAGTGGTCTTGAGGATGATCCATTTTGCAGACATGATGATCATCAATCCTGGTTGATGACAAATTTATGTGAATGACAGTATCTCCAAACCCGAAGGAAACAAACCTAAAGGTGAATTCAATGACAACAACAACAAAAAAAACCATAAATAAAAGAAGAACGCAATATGTAATCCAAAAAAAAAGGAAACAAACCTAAAGGTCTAAACATTGCTGCCATTCTGGAGGTAGTGGAGACTCAATGTGAAGCTCAATACCAATACTTGACAGTTTCAATTTCTATCCACCAACACCAATCTCATCACCATGTACAACTTCATCATCAACTAAGGCACACCTGTTGTTATAATAATGCGATGGCTGCCTGTAAGATTACATGAATCAATGCAGGACTAGTGTTGACTCAACCAATTCCTTATGTTGGACCCAAAATCTCAATTATACATAAAATTCTATAAAACATATTTAACTTTGTAAAAACATATCATTCTCAAAATTTTGATCACTTCAATACAATATAAATATGGGTTAAAAAGATAGAGACTTACCAAATTCCAGGATAGGAATGAACAATTGCAAAATCAATTGCTTTGATTTGGTTATTGGTGATGAGATATGTCCCCACATAGAAGCCTTGATTGAACTCAGTTTTGTATTCTCCATCAAACCATCCTCCAGAATATGGTTTCCATCAATGGATTTCACATGGCTAGCCATCTCCTCAATCCATCCATGTTTGCTCATCACAACCAGAGAACTATCATGTTTACCCATAACGCTCACACACAATCATTACCAAAATAATTGTGTGCTCTACAGTGAATGGTAGTGAAGGAATATAGGGCACAAGAAGAATACCTATCCTTGAGAAGGATGAGATCACGGTTTTCTAGTTTCTAGAGAATATTCCAAGCCTTTAAACCATCACAAATTCTAAAAGGCTTTCCTACAATGTTATTGTTGTAATTCAAAATTTCTGGGCTCTCAATTGCTAGCATCACTAATGAAGTTTGAGCAAAAATAGTATGAAATGGCGCTTCTCTTATTTCAAATTTACTTTCACGTCTAGTCATACCTTACTATTTCTAGAGTATTGCTCAATTCTTGCTACAAATGTTGAAACTAGACAATGAGTAGCTAGACTTGACAATGCTCACGGTGGTGCAGTAAATCGTTTGATCAATTTAACAAAGACAACTGTTGCCTGTAGATGAGGCTGGAACCATAAAGGCATTGGATACACGACATAATTTTTGTTGCATTAAGTTTGAAGCTCATGAAGAATATATTTAATTCCTGTTGCATCAAGTTTGAGGCTCATGATGAATGTATTTCGGATATGGAATGTGTTCCCAATATCATGCATGCAACAACATGAAACAAGTGGTGATGGGACGCTTTCTGTTTGCAATCTTTCTTTGTGAAAATAAGGTAAATCAGATTCAGAAGATGAACTACTTTTTCATCTTCTGTCCAAAATTCATTCACGACTACCACCATAACAGAGAGAGAGAGGTCGTAGAACATGAACATAAACTTGAATGGGTACACGTGAAAGATCATGAGAATAGTGTACAGGTATGACAACGTACATGTGATATACTGACTGATAGGCATGAGACATAACTAAGTTAAGATGGTTTTCATATAATCATTGAGCTTCCCTCTGAAAGGCCTCAATATACGTTTCTATTGCTTATAACAAGAACATCAATGTGACTTCAACTCGACAAAAAAATTTCTCTACAAATGGCATTATTCCACACCCAATTAAAAAATTGATCCTATCGGTGCTGGGAAAAAGTACCTCCCATTTCCGAAACAAAATTTTTCACTTTCTCGCCGAAGAATCTGTATCATAAGTTCTCGATAATGATTCAGTTCCTTTATAGAGGGCGTTTATTGAATTGAAAATTCCAACATTGAGGAAATTTCTAGACATTCAAGAACGTTAAGAAGCTAAATATACTTCAAGTAATAGCATAAGAAAGAGCAATTTAGAGCATATAATGATGGAAGATACAAGTATGATCTTTTATTTGGAAAACCTATTTTTGTGAGAACTGATTATGAAAAAAAGTTCATGAATATACAATGTCCATGTTTTGCAGTATGTAAAGATACCATTCTTAATGTATGTCTAATAAAACTCAATATATGAAACATAGGCACAAACAACAGCACTACCAAGTTGTTCATTCCAGCTAGATTGATTTTAAAAAAACACTTTCACCAAAATTTCATTTTCAAACTGCTGAAATGCATGCATACTCCTTGAATAAGCATGCTTGATGATAAAAGTATGTATAAAAATTCAAAACTCCTCAATACAATATAACCATGGAAAATTTTCATATTTGTATCCAGATAATGCTTTCTCATGCAAAATGAATACAACCTCTAGACTGAACAATGGGACTAGTAGCATAATTCCATGTTGGAAAACACAAATTACATCTATGTACACATTTTTAAGTTGAAATCTGTTTGCTTTAGGGAATTATCTAAAACACAAAACACCTAATCTCTAAGTTACACTTAAGGTGCATGTTTCCACGGAAATTAACACCTCAATTGCAAGGATTCAAAGGCACTATCTAAGTGCAACTATGGAAATAAAGTAGTTATCACCTACACCTACTTCCCTCCACTTTAAGTGGCTTGAACCACTAAGGGGAGATTCCCTAAGGTAAATAGGTCAAAAGGTGACAAGGATATGTTGTTTCACAAATAAAAATACATACAAAACATTTAGAAAACACATTTCAAGAAACACACATTAAGTAATATTCAATTTAAGTATTAAACTAGCAAAAGAAAGTATATGAAAACTCTAACATGGGCATGGGCACCAATATTTGAAATACAAAAATTTGTTTCATCCTTTTAAAATTAATATTAAATATAATTGTTGAACTAGCCAATGCTAAAAACTCTAATATGAGCATGGCCACCAAAATTTGAACAAAAAAAACTAAGAAAGATCCATCTAGTTTACGATTCAATCGTACGAGTGCCCATTTTTAAGTTATTGTACAAAAGTTCAAGAAACCTCAAGAACCATGCTTTAATAAAGCATAAGGAAATATTTGACGACCAATAACTTAACAATGAGTTATCCCAACCATTCTCCATCCGAACCATTCACTGCACCTAAGGAAATGAGTATAAAATGAGTATGAAATTGATACAAACAAATCAACGATAATACAAAAATTAATTTATAAATAAGCTATAAGATAGTAGTATAAAAGATAAGAGAAATTAGAATGTTTTGAAAACTTCACCTTATTTAAATTTTTAATGAAATCCTCATAAATTATTTGGTCGCTTTCTTCTAACTTGTATGTGCCATTCTTGATATTGTATGATAGGTTTGTCATTGCTACAACGTATTCAAGTTGTATGAATAGATGATCTGGCGAATCATACTCGTACATGTGTTGCCCCTTTATTCTATTGTACCAACAACATTGAATCTCAACACGTTCAGGCCTATCCAAAAGATCAATTTCATTATGGTAATCAAACACTCTATTACCATCCTTTTTTCTTATTCTTTGAACTCTTCCAATGTACCAAGTCCCATAAGAAACGTTGTGCTTTGTACTTTGAGATACACCTTTTCTTGTAGTACATTCAGCTACAGCTATAGACTCGCTCGCAAACAACACTGTACAATATGGTCGAATTCCAAAACCAATTGCAACACCCTTTTGGGGGGCCTTCTCATCTCTCCTGAAGTATACTCCATTTCTCACTTCATTCAAACTATCTTTCGATAATGTCAGATTTCCATTCAATTAACTAACCAAACAATATTTGTACATGTCCTTGCCATCAAGATCCACCACTGGTTTGGTATTTATCTTTACATTTTCATCAACGAAATCTAAAATTGCATCCAGGTCGTGCCTTCACTCACTTTCCATCGTTTGCAATTCATTGTCGTTGAGTACCATAAAAGACCAATATTGGAATATCGATGTGGAATGACCCTGTGGATAATTATCAACTACTTCATCCACATATTCGAATGTTGGATAATTGTGATTCTCTATTCATGGTTTAAACCACCAAGAATATTTGTGTGTCTTTCTGGTTACATGCCAAGACCTAGTAAAATTCTCCATGCATCCTCCAATCATATATTGAAAGCTTCTATAATTTTATTATCTGTGGATATTTGAATCATATTGTGATAAGACATCACCTTCCGCTACTATTTGGTGATGCAATTTATTCCAGATACTCATTTGTTTCTTATGAGATTTATTGAAACCAAGCCCTTGGGGATTCAATTATTCTTCAACAACTATATTAAGGGTTACAATAAAAGTAAGTTAGTGAAATCATATGCTCTCTCTACTTCAACCATGCCACCTAATTTTCTAAAGAAGTTCTCACATACATCTAACCCATCCAGGTGCAATGCACATGGCAAGTTAGAGTATTGATCACAAAATAATCTCATCAACAAAACCACAAAGTGGAAATAAATTTTCACATCTTGATACGCCTCTCTACTAATTAAATTAAAGTTTAAATTAGTATTTTCTTATTCTATGACTCAACATAGCCATAACATGAAGAAATGATGGAATCTTGAAGAATTTCGCACTCTTTCCCAAAGAAACAAACTAGGAGACGAAAAAATATCAATATAGTCAGCAACGATTGCTAGATATGTCTCTGTATATGATGTCCTCTCTGTCCTACCACTTGTACTTGTCCTTTCCTTCTAGCACGTATTGACATGCCTTGAAGCAATGCATTGTGCTGAACTCCAGTTTCGGTGATCAATCATCTCTATATACGCAATTTTAATATTGTGGTATTCCACTTTAAAAGTGTTATATACAATTGTTACAAGGTTAAAACTAATCAACTCTGCTCCAACAATAAAATCTCATTGAAAACTGAAGAAAGGATTCACTAGCTTTTTTCCATTATGGATGTAAGCCCTGTCATGAAGTCTTGTTACTTTAAAGCCATCATACAACCCATTTATCCTCCGCCCTTCTCAAGCAATTTAATATCTCATGCATGTCATTTAGTAACAATCCTTCAACATAAGCATTCTTCTCCTACTATCCCCATCTGAGGAATGAACAATAATAGGTCCTAAACAATGTTCCAGATGTTTCTTCCATAGGTCTTCTATTTTTTCCCATTTTTGATGGAAAAAATTTGCATCAAACCTGTTGTGCATTAGATGAACAACCAAAACCAAATGAGGAATCTTCTCATGTAAATGGTTTTTAATAATAACACGTGCATAATGGCCAATCACAAAATTATTGAAGGCATTTGTAATAATCTCATAGCCTGCAGTGCCCTCACCAACTGTCACCAAGAAATGTGATTGGAACTTATGTTCTTCTTTCTTACCACAAAAACCCACCAATGTATCACTTTTTGCTATCCACTTGACATATTTTTTCACAACAGTTTCATCTTCAACAAGGTATACGGGAATTGGGCCCTCTTTACCATGTTTGGATTTATAGGAAACATAAAATTTTTTGATTGCCTAAAAAATGTACTCCTGCTCCCCTGGGATATATGTCAATGTTTTTTTGTTGATGTATTTGTAACTTCGGAATGTATTCATCTATGTATCCTATGTATTGTAACTCGATGTTTATTCTGGGATATATCTATAATGTAATTGAGTCATATTGTCATGCCCTGATGTTCTGATCGGGAGAATCAGTTATGTAAACAAGTCATGTCAAGTCATAGTGGGTAACCCTCCGATTGTCTAAGGGTTAAAGTCCCTACAGTTCCGGGGCACTAGGGTTATTAGACTCTCATAGTAGAGGTCGGCCCTGGTAGGGTTTTAGTCATGTCGGGATTAGTATAAATAGAGAACTGGAGTCTCTATTTATCACACAAGTCATCCACACTCAAGTGTAGCGCATAGTTGAGGAAGGAAAAGACACTAGGGCTAGACAAGAAGAAGATTACTACCGTTGGGAGATCACTTACTGTTTTGGTGCTGATTCTATCTCTAAGGAAGTTGCAGGGTTTTCTCCTTTATGGTTTCCCCAAGGAAAAACACTGTGTTCATTGTCTCTTGTGCTTTATTGTTGTACTTTTTATTCTCTCAGTTAAAGATCCTAATAATGCTAGCTTAATGTTGAAAAACTAACATGGTATCAGAGCTAACCTGAGAAGAAGACATTGTGCAGCTGCGGGAACTAGGGATTCCTAGTTTATGGATCTTCCTCCACAGATTTTTAGCAAAAGTAAGGTGGAATAACTCTCCTCCTCAGGGCGCATCTTTCTGTCGAAGCAGAATCCAATTCTGAGGTTTTTCAGTTTTGGACCTGTCACTACTGTCAGAAATTAGGGCTTTTCACAGAAGGGGAATTTTTCAGTGAGCCTAGGCCTGGATTGATCTCCTCCCCAAAATCGAAGTTAGGGACAAATTTCAAAGCATTTGGGTGAACAGAACTCCGGAAAAGCAAAACCCTAATTTGATCCTGAACCAGCTCTACAGGATTTCAGCTCAAGTTTTAGATCCGACATCTTGAACCTGGTAAGATCTAAAATCTTTTGTATTTCCATTTGAGGTTCTCAGTTAAGATGTCTCATCATACCAAGCTTGATGAAAAGCTTGAGGGAGCTGATAACTTCCGAGCCTAGAAGTATAGGATCTCCCTGGTCCTGGAAGAAAATGAATTAGACTCCTACATCCATGAGGAGGTTCCAATTCCAGAGGGAGATGAGGCAAAGGCCTTACACAAGAAGAAGATGGTTATGGAAAATAGGATCATTGCTGATTCTATCAAGGATCACCTTATCCCACAGGTGTCCTCTCTCAAGACAGCTAAAGCTATGTTTGATGCCCTAACCAAGTTGTTTGAAGGGAAGAACATAAACCGGAAGATGACTCTGAGGAATCAACTGAAGAATGTGAAGATTCAGAATGCAGAGACTATCCAGTCCTACTTCACAAGGGTTTCTCAGATCAATGAACAATTAGAAACTGTTGATGAAGAAGTGGAAAATGCAGAGATTTTGATGACTACTTTGAATGGCCTTCCTAGGTCATGGGATTCTTTCATCCAAGGAATCTGTGCTAGAAAGAAGTTAGTCAAGTTTAGTAGACTATGGGAAGAATGCTCTCAAGAAGAAGCTCGGACAGCAGCCCGAGAAGAGAAAATGGGAAGTGAAGATCAAGCCCTCACAGTTCACTCCAAGAAGGGAAGAAGAAACCCTCATTACTCCAAAGGTAAGAACTCTCATTCTAACAATAGAAAGGACCTATCTAGACTGATATGTTATACATGTGATGAAAAAGGACACTTTGCAAAAGACTGCCCTAAGAGCAAGAATCACTCTCATAAGAAGAAGGAGAACAAAAGAAGACATCATGCTCATGCTGCAGAGGATGATGAACAATCCAAGAAGAGATCCATATATGAAAGTGAAGATTCTTCAAGCGAGGATGAATATATTTTGATTTCCACTCTCACAAAGTAACATTACCAATGGTAGTGATGATTGGCTTATAGACAATGGAGCTTCCAAACATATGAATGGATTCAAGGAATCCTTTATAAGACTCTCAGAACATGAATCACCTCACAAGGTGAAGCTAGGATATGACTACCAATATCCAATAAAAGGTAGTGGGGAATCTTCATATAAATTAGACTCTGGTAAGTCTCTAACAATGAAGGAAGTATTGTTTGTACCAGGACTCAAGAAGAACCTCCTCTCCATATCAGCATTAGATGCAAAAGGAATGCGGGTGGCATTCATAGATGGTCAAGTAATTATGTGGCCTAGAGGAAAGACTATCGATGATGCGGTAGTAATTGGAGAACAAGAAGGAGGATTGTACAAATTGAAGGGCCATACAGAACAAGCAATGGTCCATGATACAATAGAGCCAAGTGAACTTTGGCATAGAAGGCTTGCACATGTGCATTACAGAGCACTACCTATTGCAAGCAAAGTTGTTGAAGGTCTTCCAGAAATCCAAGAAAAACATGATGGGGTCTGCAAAGGATGTGCGAAGGGAAAGAACACAAAGAAGACATTTCCAAGTAGCAAAAGCAAAGCAAAAGGAATCTTGGAAATCATCCACTCCGATGTATGCGGTCCGATGTCATCAAGCTCACTAAGCGGGTATGCATATTATGTTTCTTTTATTGATGATTTTTCTAGGAAGACATGGGTTTAATTCATGAAGAACAAAGACGAAGTATTCAGCAAATTCAAGGAATTCAAAGCCTTGATCGAGAACCATACTGAAAAGAAGATCAATACTTTTCGATCAAACAATGGCGGAGAATTCACTTCAAATGAATTCAAGAGGCTATGCAAAGACTCAGGGATTAAGAGGGAGTTGTCCACTCCTTATAATCCACAACAGAATGGGGTTGCAGAAAGGAAGAATAGAACTATCATGGAAGCTGCAAAAGAAATGCTCCATGATCAAGATCTTCCTATGCATCTTTGGGCTGAAGCTTCCAGAACAGCGGTGTATGTATAGAACCGTACTCCACATAGAGTACTCGAGAACAAGACTCCTAAAGAAGTCTTCTCCGGAAAAAGACCAGAAGTCAGCCATCTCAGAATATTCGGCTGTCCTATGTACATACACATCCCAAAGGAGAAAAGGACAAAATTAGATCCTTCAGGAAAGAAGGGTATATTCGTGGGATACTCTGAAAGCTCGAAGGCTTACATAATCTATTTCATAGGATACAAGAAGATTGAAATCAGTAGGGATGTGACATTTGATGAAGACACAACTTACAACAAATCCAGAAAGATACCTGCTGAAGAACCTGAAGAAGTAGAAGCAGAAGCACCCAGAATTCATGATACAACCATGAATGAAGAAGCTCAGGAAGAAGATCAAGAATTTGAAGAAGCACAAAGACTTGTAGATCCACCTCTGGAGAAGAATCCTCATAAGAGGAAACCCGCTTGGGTACGAGAACTTATCTAAGGTGCGGAAAGATATGGGGCTCCAGAAGAAAATCACAAAGAAAGAAAGAGGACCAGATCCTGCTCCGGGTATGTAGCTTTACTATGTGACTTCATTGATAAAGAACCTTCCAGTTATGAAGAAGCAGCAGAACGGAAAGAATGGAAGGATTCCATGATCGAAGAATACCAATCGATCATGAAGAATGATGTTTGGGATGTTGTCCCAAGACCAGAAGGTAAGTCAGTTGTAACTTCCAAATGGATCTACAAGATCAAGCATGCTGCAGACGGTAGCATTGAAAAGTATAAAGCAAGATTTGTGGCTCGGGGTTTCTCTCAGAAAGAATGAATATAATATGAAGAAACCTTTGCACCTGTAGCCAGATACACTTCCATCATATCAGTACTTGCTCTGGCTGTAGTGATGAAATGGAAGATACACCAAATGGATGTCAAGACTGCTTTCTTCAATGGTGTAGTGGAAGAGGAAGTGTATGTAGAACAACCACTCGGTTTTGAGACACATGACAGAGAGTCTCATGTATGCAGATTGAAGAAATCCCTATACGGTTTGAAACAAGCACCCAAGACCTAGTACGGCAGAATTGACAGCTTTCTATCCAGTTTGGGCTTTACCAAGAGTAAAGGAGACTCCAACCTTTACTACAAGGTTGAGGATGGAAACCCAATGATGCTTCTACTATATATAGATGCTCTATTTGTGACAGGTATGGATGGGTTGATTGTTGATACGAAGAGAAAGCTTACTGCTGAGTTTGAGATGAAGGACTTGGGGATGATGCATTACTTTTTAGGTATGGAAGTGTGGCAGAGTACGGATGGAATATTCTTGGACAAGGGAAGTATGCAGTAGAGATCTTGAAGAGGTTTGGGATGATGGACTGCAAGACTATGGCCACACCTATGGCATTGAACCTGAAACTATTGAGTGATACTTCATCAGAGTCGGTTGATGCTATGATGTATCATCAAATGATTGGGTCATTGATGTACTTGACAAACACGAGACCAGACATTTGCTTTGCTGTGAACACCTTGAGCCAGTTCTTGACAGATCCGAGAAATGTTCACTTGATTGCTGCAAAGCATATTCTGAGGTACTTGAAGGGTACAGTTGATTATGGGCTCAAGTACGATGCGAATCAAAAGATTAACCTAGAGGGTTATGTTGATTTAGATTGGGCAGGCAGTGCCATTGATAGGAAGAGCACTTCAGGGTGTTGCTTCAGTATGGGATCAGGTATGATCTCTTGGTTTAGCAAGAAGCAATCCTGTATGGCACCGAGTACAGCTGAAGCAGAGTATGTCGCAACTTGTTCAGCTAGTTGTGAGGCAGTATGGCTGCGGAAGCTACTGTCTGATTTATTTGATCTCCAGTTGGATGCTACTTTTATACATTGTGACAACCAGAGTTGCGTGAAGTTGTCAGAGAATCCAGTGTTCCATGACAAGTCGAAGCATATCGAGATCAAGTACCACTATATTAGGGATATGGTGCAGAAGGGAGCAGTGAAGCTCCAGTATGTTGTGACGGAGGAACATATAGCTGATGTAATGACGAAGCCATTGGCTAGAGCGAAGTTTGAGTACTTCAGGGAGAAGCTTGGTGTTCTCCAGATCAAGGTTTCCTCCAAGGGAAAGTGATGAGTCCCATACCCATTATGACATGGGGAGAGGATTGGTTCCTTCCATGGTTAGATGTAAGGGCTGAGCCATTCTGTCATGGTGAGAGGATTGGTTCCTTCCATGACAGATATGAGTGCTGAGATCCATAGCCATTTTGACGAGCAGGTCAGATATAAGGGCTAAGCCATTTTGTCATGGTGAGAGGATTGGTTCCTTCCATGACAAATGTGAGTGCTAAGCCATTCTGATATGACTATAGGATTGGTTCCTACATGATCATATATAAGGGCTATTTCCATTCTTGGAATGGAGCAACCTAGTGAGGTACCATGAAAACTCAGTTTATGACTAAGGGCCATTTTGATATGACAATGAGATTTGTTCTCACATGATCAGATATGAATGCATGGCCATTCTGATGTGACAGAGGGATGTGTTCCCACGTGCTCAGATTTAAGTGCAGAGCCTTTCTGATGTGACTGAGGGATGTGTTCCCACGTGCTCAGATGTAAGTGTAGAGCCTTTCTGATGTGACTGAGGGATGTGTTCCCATGTGCTCAGATATAAGTGCAGAGCCTTTCTGATGTGACTGAGGGATGTGTTCCCATGTGCTCAGATATAAGTGTAGAGCCTTTTTGATGTGACTGAGGGATGTGTTCCCACGTGCTCAGATGTAAGTGCAGAGCCCTTTTGATGTGACTGAGGGATGTGTTCCCATGTACTCAGATGTAAGTGCAGTGGCCTTTCCACATATGATAGTAATTTGGGTTCCTATCATGCTGGTGGTTGTAAATGCTGAGCCATTTCACAGATGATAGTAGTTTGAGTTCCTATCATGCTGGTGAATGTGAGTGTTGGGCCTTTCTGATATGATTATAGGATTGGTTCCTACATGATCAGATGTGAGTGTTGGGTGTGCCTTTCTGACGAGTAGGTCAGATGTAAGTGTTGGGAAGGCCATTCTAACTTAGTGTTAGATATAAGCGCTGAAGAAAGACCTACATGGAGGCTAGGCCTACAACCAGCATGAAAAAGGGATGGCTCTGTAGAACTTCCTGTGACGAGAAGAATCATGATGATGATCCAGATCGAGTGATGATCCAGATCAAGTGATGATGATGGCCAATGATAATCCAGATCGAGTGATGGTCGAGATCCAGTGATGATGATCCACCAGTGATGATCCAGATCGAGTGATGGTCGAGATCCAGTGATGATGATCCAGTAGTGATGATCCAGATCGAGTGATGATCCAGATCCAGTGATGATGACCAGTGATGATCTAGATCGAGTGATCATCCAGATCCAGTGATGATGATCAGTCATGATCCAGATCGAGTGATGATCCAGATTGAGTGATGATCCAGATCCAGTGATGATGTCCCATGATGATCCAGACCGAGAGATGATCCAGATTCGAAGATTGACGATGACTTGAAGACTCAGAAGACGTGAGATGTAGATGACGAGATGATTCAGTTGATGAAGAGAAGAAGACCACTGCTGAAAACTGTGTCGAAAGAATACCTTCCTAGTTAAGAGGGAGTATTGATGTATTTGTAACATCTATGTATCATATGTATTGTAACCCGATGTTTATTCTGGGATATATCTATAATGTAATTGAGTCATATTGTCATGCCCCGATGTTCCGATCGGGAGGATCAATTATGTAAACAAGTCATGTCAAGTCATAGTGGGTAACCCTCCGATTGTCTAAGGGTTAAAGTCCCCGCAGTTTCGGGGCACTAGGGTTATTAGAATCTCCTAGTAGAGGTCGGCCCTGGTAGGGTTTTAGTCATGTCGAGATTAGTATAAATAGAGAACTGGAGTCTCTATTTATCACACAAGTCATCCACACTCAAGTGTAGCACATAGTTGAGGAAGGAAAAGACACTAGGGCTAGAGAAGAAGAAGATTACTGCTGTTGGGAAATCACTTACTGTTTTGGGGCTTTTACTGTTTTGGTGCTGATTCTATCTTTGAGGAAGTTGCAGGGTTTTCTCCTTTATGGTTTCCCTGAGGAAAAACACTGTGTTCATTGTCTCTTGTGCTTGATTATTGTACTTGTTATTCTCTTAGTTAAAGATCCTAATAATGCTAGCTTAATGTTGAAAAACTAACATTTCTAACATGCATTAAAGTAGTAGATATCGAAGGGCCATCTAGATTCAAGCTAATAAAGCTATGTAATCTAGGACCTCCCCATAACTTCATCATCTCATAAGAGAATTTAGTGGATTCACTATACCTTCTCCCTGACTTTGAACGAACTAGGTTGTGAAATATATCTTGAAGAAATTCCCAAACTGCATCTTTACCTTGTAATTTTCCTTGCTTATGAGCCTTACACACATCCTTGCAAAACCTGAACTCATCCTTCCTTCCTGCAGATTCAAACAACTTTTCCCTTAGAGATCTTTTTCTAATAGACGGTGTAGCAACCTTTATCCTCTCCCACCAAAGAGATCACATTGTTAATCTATGTGTATCATTTGTGTCTCTTGCAACAATTTTGAGTTCAGTTTGAATCAAATGGTCCAACCTTCTCCCTTTCCCTATATCTCTCCCATGTCGTTTGATGTTGCTCCTTGATTCATGATATAAACACATCCGAAATTCATCACAATTAGGTATCAACTTACAAAAATTGTATGTCAATTAATCAAAAGGGATTCTTGTTTCAGAAACCCTTTTGCAATGAATATGTTGGTATGTATTGGTAATATGATACTCAATACCATAATAACATAGTGTTCTATTGGTATGTTTCTCTGTGGCCCACACTTTTCCACCACGTTGGTCATCCATTATAACCTTTGTGTTCAATATCTCCCCTCTTCTATCAAGATAGGGATCCCACTACCCCCAACGTAGTAATATCATGGGAGGAAATTGTCCTAGAATAAGATGAAAAAACACATTGGTAAATGATCCACTAACGACTACTAACAAGTAATAACAAATAAATTAATGCGAAAATTCAAATTCAAGTTAAATTAAAACTTGAGTAATTAACACACCTAAAGTAGAAGCCTGTGAACTTGTAGAAACCCCAATGTAATGGTGATGGTAGTGATGGGATTAACTAGAACTTAGTCAAACTTTGTTGGGACTTATCATTGGTAGGCTTCTTCGGTCTCCCAATTGTTCCACTCCTCAACACAACTGTATCATGTGAAGTCTCATATGTAGTAGTAGTGTGATTATTGATTATATGTGTTCATTTAGAGAGCTGGCAATATTACCATTTGTCAATACCAAAGAGAACTATCTATTGCATCGTGTACATCCCAATCTTACTTTTTTCTTGTCCTCATAGTTTGCAAGTGTTGTATCCACCACCTTGAACAAGTTAGGCTCTTGCGTTTGGTTGAAATCATGTAGAAGTTTGATTGCTTGATCAATCTCAAGTTGATCTCTATCTATTTTTGTCTTCTTTTCTATGTTACATGAAGGAATTTCATTAATCCCCAAAATTTAAATGTGATGTTGATGGGACCCTATTTTCGTATGACTATTTTTGTAGTTACGAACTGTTGGCACTTCCAAGGATACTTCCCCCAATACATAATCAATGCCACAAATTTTATAACGTATCTTTATATTAGGTTTTCTATTTTCTGAATATACCTTGAGTGTTAGCTTCTCCTTGACAAACTCTTCTATTAAACTATTCACTTTTTATTCCCAAGTTTCCAATACATTAGGATCAATCAATACAACTTGTTCCACTGAATCAAACACATTCTCAACTCTTGGTTGTTTATGAATAGGTTGCTCCACATTCCCTTCAATGTTTTCAAAGATTGGTGTTCCTTCCATTACATGTGATTGCAATGTTTCAACAACCAACGTTCCTACTTTCCTATTAATGCCTACATTTGTTGTTGTAGTTTTCCTTTTTGCTCGTACTTTGTATTTAAAGGAATTCCAATTGGGCCAGTAAAATAAAAAGGATATTCAACGATTTCATCATCCACAATTTCACAACAGATATCAGCATATGCACAACCTTTTCGACACTGGACTGTTCCAAGGGCACAAGTCTCTTCACCAATCAAAATTGTGAAATCCACAAAATCACTTGGATCCATCTGGATTTCCATCCATGTGTACATTTTAGTTGGTTAAGAAATGAATTAAATTATAACAATTTTTTGACAAGTTTGGATATAATATGGCTACGAAATGAGGTGAGTGCATCCATAAATAAATGAAAAAAAAAGATTCAAATTTACACATGCATATTAGTTCATTAATAAAAGAAAGAGCTATAAAGCAAGTATGCACTTTCAATTCAAATCTCTAAGTGGTATGAAGAAATATTACTATCGGGATGAAACACCTTGAAACAAAATGTATCGTTAGTGGCTTATTCATAATAGCCCTACCCAAACTGAAGAGTCGGCTTCAACGTACCTGCAAAAGATCAAAAGGTGATCAAAACAAGAGATGAAAAAACATAGAAACTCTATTAATGGCATAAAATATTTCCCTAGAGACAAATCAGTTAATGACCTAAAGTATTTCAGTGTTTGCTTGCAATTTGAAAGGAAAATATACCTTATAATTAGTCTTATTATTTAGGAAGTTGTCAATTACTGGAAATTTTCTGGAATATCTCTTTGATAATAATGTCTTGCAAGAATCATATTAAGACTCTTTTTGAAAACTTGAATGGTTAACTACTATGAGTAAGATTTCAATTCAATTTCAGTTTTCCTTCCAAAACAAGTAAAATTCTTGTGCAATGCATTTCACTTTTAATGAATCATCTTACTTGTGAATTTTTCATTTTCAAAATCTCCGATATGCATTTTATGCTTTTCTATACTAAGAAGGTTTCACTTATTATTTGAGGGTAAATCCTTTCATTTTAGATTGATTTGAGGGTAAATCCTTTGCACCCAGTAAAGGAAGATTCCAACGGAAATGACTACAAGACACAAACAAAAATATTAAAATCAATATCCATATATAGAATAAAGATTTCTTGCATCATTCTAACTTGATGCATACCATACTTGTAAAACTCTGCATTATCACTAAAAGTGGCCAATAAACTAGTTCATCCTTCTTCAACTACACACATTTGATAGATTTTTTGACAATTCTATTATTTAAAATATGCAATAACTGTTGGTTTTATTGTTTCCTTGGACTATGCTAAATTCAGAATGCCATAAAGAGTTTGCATATATAATGCACCCTTTCTTCCATCTAAATTAAAAGCAATTCACATATGTTTTGACATATGTTTTACTTGGGAGGATATCTCAAAAAATATGTGAACTGCTTTTAATTTAGATGGAGGAAAGGATGCATTATATATGCAAACTCTTTATGGCGTTCTGAATTTAGCATAGTCCAAGGAAACAATAAAACCCACAATTATTGCAGATTTTAAATAATAGAATTGTCGAAAAATCTAGAAAATGTGTGAGATTTTAAATAATAGAATTGTCGAAAAATCTAGAAAATGTGTGTAGTTGAAGAAAAGGATGAACTAGTTTATTGGCCACTTTTAGTGATAATGCAAAGTTTTTACAAATATGGTATGCATCATGTTATCATGATGCAAGAAATCTTTATTCTACATATGGATATTGGTTTTAATATTTTTGTTTGTCTTGTAGTCGTTTCCGTTGGAATATTCCTTTACTGGGTGCAAGGTCTTCACCGCAGTTCGAGTGTTTCCAAACCAGGTGGACATGAACCAGTGAACGATTCCAAACCACGAGGAGATGAATCAACTTATTACACTCCCTTCAACTCTATGGAAGGAGTATCGCTAATGTGTCGATCACTTGTTTGTGATTGCTCCGACATTTATTCTTCTTGCTATGTTCCAAGCATGTAATGTTGTAATTTTATCTAGCTCTTATCTTATAGGAATCCCACTTTTAACACCTATAAGTATGGACCCCTTTCTTGCTAGAAGGGATTATGCGATTGTATTTATGAAAAATTCTCTAGAGGCTTCAATTTAAAGGCTTCATGGTCAAGAGTCTTGGTTATTAATTGATGTATATTTCAATTAAACGTGTTCCCAAATGTTCCTAGGACAACAAAAATTCTTCATATTGTTGGTTATGAGTGATAATTATAAGGTTGTCAGGTGATGTTAAAAGAGCCCATAATTACTCCATCATGCCCAAAACTACTTGAAACAGGCCCATACTTGCTAAATCGACTTGCTTCCTACTGATATTTGTTTGTAATCAACCTAGGATACCAAAAGGAATCCCATATTTTCTTGGAGGAGAGATTGGAGATTTTTCCTTCTACTTGCAACCATACTACTGTGTTCACATCAAAAAAATTAAAATATAACAGAAACCCCAATCTACTGTCTCTAACATTCAGTCCTAGGTCCCTATGATTTATGACATTAAGAGAATATCTGATCAATAATGTAACAATCAAATCCAAAACCATGAGTATCATAATCTAATATGGCATGATTATGGTTGCTCACTAGAATTCATGTAGGCAAACCACTCATGATAAGTAAAAGTCTCATGTTGTCAAGATTCTGCTTCAATTTTTGATGTGAGGATGCCAAGCGTGGATCCCACTGCCAGCCTCATGTATGGTGGTGAAGAATTCCGAGGCTATAAATTGGAAGTGTGAAAATGACTCTAGCATGAGCCAAACACTCAACACACTATATCATCCCCATATCAGTTCACGAGATTAGAAGAAATTTTCTAACAGGAAGGAGATGAGTTTGTTATCATCATTGCAGATGTTGATGACTTTATTATTAATAGAACGATACCTATGGGATACTTGCCTATATATAGTTAGGGATATTCTTCCATTCCCATATGGAAATTTCTTTGGTTTGTGCAGAGAGGAGGATTATCCTGAGTAGACTGGACTCTAAAGTATGGTGATGTTGTTGGAGAGCATGGAGAAAAGGGAATGGAGTTGTGAGGTTCGGGAACAAAGAAGGAAATGGAGGGGATAGATTTATGCCCTTCCTTGTATATGTCACTATTGTCATGCAAGATATCCAACACCAACTATATGCAATGTCTCTCATCAGTTAACGGGATGCATTTCCTTCATGGATTGTCAGATTGCAGAGATCTGATTAGAGAGTATTGCACACTCTGCCACTGGCGAATGAGGATAATGGAGGCTAGTTGGCTAGTAGCCTTACCACTTTAGTGTGATACCAAAATATATAAGTATACACATGTTTATGTTGGGTCCTTTTTGTAGATACAATAGATTCCATGTTTTCTATCCAAAACATGGTATCCCCAATTTTATATGCAAAGGTAATGTTTAAATTCCTTAGTCATTTTTGGGTTCCCATAAGGTTTCTCATGGTGTCTATGTCTTTGTCATAATTTGATTTAGTTAACATTTTAAAAATTTATGCATTTTTGTGTGAATGGGTGAGTTGCAGAAAAGACTAATTTTCCCAAAAAATGTGTCTTTCCCCCAACCCACAATGCGGATTGCGGGAGTTTGGTTTTGCGTTGGCAACTTTTCCGTTCCGCAACCCATAACCCACAATACAGATTGCGGGCGCGGGAACATTTTTCAATAACCGTAGTTTGTCATCCCACAACCCGCATCCCGCAATTGCGGATTATAGATTGCGGGAGGTAGTTTGAATTATGATTTGTGTTGTGTGTTTTCGCAACCCGCAACCCACAATTTGGGGATTGCGGACTGCAGAAAATGTTAGTTAAAATTTTAAGATTGTGTATTTCCTCATCCCGCAACCCGCATTTGCGGATTGTGGGAACTCTCATGCACTTTATTTTTTTTAAAGTGTTGAACCTGCATCCCGTAACCCATAATTTGTGGATTGCAGATTGTGTGAGAGTTAATAAAATTCAAATCTCATGTCTTGATTCCGTATCCTGAAAGATTTGATCCCAGTCATTTATTTCTTTTAATCCTACAGCTTGAATTCGACCCACATAAAATCTATAAATAGATATGTTCTTTGTATTTTCTTACCATTTTCACTTTCGAAAATTACCTTGTTGCGTGGGTTTTACTGCGATTTTTTCCAGAGAACATTTTCACAGTTCCGGTCAATTCCAGGTTGATTTTTTCTGACATTTCCACATTTTATTGTTTATTGTTTCTTTGTTTCTCAATTGGTTTTGATTTCATGTTTATGCGTTTAAACATAGTTTTTCAATTTTCCAAAATGTCACGAATTACTCGTTGCAAGAACACTCACAAAGACATGCTGACCATAGACCCAAACTTCGGCATCTTCTCAAACACCAATGGTAGAATCACCCAAATTTACCAAATCGACTGGCCTGGGGTTTACTTGATTTTTAACAATGATGACCTTTCAGATATTCAAAATGACCAGTTGGCATACCAGAAAATGAGCGATTCTAGGCTACATGCCATTGTTTCCAGGCCTGCTATCCTTCCCTACACTGATGTAGTCCAATGGATTGTGGACCATGAAAACCCTAAAGACCGCTCCTTTAATGATAGTACAGGTTCATAATTAGCCACCTTCTGCCTTGAGGTTTTTACTAGAGCCTATGCTCTTAACCGGCTGTGCAACCCCTTAATGTCGAGTTTTCCCAATCTTCTAAGACAAGGCATAATTTTAGTGAAACGCTAAAATCCTAGATGAATGAACCTATAAAATTCTCGCGGAGGGCCGAAAACCTATACCCTATCGCCTGGTTTAGAGAACCTTAGTCCTTATTGGAAGCCATGCTATGTAGGCTTTATGGTCTTCCCAACTATTCTATATTTAAAGTTGAATGGGATCCTGTAGCCCACCATGTCCTAACAACTGGTGAGTCTTTCTTGTGGGCGTCTATCCTATCATTGGATCTTAAAACAATTGTCCAGGATTATCAGAAAGCTAACACCCCGAAGAAGCGAATTTCTTCTTTTCGGCCTTCATTACTGATGTATTCTGCACCGAATTCCAATATCCCAATTTGGGATGGAACTGGACTTTACTCACCCCTCTGGTACCTATTTATTATTCAGCACTGTGGGATACTAATCATGCAACTATGTTTTATGAAATATGTGAACATTTCCTTGGCAGCATTTATTTTTCAATATTCAAACAGGAAGCTCCTACTTTTTTAGAAGAAGCTAGAACCTTCATCGCCACAATGGGTGATTGGTATGTTGGTGAGTCTTTTTCATACATCAGAATTTGGGGTAGCAATAATGTTCATCTGTTTCCCAATATAGTTCCTAACAAGTTAGTTATTGAAGAATTCTCCTTCTAGACTGTCACAGATGGTGTGTGCAAAAAGCTTGTTGGTCCTAAAAGGAAAGGTTGGCCTAAATTTCCTTTGGATATTGGGCCATTACTCATCCCAAATTCAACTTGGGCTCCAGTGTTAGGTGATCAAATAACTTCTTTGAAGCTTGGTTTTGCTATCAAAAGAAAACATAACCCTAAAGGGTTTCTTGATGCTCATTTCAAGCAAAACCATGTCAAGAGTGGTTATGTTCATGAGGAAGTTCCTAATGACTCCATATACTAAGGAGTGAATACCTTTTCTAAAGTCTTGGCTAGGGATAAAAGCAAAGAAGATCATAGCCAAATTCTACAACATCCACAAGAGGTTAAAAATAAGGTTTTGGTCTATAGAACAATGGATCTAGACATCCTGGAAAAGGAAAGAAAAGATAGAGAAGAGAAAGAGGATCACGAAGCAAAGGTTCCATTGGCGATTACTTATCCAGTTGGGAACAAGGGTAAAATCCCTATGGAATACCTTCCACAGGTAACTATTGCTCAACAATTGAAATCCATGATGCAGACCTCCCAACAATCAAATCAGAAGTTAGCACAGATAACTTTAGTATTGGACACTCAAGCAGCTGCAGCTGCTAAGACTGCTACTGAAACACATGTAACTACTACATTTACCAAGGTGTGTGATGATCAAGCAATACTTGAGGTTAAGCCTTTTAAAATACATGAAATTAAGGTTCCTACTTCTCAAACCCTTACCATATATTTTTATCTACTGTGATGCTAAAGAGGAGGTACTTGCTCCTGTGCCTATGATTGAAGAAGTAACTAAGCATTTGCAAACAGTTACAAATTTGTACAATAATGATGAAACAAAAGATTCTATCCCAAATCCAAATATCCTAGAACCCTCTTCTGCTTCTGATTCTTCAACTTCATCATTTCTCCTCTCATTTATCCAAACTCTCTCAAATTTTCCTACTGGGGAAATTCCATCATCTTCATTATATCAGTTCTATCACACTTTGACTTATACATCTTCTTTTATCCCATCCAGCTCAGTCCAACATCCCATGATTTCATCTATTGTTGCAGAGACCTAGTCCTTGAAGACTCCTTTGCAATTACCCTCTTTCATCCTTTCATCATCACCCATTCTTGAGCGAATTTTAGTACCTTCATCATTACATCCAGCCGCAAACATTTTCATTCCATCCTCTGAAACTTCCATCCCAACCTTCTCTTCAACCTTTGAACCAACAGTTGTTCAATACATCTCTTCCTCCTTATCTACTTCCCATGTCACTATGCCCATACCCACTCCCACCATCAATCAGACATCTTCATTGGTTTCAACAATGAATTTGACTTCACTCTTTACTGAATCAGTGGATGAGTTTGAAGAAGATAATGTAGTCCCTCTTGGGATTATTTGTACAACAAGTCATCCAAGGAAGTGGTTATAAAAGGAAAGAAGAGAAGCATAGATCAAGGTGGTTTGGAAGCACTTGTTACCCATCAAATAATCTGGAATCAACAGTCTGGTGATCCCCAGGTAGTTGTAGTTGATATAGCTACAATTTTAGGTGCATTTATAGGTGCAAACCTTGATGCAATTAACAAACTGAACAGGGAGCTTGATAGAAGAAAGGAAGAAATACGCAAGCTAGAAGAAGGGATGGACATCACTAAAAGGGAGCATAAAGTTTATGTTGCTAATCTTGAAAGGGCACAAGAAGACAACTTTAATGAGTTACAACTGAATCCTTACTTCTCTCCAGGATGAATTGCATAATGAACGGGATGTAAATACCACCATTACACAAAGGATAGCTATGCTTGGAAAACGATGTGAAGATGCAACTGCAAGTGCAGGTTCCTCTTCTTTTTCTAAGTTCTCCCAGCAAGAATTTTGGGACTTAGCCATCCAGATCAATCAAGAACACCATGAATTGTTGACTCAATTGTTTAACACTCTAGATGATATTACGGAGACTCATGTTGCTTTTGGAAAAATGTTCGTCACCCTTGAGGATCAGGAAGCCAAGAGAGAACAAGCTTCTAAGGCATATGATGATATTTTGGATTGGTAGAGATATATGAAGGATATACCAGAGGATGTCACTATCCTTAGAAACTTTCAGTTGAAGAAATTTAGGACTGTACTACGTGCTTGGCTTGACTTAAATGAAATGATTGGAGATACACTTAAGAAATCATAGGCTATTTGTGGATGGAGATGTTATGTTGTGGACAACATTATGGAAATACTACACTTCCCTACCATGTATCTTATTGAAAATATTTTCCCACCAAAATTGATGATTGAATAGGTTGAACGCCAATGCGACGAGGCCAAAGAGAAAGTCCAATTCCTTGATCATATCACTATTAAAGACATGGATCGATTGATAAGACAACCTCTTGCTATTGAGGGAAAGATCCACATTTTTTTCCGCATTTGGCACAATCTGGCTAAAAATGAGATGGAAAATAGTGTGATGCCCAACTAGGGTTCAAGTCAATAAATTATCCCAACATAGATGAACTGTTGAGGATTTGGACTAGGTGGTGAGAATTTATTATATATTAGTTTCATGTGGATTTTCCAATCCCAGTTTCATGGGGATTTACTCTCTTTTGTAATTATTATTTAAAGGATGGATTTCTCAAGTAATGGGGGGGATTTTCTAGAGGGAAAAATCAGCTCAAGGGATTTGGAGACATTCTGGTTAAAGCGGGGTTTGTAATTTTTTGCAGGATTTTTATAATACATTTATGTTGTTATCTTGAATCTTGTTTTGCATATCTGATCAAATTTCTCGGATAAGTAAATGATTTTCCACTTCATATTGTTATCGTTACTGTTTAACCTTTTTCAAATTATAAGTAAATTGATCTACAATTCAAATTTCTTTTTGCTTATGATCATGTATATATGTATTGTTTTAATGAGTTTATTCAATTAAAACTTTTATCTATTTCTGCAAATGGTTTTTACAAGAAATAATGGTTTTTACAGGAAATATCACAATTAATGTTAATTTATCAATTGACATATTAGTTATAGGTTCATCTTGAATGTGCCAAACATTTAAGTTACTGTTAGTCAATTTTAATTGGTTGAAAGTAATTTAAATCGATGAGTGATTAATCTCTTTTACATTTATGTTAAGTTGATAAAACACTTATCTATTTTCACCTCAAGTTAACTTGCAAACAAACAAGACACCTTCTTAGAGTAGTATTCACTTAGATTAGATTCCCTCTTAGTTAGGTTCATTTTTCATTTTAGTATCTCAAACATTCAGTTTTCCTTAATTGGGAAACAAATCTTTTCTGGATCAAAACTATAAGTGCAAGCGGAGGCATTTATATTCGTGGGAGATTACTATTCCAAATAGGCTGGGGATAGAACTGTCCTTGCAGAGGACCTTTTGAATCCTTTCAGTCTAGGTTTCTCCCCTATGTTGTGAGCCTTGGAATCCATTCCAACAACCTACTACCTGAGGCTTCAACAAATGACGCTAGAAGGAGGGCCATAAGTAAATCATGTCTAAGTAGAATACCAAAAAGCCTCCTCCAGCAAGAAAACCAATCGTCACCCATAGTCACACATAGGTGTCTTTGTCTGTTGAACAACTAGTGCAAGATTCAGTCACCAACCTTGTTACTCCTATTACCGAATAGAGAAATTCAAGGGGTAGGTACGTCCTTGTATCACCTAATTTAGGGCCCATTACATTTGAACAATTTATAAAAGGTAATTCTGATACCCTTTCTAGGATCTGACAAAGGTTTGCTAAGGGGCATCTCCAGATCCACGATTCCTAGATCAATAGTTGAGATAACCACAATTTAGGTGACCGAAACACTGAAGAACGTAACAATTATTCCAGTCCTCCATTGATCCCTGGATTAAATATTGACTCATTATTTTAAGAACAAAGTACTCCTCGATGCAACATCGCAATGGGTGGACCTCCACCTTCACCCCCTTCTTCATCCTCCTTAGACGAATCATCAGATTCCGAATCTTCCAGTTCATCAGAAGACGACATCCCAATGGGTGACGAACAACGCAATAGACCTTGGTTAGATCAAGATGCTATAGTTGTCCTAGGTGATCAACATATATTACCTAAGAATCCCGAAAAGTAGCTTCCAAAGTATAACCCTGATGATAAGATCCCTGTGGAAGATCACATTAAAAACTTTATGCAGGAAATTAGACTCATAAATGTGAAACACGAAGATGTAGTTTGCAGGTTATTTCCTTATACTTTTGAAGTAGAGCTTCCACATGGTATTTTTCCTTAGAAGCTGGATCTATCCCATCATGGGATGATTTCACAGCACTCTTTACTCAAATTTTTGGGGATGACAAGAACCCATAATATTTGGTTATAAATATTTCTTCCATGAAAACCAAAGGAAAAGAAAGGGTGAAAGACTTCAACCAGATGTTTTCGTATCTAAAAAACATAATTCCTGCCACCATTCTCCCTATTGAAGAATTGTTGGTGGCATATTACATCAAGGGACTTTCGACTCAAATAGAAATGTGGGTTAAAAGGGCTCACAAGGAAACCCTACAGGAGGCTTTCCGTGAATCCATCCAAGTAGAGAAGGATATGTTTTTCCTTAAATAAAAGCTTGACACATTAGCTGAGCATGCATCAACCTCCTGCAGGAAAATTGAAAACGTTTCCAAAACCACTACTACAAACTCTGATCCTTTCAACATGTCTGACATGAAGAAGCTTCTCCAAAAAATGTCCAATGAGATGGTTGATTTAAAGAAAAATAGTAATGAAAATCAAACTAATAATAGGGGGTTTGTTAGGCCACCTTTTAGGAGTCCTAATCAACCTCCCCAAAATCCACCACCTTCCAATCCCAGTGAAGGATTTACTTCGAAATAAATTTTCTCTGATTTAAAAGCTCTAGCCACAAGAACATAGGATTCCCCTGAATCCTATGATGATCGAACGAACCAAGAATCACAACCACCACAAGAACAAGAAGAATAAGACCAGCATGTCAGTATTGTAAGTTTCTTTTCTGAAGAAGAAGAATAACCTCAAACAGTCTTCAATTTTCAACATACCCATAACACTAGGTCCAAATGGAAACCCTCTCTGAAACCACCACCTTCAACACTAGTTTCTAATAAAGGTAAAACTCTCCCTCAAAAGGATACTGTCATTCCTGAATCAAAGTACAATTTGGTTGAAGATTTGAAAAGAGTCAAAGCTAATATCTCGTTATTTGATCTTCTTCAGATCCCTTCTATAAGAGATTCCCTTCCTAAAAATATGATAATCAAACAACCAAGGGAAACTCAAAATAATAACCTTTACTCTTATGCTAAAACCAAATAATCAGAAACCCAAAAGTAAGGGGATGCCCCCTTTCTTGCTTACATTTGAGATTTTCAACAGGAGTATGCACAATTGCATGATAGATTCAGGCACCTCATCAGATGGGACGCCTCTCTTTGTCTGTAAGAAATTAAATGCAACTTGGGAACCTTTCCCTATTCAAATTGTTCATCTTGATGGATCTAAAGTAAAAATTCTGGGAAGACTGAGAAATGTTCTGTTAATACTGTCTTTTGATCCCATGATTGATCAGACAATAGATATTGTGATTGCTGACATTCCATAAACTTATGGAATGTAGCTAAGTAGATATTGGTATGAGAAGCTGAAAGGTTACTTCGCCATTGACTGGTCTCACCTATTGCTACCCCTCAATGGGAATCATAACAAACTCAAGATCAGTAGGGAACCATTTATGAAGCAAAAAGTTACTTACCTTGATGGCTCGAATGAATCTATATCTTACTTCAGCACTCTCATTGAACACTTCACGTTTGACGCATTCTTTGGAGATCTTCCTGCTAATGCTTCACCGATCGAGAATGAACAGAACCAGTCACAAATTTCCCATGTTACTTCTGTACCATTCTCCGGCACCACTGTACACAATGTATATAATGTTAATACTAATTTTAGGATTGACCCTATTGTATGGACTTTATTTTTTGATAGCTCCATATCTAAAGATGGGGCTGGTGTAGGTTGTGTCCTAGTTGATCCAAAAGGGACCAAAACTATGATTACGTGTAGACTCAAGTTTGAAAATCCACCAGAAGGTTTGTCCCTGTAAAATGTTTCAATTGAATTGATGTAAAGGCCTTCCATTCCGGACAATGTGACAAATTGGAAAGTATTTGACGACGATCAACAAATATTGGACTTTCTCTCATCCCAGGACACCTTTAAAGGTATGACAATTGATGAAGCTAAACATGATAAATCCTTGTCTGATCGTTCCAACATTATCCCTAAATCGGTCATCAACTTAGAGAAATTTTACGACCTACAAGACAAGTTCAAACGAACGACCAATTGTAAGACCTAGAGTTCATCTCTCAACTATGAACTTGTCAACTTGGGAACTGAACAACATCCTCGCTTCATCAACCTTGGAGTTAATTGCTCTGATGAAGAAAGGAGATCTTTTATCAGGATGTGCAATGAGTTCGAAGATGTATTTTCATGGACGTACGATGAACTCAAAACCTTTGAGACCAGTATCATGCTTCATAATATTCCGATGAAACCAGAAGTAAGAACTTACAAACAAAAGTTGAGGAAGATGCATCCCAACTTGGAACCCTCTGTAAAGAAAGAACTTGATAATTTATTGACAGCATGAATCATATTCCTTGTTAGAAATACACAATGGACTGCTAACTTGGTACCTGTTTGGACGAAGAATGGGGAAATAAGGCTCTGTGTTGATTTCAGAAACTTAAACAAAGCCTCCGAGAAAGATAACTACCCTGTTCCTCCCATGGAGCAGATCCTACAGAAGGTAGCTGGGTATGAGATGTTTTCATTCTCTGACGGCTTCTCAGGATATAACCAAGTCCTGGTTGCCCCTGATGATCAGCTAAAAACAACTTTTAAGACCCCTTGGGGAACCTTCGCTTACAGGTGAATTCCTTTTGGGATGATAAATGCAGGAGCTACATTCTAGAGAGCTATGGATATAGATTTTAGGGGTTTAATACGCAATTCTTTCGTGGTATACTTAGATGATGTTACAATCTATTCTAAAAAATGACATGAACATTTGTCTACTTTGAAACAGGTGTTTGAATGTTGCACAAGGTACGAGATTTCACTCAACCCCAAGAAGTCTATCTTTGTGGTAACAGAAGGTAAGCTCTTAGGTTTCATTGTTTCTAAGGCAGGCATGATTACTGATCTGGAGCGAACTGAAGCCATTTCAAAGATCGACCTCCGTAGTTCACAGAAAGCCATGCAATCATTCTTGGGTAAGATCAATTTTGTTTGTAGGTTCGTCCCAAATTTTGCTCAAGTTGTTAAGCCATTACAACAACTAGTTAAGAAATATGCACAGTTTAAGTGGTAGAAGAACAAAGAAATGCCTTTATTGAAATTAGGAAATCCATTACAGAATCACCTGCTTTGATGTCTCCAGACTTCAATAAATATTTTATTTTGTACACCTTTGCTACTGACTTTTACTACGCAGCTTCCTTGACGCAGAAACATCTTGATGATGCTGAAATACCCATTTCTTTTATGAGTTCAACATTCAAAGGAGCCGAAATTAATTATTCTTAGGTTGATAAAAAGGTATATGCAGTATACAAATCAGTAAAACACTATAGACCGTACCTATTAAAATTGTGGACCAAGGTGATTGTCCCTCATGCGTCCATTCGAAATGTCCTCGTTCAGAAAGAACTGGGTGAGAAGAGGGCTCACTGGATGATAGCATTGCAAGAATATGACTTGGATATTTGACCAACAAAGATTGTCAAAGGGCAATGTCTATGTCTGCTTACCGCTCAATCAAACGACTTGAAAAATTAGCAAGTTGGGTGGGAATAGGAGGAAACTACAGGTTCCGTTAATTCCATTGAAACTACAACATCAGAATGGTACGCTCATATTAATTTTTTTCTAAATCATGGGTTTTCCCCTGAAACTCTTGACTCCAAAAAATGTAGAGCTTTAAGTTTAAAATCAGCTCCATATCAATTTATTGATGGTATTTTGTTTAGAAAGAACTATGATGGTGTTTTACTCAGATGTTTAGAGAAGGATCAAACTGATGATATCCTTTTCCAATTTCAGGTAGGACCTATAGGTGGAAATTTCTCAAGAGAGACGTGTTGGCTGGATTTTCATACCTAGGCCAACTAAGGAGATTATGGCCACACAAGTTACTTAGAACAGTTCCTGGTGTGTTTGGAATAGCAAAACCTCAAAGGTTATGGTATCCTGCTACCAGCTGAATTTATCCTCTTGAGGAGACTATAAAAATTCAGCAAAATGTTTCCTAAATTAAACTACTGTTAAAAGTTAAGTTCTAAATAAATTTCTAAGTCTAAGCTAATATAATGTGCTTTCTTAATGAAAGTCTCTTGTTTTTAGTTTTGTTTAAATCTTCAGTTGTAAACCTATTTGAAATACAAAACTATTGATCTACAGAACTATCTAACAACTACTAAAACCTTACTTAAATAAACTAAGGTTAATTACAACTAGAATTAAAACTAAAAGTATTGACCTTATTTCAGCTAGCTGAGAGCGATTTTAAAGGATTAGATTGATTATCAATCAATTATTAATAATAACAAAGAGATAAATGATAACAATTTAGATAAAAATATCAGAATTACTATCATAAAAAAATCACCTTGTTTTAAAGTGTACTAAAATAGAAAACTATTTTAATTTATTCTGTAATATCATGTTAATTGATAACTAACGTTCAACATCAAATGTTCGAATAAAATATTATATTCATTAAGGAAAACATCGTAAAAATACAAATTCTATCTAGAAATAAACATGAAATGTATTATCACTAAATCACAATCATCAATAAAAATATTGGATAAAAAGATTCAGTAATACTTTGTCAAACATTAATATTGTGTGACTAGAGTAAATTTCAGATAACCAATGCAACCATAACCAAGTACAATTGCATAAAGCTTTGAAGTGAGAAAAATTATATATATATATATATATATATATATATATAATTTCAGAAACTGTAACTAGTAATGATACCAGTTTGAGAAAATCGAGTGATAATCATCCACGAAGAGAAAATTCAGCAGAGTAATCAAAACCAGAAAGTGTTTATAATTTTAACAAGTCTTTTCTCATGTACTCCATTCCCCTTTGGTAGCAGCACCTCCACTCTACTTGCAGACCTCAAGATTTACAAAATAGAATAATGAAACTCGCTCTATTCTGCAAAGACCTTCCATCTCGCAGCATCTCCTAAATTCTTCCCAAAGCAAAGTTTACAGAAAAATAATGATTTCAGAAGAGAAAACAATTCATCTTCCAATTTCTGGAGACCCCATTTTTTAGCAATATTCGCTCTAGTTTAAATAGACAAATACAAACAAACAGAGAGTTGAGAGACGAACTGACTCTCCTTGCTGTCCGCAACTTGAAAAAACGTGTTCAAAGAACCTTGAAAATCTCCCAAATTCTTCACTCTTTTTAGTAAATTCCAAACGAGTCTAGTAAATGGGTATCTTCTGGAAAAAACCCATGTTTTAGATTTTGTTATTTCGTCCTAGTTTTCCCGCAGTTTGCTGCAGAAAATCCTCTCCTGAATAACGATGGGAATCCGTCAATCTTCTATTTCTTCATGTAATAAACTATTTGTTCATGCAATCTCTGGTGCACTATCTTTTCAAGAGGGCGACATTATTTCAAAAACTAGTGTAACAAACCTGCACATATAGATATTCGATATTAGTTACGCAAAATGAAAGAAGAAAAAATGATAGCTCATTAACAATGAATGAAATATTTCAAACGGTTAAATAATAATAGAGATTAAGAATCTTTTCTCTCCATCGATTCCTTGATATCATTCAATGAACTAATGTCTTGTTTTAATGGAGTCACTTCTAGCTTTTACACAATCCATAGCTTAATAACCCCAGTATTCAAGTGACTTTTACCATATTAGTTTGTTCCTTAAGTGAAGGTGATTCATTTACTTCAAAAGAAGCGTGGCGGTTACCATCCAGAGAAGCAGGTTAGTTGAGGAAAATAGTTGTAACTGGTGATGGAGGCTGCACATATTTCTCATTTTAAAAGCCTCAAAACAGCTTCTGTTTGTGCATTGTTCTTCACAGCAAGATTAGGTCTGGTGATGTTGATCCTTAAGAACATGCATGTTTTCTTTTATCAAAGCTGGCATTTCTCAAAGGTATTTATTACTACATGCACATGGGAGATTAAAGTAACTTATTTCTTTAATGATACGATGAATTGTCCCTTAGAATAAGTTGGAACCTCTTTCGATCTACCAACATAGGCTATATGATAGCAGGAAGTTACGACAAGTTTTATGTTTACATTGACACAATAGCAACACCATCGAACCTCTAACACGAGGTGGCTAATGATATCTTCTGTTAACTGACTTTATTGCATGTAATATTCCCTTAACTATTTGACTTGACCATCTCTTAATGAAAAACAAGATTCTAGTTTCTTTCTGCGGTTGTAGTGACAACTCTTGGCTTAGAATTCTTCAAACACAAGGAAAGCATAATTTAATGATAACACGTGTTATCTTCTTCATATATATAAGCTAGCATGCTGGTGAATAAGGCGTCCTTCAAGGACATCCTCATTTATGATTCCATATTTCAAGATTCTACGATCTGTTATCAATTTCATGATCTTTGGTATTATGCTCATACGTAAACTCCTTTGATGACGAAAATAAAATATGTGGCAGACTTTTTTAATTTTTATGTGATAAGTTAACGTCTCATGTATTCATCGAGAATCGATTTATCCCTGAAACCAAAAAAACCATTATATACAAAAAGGTGGATGCAAAGAAATAAATTAGATTTTATCAGCAATCAGTGTCTACAAAATATTGGATGTGAAGGTTTTGAAACAAACATAATGTAATGCTCATTAAACTTCTCCAATGCTCATAAGAAAATTCCAAAGTCATCACTATATGTATCAACTTTTATGCAAAAGAAAATATGTTAAGAGTTAATGAATTATACCACAACGTTATCTCTTAAACAGCTAATCATACCACCAAAAAGTGAAACTTATGCTTTTAATACTCAATTTAATAACGACAAAAGTTTTAGAATAATAAACTTACATTATAAAAGTTAAAAATAAAAGTGTTTAAAGTATGATAATGTAAGTAATTCCCTAAATACAATATTTTCTGAATTAGACTCTTTTACTCTTAGGAACTTTTAATGAAATGATAAGAGGAGATTAATGATTTCTTGAAATTCTACCATATAATTACTGCCATAGGCATGTTCTTATTAATAAAAACATTTATGATTTTAATGATCATTTGGTAGATATAAAACAAGGTATATATTTCATAGAAAGTCCTAAATTATATTTTGTTTATCAATGTCTTTTCTTATTTGAAATAAAAAAAGAGTAATTACATTCATTATGGATGAAAGTGATTATTTCATCCCCACTCTTTAAAATATACTCTTTTTAAGACGTGAATCAAAATCTTGAAAGTAAGCCTTTACCTAAAAATAATTTTATCTGTCAATATGCTTACTTGTTGGTAAAGTGCAAATCGCATTTGGAAAGGATGTCGTAAGGTTGTCGAAAAATCAATTTATTCAATTGGAAGCATATAAACAACACTACCAGGGTTAAATGAAATCATGCAAGTGTTGTTAATATTTTCACAAACTGATACTTGTTGTTACTTCAAAAAGGACACAATAAAGACATGCAATAAACTTTAAGCATCCAAAAGATGAAAAAGGGTTCAAGCAACTAAGGTCATCCAATTCACTCAATCCCCATGAAAAGAAGAATCAATCCCAAGAACAAGCAACACAAGGAGTGAAAGATCGAGAAATAAGGAAAAAAAAAATCACCTTCCAAATCAAGCAAGATAAAAGAAAAAGAAACCCAAAGCTAAATATTTACAAAATTCTAATGGGGACCCCTTTATTTTGGAAAATGAAAGAGGAGTTGTTGGGGTGCCAACAAATGGCAACATGCTGGGCGAACTACTTATCTCTGCAAAATAATTCTAAATCTTAAATAATATAAGAGAAATAATGATAAATGCCTCTTCAAATGTCAAATTCCCAATCACATAACTTAATCCTTCCATTGGCTTATATATGTAAAGATTGAACCAAAACTTTCAAAATCAATCAAACTATCCCGACCATTATCCAAAATCTTATAAATATAAATGATTATTCTACAAATGTAGAAAGAAAATTTTCCAAGGAATCAGTTTCTCTTAACCAAAACAAGTCAAAGAAAATGTAGTATATAGGTATGACCTCAATACCACAGGATAAACATGTTAACCTCACTTATATGCTTTTATCCCATCCACTAGATATAGATAAAAAAAAAATTGGACATAATAAATAATGACATTAACTGAAGACTACTACCTTGGCTTGGTAACCAGATGCGGCAGCATCATTCACAAGAACTATCGAAAAAATGAAAAGGTCAGCTCGTGATGAGACCTCCTTTCTCCTAATCAAATGACTAAGAGACATCGCCCTGGCTTGGTAACTAGATGCGGTAATGTCACTTCAATAGAGCTTATGATCATGACGGGTCAGCTCATGATGAGACCTCCCTTTCTTCAGTTAATTCCTTATATTTTATTAATGTTATGTACAATGAATAATATTTAAGGCTATTGTTAATCTCAAGAGAGATTACTTAGTGGATGGGGAAGCAGATCCAAATGGCCCACTAAAGAGCAAAGGATGACGTAAAAAATCTAAAAGATAACTTACGATCCCTGACTTACTTCAATCTAGGGGAAAATGATCCCTTTGAAAAGAAACTCATCTACGTTATAGCATCATTTTGAAAGATAAAGATCCTAGATAATAGCCGAGTAACTCAATCAATCCATCAATATTATCTATAATAAAATTTTCAAATCCAAAACTAATCTCGCTATGGTTAGAATCTTGACAAAAGAAGAGTGTCTTTATAATGATATTCCTTTAACAGAAAAGGATTTCGATCAAATACTTGACATAAATACATGGTTTTGATCACCATATGCTAAAATTAGTTTACCCCTTTTTTGGAAAACAAGCAAACCACTGAAAAGAAAATTAAAAATAATTAAAAATAAAACCACCTGTTTTACCTCATGGCCCTCCTTCTAGCACCATTTGTTGGTCGGATTTTCAGACCTAGGCCAACTAAGGAGATTATGCCCACACAAGTTACTTAGAACAGTTCCCAGTTTGTTTGGAATAACAAAACCTCATAGGTTATGGTATCCTGCTACCAGCTGAATTTATCCTCTTAAGGAGAATATAAAAATTCAGCAAAATGTTTCCTAAATTAAACTACTGTTAAAAGTTAAGTTCTAAATCAATTTCTAAGTCTAAGCTAATCTAATGTGCTTTCTTAATGAAAGTCTCTTGTTTTCAGCTTTGTTTAAACCTTCAGTTGTAAACCTATTTGAAATACAAAACTATTGATCTATAGAACTATCTAACAACTACTAAAACCTTAGACCCTATCTCAGCTAGCTGAGAGCGATTTTAAAAGATTAGATTAATTATCAATCAATTATTAATAATAACAAAGAGATGAATGATAACAATTTAGATAAAAATATCAGAATTACTATCATAAAAAAAATTACCTTGTTTTAAAGTGTACTAAAACAGAAAATTAAAATAGAAAACTATTTTAATTTATTCTGTAATATCATGTTAATTGATAACTAACGTTCAACATCAAATGTTCTTATAAAAGATTATATTCATTAAGGAAAACATAGTAAAAATACAAATCCTATCTAGAAATAAACATGAAATGTATTATCACTAAATCACAATCATAAATAAAAATATTGGATAAAATGATTCAGTAATACTTTGTCAAACATTAATATTACGTGACTAGAGTAAATTTCAGATAACCAACGCAACCATAACCAAGTACAATTGCATAAAGCTTTGAAGTGAGAAAAAGTATATCAATATA
>LPNX010447444.1:98611-157604 GCA_001517045.1 Pseudotsuga menziesii
AAAGTTTATAATTTTAACAAGTATTTTCTCATGTACTCCATTCCCCTTTGGAATCAACGCCTCTACTCTACTTGTAGACCTCAATATTTACAAAATAGAAACAAAATAGAATAATGAAACTCACTCTCTTCTGCAGAGACCTTCCATCTCGCAACATCTCCTAAATTCTTCCCAAAGCAAAGTTTAAAGAAAAATAATGATTTCAGAAGAGAAAACAATTCATCTTCCAATTTCTGGAGACCCCATTTTTTAGCAATCTCTACTCTAGTTTAAATAGGCAAATAGAAACAAACAGAGAGTTGAGAGACGAACTGACTCTCCTTGCTGGCCGCAACTTGAAAAAACATGTTCAAATAATCCGAAAAAATCTCCCAAATTCTTCACTCTTTTCAGTAAATTCCTCACGATTCTAGTAGATGGGTATCTTCTGGAAAAAAACAAATGTTTTAGATTTTCTTATTTCATCCTAGTTTTCCCGCAATTCACTGCAGAAAATCCTCTCCTGAATAACAACGGGAATCCAACAATCTTCTATTTCTTCATGTAATAAACTATTTCTTCATGCAATCTCTGGTGCACTATCCTTTCAAGAGGGCGAAATTATTTCGAAAACTAGTGTAACAAACCCGCGTATATAGATATTCAATATTAGTTACTCAAAATGAAAGAAGAAAAAATGACAGCTCATTTAAAATGAATGAAATATTTCAAACGGTTAGATAATAATAGAGATTAAGAATCTTTTCTCTTCATCGATTCCTTGATATCATTCAATGAACTAATGTCTTCTTTTAACGATTCACTTCCAGATTTTACACAATCCATAGCTTGATAACCCCAGTATTCAAGTGACTTTTACCATATTAGTTTGTTCCTTAAGTGAAGGTGATTCATTTACTTCAAAAGAAACATGGTGGTTACCATCTGGAGAAGGAAGTTAGTTGAGGAAATTGGTTGTAATTGACGATGGAGGTTGCACATATTTCTCATTTTAAAAGACTCAAAACAGCTTCTGTTTGTGCATTGTTCTTCACGGCAAGATTAGGTCTGGTGATGTTGATCCTTAAGAACATGCATGTTTTCTTTAATCAAAGTTGTCATTTCTCAGAGATATTTATTACTACATGCACACGGGAGATTAAATTAACTTATTTATTTAATGATACGATGAATTGTCCCTTAGAATAGGTTGGAACCTCTTCCGATTTGCCAACATAGGCTATATGATAGTAGGAATTTACGACAAGTTTTATGTTTACATTGACACAGTAGCAAAACCATCTGACCTCTAACATGAGCTGGCTAATGATATCTTCTGCTAACTAACTTTATTGCATGTAATATTCCTTTAACTATTTGACTTGACCATCTCTTAATGAAAAACAAGATTCTAGTTTCTTTCTGCGGTTGGAGTGACAACTCTTGGCATCGAATTCTTAAAACACAAGGAAAGCATAATTTAATGATAACACGTGTTATGTTCTTCATATATATAAGCTGGCACACTGGAGAATAAGACGGCCTTCAAGGACATCCTCATTTTTTATTCCATATTTCAAGATTCTACGATCTGTTATCAATTTCATGATCTTTGGTATTATGCTCATACATAAACTCCTTTGATGATGAAAATAAAATATGTGGCAGATTTTTTTTTATTTTTATGTGATAAGTTAACGTCTCATGTATTCATGGAGAATCAATTTATGCCTGAAACAAAAAAAAACCATTATATACCAAAAGGTGGATGCAAACATATAAATTAGATTTTATCAGCAATAAGTGTCTACAAAATACTGGATGTGAAGGTTTTGAAACAAACATAATGTAATGCTCATTAAACTTCTCCAATGCTCATAAGAAAATTCCAATGTCATCACTATATGTATCAAATTTTATGCAAAAGAAAATATGTTAAGAGTTGAATTATGCCACAACATTAGCTCTTAAACAACTAATCATACCACCAAAAATTGAAACTTATGCTTTTAATATTCAATTTAATAATGACAAAAGTTTTAGAATAATAAACTTACATTATAAAAGTTAAAAATAAAAGTGTTTAAAGTATTATAATGTAAGTAATTCCCTAAATACAATATTTGGTGAATTAGACTCTTTTACTCTTAGGAACTTTTAATGAAATGATAAGAGGATATTAATGAGTTCTTGAAATTCTACCATATAATTATTGTCATAAGCATGTTTTTATTAATAAAAACATTTGTGATTTTAATGATCATTTGGTAGATATAAAACAAGGTATATATTTCATAAAAAGTCCTAAATTATATTTTGTTTATCAATGTTTTTTCTTATTTCAAATAAAAAAAAGAGTAATTACATTCATTAGGGATGAAAGTGATTAGTTCATCCCGACTCTTTAAAATACACTCTTTTTAAGACGTGAATCAAAATCTTGAAAGTAAGCCTTTACTTAAAAATAATTTTATCTATCAATATGCTTACTTGTTGGTAAAGTGCATATCACATTTGGAAAGGATGTCGTAAGGTTGTCGAAAAATCAATTTATTCAATTGGAAGCATATAAACAACACGACCAAGGTTAAATGAAATCATGCAAGTGTTGTTAATATTTTCACAAACCGGTACATGTTGTTACTTCAAAAGGACACAATAAAGACATGCAATAAACTTTAAGCATCCAAAAGGAGAAAAAGGGTTCAAGCAACTAAGGTCATCCAATTCACCCAATCCCCATGAAAAGAAGAATCAATCCCAAGAACAAGCAGCACAAGGAGTGAAAGATCGAGAAATAAGGCAAAAAAAAACCACCTTCCAAATCAAGCAAGATAAAAGAAAAAGAAACCCAAAGCTAAATATTTACAAAATTCTAATAGGGACCCCTTTATTTTGGAAAATGAAAGAGGAGTTGTTGGGGTGCCAACAAATGGCGACATGCTGGGCAAACCAGTTATCTCTGCAAAATAAATTTTGAATCTTAAATAATATAAGAGAAATAATGATAAATGCCTCTTCAAATGTCAAATTCCCAATCACATAACTTAATCTTTCCATTGGATTATATATGTAAAGATTGAACCAAAACTTTCAAAATCAATCAAACTATCCTGACCATTATCCAAAATCTTATAAATATAAATGATTATTCTACAAATGCAGAAAGAAAAATTTCCAAGGAATCAGTTTCCCTTAACCAAAACAAGTCAAAGAACACGTAGTATATAGGTATGACCTCAATACCACCGGATAAACCTGTTAACCTCATTTACACGCTTTTATCCCATCCACTAGATATAGATTTTTTTTTTGTACATAATAAATAAAGACATTAACTTAAGACTACTACCTTTGCTTGGTAACCAGATGCGGTAGCATCATTCACAAGAAATATCGAAAAAATGAAAAGGTCATCTCGTGATGAGACCTCCTTTCTCCTAATCAAATGACTAAGAGACATCACCCTGGCTTGGTAACTAGATGCCGTCACTACAGAATTTGAGTCCAAAATCCGACGGCTATCATGTCTGAAATTCGACACTAACTTGTCGTGTATTCGACACATACTCTTTTTTTTGTCGTCGGTGGCATAACGTCGGATCTCTGACCGTTGACTAATAAGGGTCGAAGCTCCTACAGACCATTGTGTCACATATTCAACCGTTATTCCTTTCAAAGTGCCAACCAAAATTGCATAAACAGTCGAAAATCCGACGTCCTCCGACCCTTGAAGCGTCGGCCGTCCGACGGACAAAAGTGTCTGAGAAATGGCGATGTCGTCGGTTTTTAATTCAGACAATATCGGTACTCCGACGCACTCCGACACTAGAAGAGTCGGCCTTCTGACGCAATCCGACACGTTAACCATCGGTTGTCTGACGAGAGGAAGCGTCGGAGTCATGGCACGGCCATCAGATGGGTTGACCAGAGTGTCAGAAGAACGTCGGAAAAGAGACGCCTGTTGATGGATTTAAAAAAAAATCCAAATATTTCACTTATGGCCACATGGTTTCAGCCTAGAATTTGACTACTGAAGGAAGCTTGGTAGCAAACTAGAGGATTCTATGTCAAGTATATATTTCATCCTTGCACATATAGTTATCACAACTACTTTACTCTTAACTTTACTTTTCGCAAAATAGAAAACCCAATATCCTCAAGAGAAGCACCCTCCTTTCTATTTATGGAATAAGGAAGAGAGTAATTACAAGCAAACCCTGTACTAAGTCTACAAGTGGACCACTTAACAAGACAAAGTCTAATCTAACCAATCCATGAACACTTTAAGAGAATGTTCCTTAACTAGAGACATTACATGTGCTAAGGGTAGGTGATTACAACACAACTTCACGGTAGTGTGAAGCACATGTACAAAGGTCACGTAATCTCATGCCCGCATGTTCCAACTTACCCACTTACAAATGGCCTATGTGACTTGGCTTTCGAGAGAGTCGGAGAAAGGTTTCTTTCAATCAAGTTTTCCTAGTTGAACACAATGCAGTGCTTCTCTAGGTGAGACTATTAGTTGGAAAGTGGAATGAAGCAGTCCCCATACACTGTTTGTGTCCCTGACCTCCATTTTGATTTGAATAAAGTTCTAAAGGGTGGTATTTTATAACATGATTAAGATGAAATGGGTCTAAAGAATTGTGTTTATCCTTCATATGCATTGTGCTAATTGTGTAAGTATCTGCATAAGTTTCTCCCTATATAAGAAAGAGATCTCATGCAAATAGTGCTTTACATCCCCAATCTTAATAAGTGATGATGGAGGACACTGAACCTATAGAGTCTCTAAACAGAGGGGACCAAAGGAAACAACTAAGATAAAAAAATAACAAAAATAAATTTGCTGACCAAGAGGCATTCAATACTTTTAGAATAGTCTAGCTTTGCTGAAGGAAGGGATATAGAATAAGATGAATCCTACAAATACATAACCACTTCATATAGCAAAGAGACAAAGAAACAACAGAGTATATTACCTTAAATCATTATTAATAATGTACAGTAGATATTTAACTTCACTCTTGCAAATTCCAAACAACCAGTAGAATAGTCTAGCAAACTTCCAGGGGATCAATACTTGTTTTCAGAATTATAGTCTTAGGGTAAATAGTAAATGGCAGATATACCTCATTTGGCACATTTGCTACTTTGAAATTTCCTTCAAATTCTGGTTTTGGAGTGTACTCCAAGTCTTCAATTCCCCAACCCTACACACTCAGGAAACAAACGAAAAGGAATTGGAAAACTAAAGAAGAGAAACGATGTTCATAACAATCAATGCAACATCAATCTGCAAACAATAAAAATCCCGAAACATAGCTGAAAGAAATCCCAAAACAAAGGATAGGCTGACCAATGGGCATAAAACAATGCCAAGTGTTTTTACCTCTCGATTTTTAATAAGATAGCCTTGCCCATCCACCATGTGTGAAATCATCATTATCATGTCATATTTGGCATCAGGGAACTTGAAAGGAAGCTTGGTTGTCTCTATATCAAAAGCACATACACAAACTTCAGCTCATTGAAGAAGATCTGCTATATTTTCCAAGGTAACCTTTGAAGAGCCCACTTTAAAATTGTACCATTGTCCACATCTTGCATCTGCAGGATTGCAAAATCCATAAACAAGTAAAGAATGAATGTTAGTTTTTCGATATATAAAAACTCTTGCTGCAAAGGCTATTGAATGTGGACTTATGATGTAGAGACAAGCCATTCTTTGTTCAAAAGCATCTTGAAAACATTGAATGTGGACTTATGATGTAGAAACAAACCATTATTTGTTCAAAAGCATCTTGAAAACATAAAATGAAGACATGAGTGCGTTGCGAAAATAAATGCATCCTGCTACAATTGACCAAGTATTCAAACAATCTATCTCCGAAGCTATCATGCCCAACCATTTATATAAACATGTTATATAACATCTATCATTTACTATTTCAATTCAAGTAACTGAGTTCTTTAAAATCCTCAAGCAACATTAAATGACACTGAATTGCTTAATCTAATCAAGGAATTTAAAATATAGTGATCTAACATAAATTATGTAAGCAAAAAATTATAATTAGTAAGAATATATCACCTGATAAAACATGGATAACCAAAAATACTATGTATATAAGGCCATCGATCTAATCAAAACTCCATTTCTTGCCTCTTAACTATGGAAATGTTTCTCAACGCTGTCTACAACAAGATCCAATGGAGGAGTCAAAAAGCAATAGTCAAAATTACACAATAAAAATATAGAAATAGATGTTTTTTAATGTATTCTTCCTTACCATTCATTGAGCTCCTCTCCATTTCGAGAATAATTTAATATTCTCTACTAAAGAAAAATCTTGTCAAGAATGAGCTTGTCAAGAATGAGTTTGAAAATTCTAATGAATGCCCCTCTTTTGGTTACATACAAGTCTCCATTCTAACTTATTGCTTGCATTTCCTTTTGCTAACATGAATTGGGTAGGCTTCATAAGCTTCAAATGTATGCTTGTGGCAATTTTACTTTAGCCTTTCAACGTTGTCAAGCTTGAGACGATATGTTATGCATATGAATCACATATAACACTGCAATTTATGCCAATATATGTCTATACAAAACCTGGAGGTTCTCCTTTAATGGACTATCTCCTTCAAAGAACATATCTGCTTTAAGTGGTTTTTAGTTTTCCCATGAATGATTTTGTGATGTTGTAGATGATTTTAGTTTTAGAGTGGATGTTTTAACCTCTGTGATACTCTGAAGTGCACAAGCCAACACTTCAGAGGCATATTTCCCAGTGGTGGTGAAGAGTGGACATTTCCATATCTGGCTAGTTGGCACGTTAAATGCATTTATATCAGTCTTTAATATTTGCTGATTTATTCCTTTTAGCTTGTCTTGATGATGCTTGTTTTCTCATATTAATTTTCAACCCTAAGGCAACGCTAACTTGTTTTCCCATACTAATTTTAAACCTGTTGAGGCCTGGAAAATCATAGGCAACAACAGCAAGGGATTCTCCCCAGTCAACATTCCCAACTAGCCCATGACTGTTTGGTATGGGGAATCCGTCCGGTTTGCGGTCCGGCTACCGTAGGTCAAAGTAACAAAAACAAAGGTTTTACCGGTTACGGCCCGGTCCACTATGTATTTTTGTATTTTTTATTTAAGTATGATGTGCACATGCCTAATTAACCATGTGGGGTGATAAAGATGCAAAGAGTAGTCACAATGTGATGCGCAGGTTCTTACCTCTTGTCTTAGAACTCACAAGCATGCAAATCATGCAAGAAAATAAATACTAACTAAACTATCTCTAGAGAGCTGGGTATTCATTCATGAGTAATGCACCCCTGTTCATGTGTTATGGCAAATCGCAGATAGTTGTTCTTATAACCAAACATATAAACATGAATAAAAGTATATATGATAAGATAGCTCATCAACAGTTAAAATTTTCATTACTCAAAGTGGAAAAGACATCATAAAGGTACTGAAGAACATTCAGACAAGAACATAGGTTCAAGAAATTAGAACACTCTTATAGCTTATGAGGCACAGCTGAAAACGAAATAGTTCACATTCAACATTGCTCATTTAATCACATTGACATATTCCACCTAGTACTTCCTCCAACAGGCAAAATTTGCAGTCTATGGTTGTAAAACGAAATAGTTCCTTTTAGAAGCATTAAGTTACAAGTTTTTTCAGGGAAAAAGCCCCTGTAACTTCTAAATTTCAAATATTTAAACAAAATTAGCAGACCGCTTGGGTTCCCCCCCCAAACGTGTGACTCTTCGGTTCTTCGAGCGTTTCATATCCCTCTTTCATCTTTTCTTCGTATGCTCATGATCAGCTGAGTAATGGCTGGCCCTTTCAGATTTGCTTTTGTTGCTTTCGATTTTGTCTTTTCCTTCGCTTGTCTCCCTCGCGACCTTGCCGGTTTCGATCTGATTTTTTAGAAACTGTCAAGCTATGCCTTCACGCCGCGGTCGCCCCAACAGTTCCTTGAGTTATACCTGCAATCAATTACTGTGCATCATTCATTGGAATGGCATTTCAAACGTTAAATTAAACCAACTAATGGCTAATCCACAAGAAAAGGCCTGGTGCGCTACTGTCTCGTTCACCTACGATCTCGGGAGAAAACATCAACGCTGGGAGACGGAAAAAATAAGACCTGAGCTGTGGGCGGGAAAAAAGAACCAATCGAAAGTCGGAAGGACTTTACATCGGAAGCTGAAAGACTTTCCCAGCCGCAATGGCAGGAAGAAAAAGACTATGGACACGCGACCCGCGGGCGGGAAAGCTTCTCAATTGAAAGTCGGAAGTTTTACACTTCGGAAGCTTAATCACTTTGGGAGCCGCAACGGCGAAAGAGACAAGGGCTAAAGACACGCGAAAAGCGGGCGGGAAAAGCTTTAGTCGGCCGTCGGAAGATATTTACATCGGAAGCTGAATGACTTTCCCAGCCGCAACGGCGGAAAAGGAAAGGTTAAAGACACACGCAACTAAAAGACTGATAAGCATCGGTAGTCGGAGCACTTTGTACTTCGGGTGTTTAGCTGCTTTAGGAGCCGCAATGGCGGAAGCTAAATGACTACAGCTTCCGATCGAAATAAGAGATGATCCGATCAAAACATAAAACGCTAACTCTGAAATCCAGCGACGATTAAAACTGCTTCTCCTCCGAAACGGTGGCTCTTCAACAAGCAAACCCAAACTTAAAATATGCGGCTCAAAACAACTTCGAAACATACACAAATTTCAAAAATTAGGGTGAGTGTTAACCTTCAATAACCATTCAAAAATAAAGTATGACCAACAACAATTCACGGATCAAACGATTAAGAACAAACGCTAAATCACGAGGAGGGGACCAAAATTTAAGAAATTAGGGAAAAACAGTTGCAGCTGCAACAATTGGTGACTACCTGGTGAACCTAGATCTCTGGACAACTACTTCCTTAAGTAACAAACTGTTTAACAATAAAATCAACCTGTTGAATTCTTCTAGATGTATGGATTTCCCAAATGGTAGATACATGAACTTTGAATCATTGAGGGTAGTCCTGTTCAGGAAAATGGAAACCAAGGTTTCAAAGTCAAGATAACTCTTTCGAGGCCAGAAGTATGAGTTTCATTTTTTACCTCTGTCTTTTGGTAGCTTCCAGCTTGGACGCCACAGGATCGTAACATCTGGTAAACAGAAAAATTCATTTGTTCCTCATTCCCATGCCATTTTACACTTTTGTGCTTCTGGACTTTTGTCCTTTTGAGTCCTCCTCATGCCTTTCTTTCTGAATTTTTTATTCAAGCTCCTCTATCCATAGTGTCCTTTTGTGTGGGAGATGTATTTAGTTTTCAGCTCACGGACGGAGAGGAACTTTTGGCAATTTTATACTCATATGATTTAGTACTTTGTTTCGATATACATTGTTTTCTTAGGTGTTTTTTGACTCTTTTTTTTAGCCTTTTGGCTTTCAATTCTTGGCATGGGATCATTTATATATAATATACTGTTTACCCTGCTTCTCTTCCATGGGTCTTTTGCTGTCACCCCCCCAGGACATTTTCAAGTGTGAGATGGATGGAGCCTCGCAATAGTATTCCAGACCTTTTAATCTTGAGTTACTTTACAGGGATTAAGTAGGGTTTCAATGCGTTCACAACCATTTAGGAAAACTGCTAAACTAGAAGAAGTTCTATCAGACAAAACCATAATACATAGTCTTATAATCAAGGATTTTAGTTGGTCCAGAATTCTAATGCTCCCCATGCGACCACAGCTTGCTTCTTTTATTTAAAACCAAACAGAAAATCTAAAGTAAAACAAAACTAAAATTTATGACTGAAAGACTAAAAAAGACAGCCAAAACAGATTATTTATATACAAGATAGAAAAACTCAAACAAAACCTTAGGAAAAATAAGGCTTGAGAACCAAACCATTTACTGGTAAGTTCTCTTCCCATCCTTGTAGATCTTGCAACTTATAAGTAGAAGGGCCAAGCTTTGCCGCAATCTGAAAAGGGCCTACCCACAACTACTGGAATTTAATATGTTTTCCTTTCTCATCATGAGGGTGATCCCACTTGAGAACCAGATCTCCCACTTCAAACTCTTTTGTTCCTGCCTTATGTTTGTCAAACCATCTCTTTATTACCTCCTGTTGTTTCTTAAAGCGCTCTTTGGCTTTAGATCTAGCCTCTTCTACTTTCAGGAGATTATTTATCCTTATTTGCAAAACTTCATCATCCGACCCTCTAGACTCTTGAGCTATTAGGGAAGAAGGTAGCATGATATTGGGAGGAAGAATGGCCTCTTTACCGTAGACAAGGGTATATGGTGACACTCCTATAGCAAACTTGGGTGTGACTCTATTAGCCCAAAGGGCATTTGGCAGCACTGAGTGCCAACTCTGGTTTTCTATTACAGTCTTCTTTAAAATTCTAATCAGATTTTTGTTAGAGGATTCAGCCAGGCCATTTCCTTGTGGGTAGTAATTAGCGGAATAATGCAATTTTATCCCTTTATCATGAGCAAAAGCAGTTAATTTAATTGATGAAAAGTACTTAGCATTATCAAAGACTAACGAAATTGGAACTCCAAACCTGGTCATGATATGATCTTGTAGGAAGCTGATGACCTCGTCTTCATTTATCTTGCGCAGCGGGATAGCTTCGACCCAGCGAGTAAAATAATTGGTCACGGTCAGAATGCACTTGTGTTGTAGGGAGGAATTTGGTTTTATTTCTCCAATGATATCCAACCCCCATTGCTCGAATGGCTCCGTGATCATCACCGGCTTTAGGGGTGCTGCTGCTTTGGGTTGTCTTCCACTACACCTTTGGCAAATATCACACTTCCTGACATGTGCGTGTGCATCTTTGAAGAGCATAGGCCAATAGTAACCGGCTCTGAGGATTTTGTGGGCTGTAGTATCCCCTGAATAATGTCCCCCAGCAGGCCCGTCATGCAAATCTGTCATTACTTTTTCCGCATCTTCTTTCTCTAAGCATCTCAGAAGAACTCCGTCATAATTCTTTCTGAACAATACTCCTTCAACAATTTGATAGGAAACTAATTTAAGACGCAGCGCTCTTCTTTGCTTATAATTCCAATGTTCTGGAAACAGCCCTGCCTGCAGGTAATGCACGAGGTCTCTATACCAAGACTCAGGAACTGTAAACAAAGGACATACCTACATTACATGTAATTCGGCTTCATCCTCCCAGGCGTGTTCTTCATTTCTTCCATTTTCAGACATCAGTTTGCACAACCCTTGTCCCTTCACTATAGAGGCTGGCTTGAATTCCAGGTCGTACTCTTGAAGAGCTGTTACCCAGTTGCCCCTTCTTTCTCCTAACTCTTTCTGTACAAGAAGGGACCTTACAACTGGGTAGGGGACGATCACCTTGGTTCGATTTTTTAAAATATAAGGCCTGAATTGCTTCACTGCTTTGAATACTGCATAAGCTTGTTTATCAATGGCTGGGTAATTTAATTCGACGCCTTGTAGACTAGTGCTCATTAAAGATATTGGGAATTCATCCCCTTCATCTTCCTTTTGCGTAAGCACAGCTGCTAGTGAATCATCGGATGCAAAGGTATACATAATGAAGTCTTTATCGAAATCTGGGCTTCTCAGGGAGGGTGCGTGTGCAAAAACAGTTTTAATTTTGCTGAAAGAATTCTTCTCAATCTCAGTCCACTTGACTTGTGCATTTTTCTTCACCATCTGCTGCAGCGGCTTGACGATCTGAGCGAAATCAGGCACAAATCTTCGCACGAAGTTTATAGTTCCCATAAATGATTGCATACCCTTTTTATTATGGGGCAAGGGGATTTGTTCAATGGCCTTAATTCTTTCTGGATCTATAGAGATTCCTTTCTTTGAAACTATGTGATCCAACAACTTGCCTTCCGTGACAGCGAACACACACTTCTTGGGATTGAATGAGATGCCATATTTCCGACAGCGTTCAAAGATCTGCCTTAAGTGGAATGCGTGTTCTTCTTTCCTTTTGGAGAATATTGTAATATCGTCTAGGTACACTACAGCACTACGGCCAATCAATCCGCAAAAAGCTATGTCCATGGACCTTTGAAACGTTTCTCCAACATTTATAAGCCCAAAGGGCATCCTTCTGTAGGCAAAGGTTCCCCATTTGGTCCTGAACGTTGTCTTCAATCTATCTTCTTCGACTACTAATACTTGATTGTAGCCAGAGAAACCGTCTAATAATGAAAACAGTTCAAAACCTGAAACCATTTGTAGCAGTTGCTCCATGGGTGGAACAAGATAATTATCTTTGTCTGAGGCACGGTTTAAATTCCTGAAATCCACGCAGAGTTTGATTTCTCCAGAATTTTTTCTCACTGGTACCAGATTTGATACCCATTCAGAGTGTTTGACCTTAAAAGTGATTCTAGCATCCAATAATTTCTTCACTTCACTCTGAATCAACGGTTCCAATTTTGGATGCATCTTTCTTAAAGGTTGCTGGTACGGATTGACGCCGGCTTTGATGGGGACAATATGCTTGATGATCCTGGTGTCATATGTTTTCAAATCTTCGTATGTCCAGGCAAAAACATCTTTGTATTGCTTAAACAGACTGACGAACTTGTCTCTTTCTGCCGGTGAACAACATTTGCCGAGATTCACAAATTTAGGATTCGTCTCGGTCCCTAAATTTATCAGCTTGAAATGTAGAGATGAGCTGTGGGTCTTCACGTTGGTTGGTCTTCTGAACTTTTCATTTAAATCGAACATTCTTTCTAAGGTTCTGACTCCCTTCGGGATGAAATTAATCATACTTCAGCTCGACCTGATGTTCTTCATCGTCTATAATTGCTCCTTTAAATACCTCGTCATTCATTAAGCATTCTATAATTTGCTGGTCATCATCGAACACTCGCAGGTTGGTAATCATATCAGGTACTGAGGGCCTAAAAAGTAATTCAACAGAGCATCGATTATTAGTGGGTACCAACCTAGCGGCTGACGTGGCCAACAGATCAGCTGCTGCATTTTTAAGCCTTGGAATTGAAATAATATTGAATGCGTTAAAACATTTAAGCAGGTCCCATACCTCATTTTGGTAAGCCTTCAAGTGAGGGGAAACACAATGTATTTGATTCCGGATTTGTTTTACAATAATTTTAGAGTCTCCAAAAACTTTTAGATTACTTACCTTTAATTCAATCGCTTTCCTCAAGCCCTGCACCAGCTCTTTGTACTCAGCTATATTATTAGTACACTCAAACTCTAATCTACATGAGAGAAAATGTTTATTCTTCTGGGGGTCGATCAGGACACAGCTGGCCCCTAACCCTTCTAACGTCTTAGAGCCATCAAAAAACAAAGTCCAAAAATCATTAACTATTGAATGTGAATCTACTCCTACTGCTAAGTTTACTATGTTACAGTTAATTTCATTAGCCTGTGAGAATCGAAGGAGATCAGGCTGGGTGTCTGATGTGTTGCTGGCTTCTTCTACTTGGTAATTTCCTGGTTCCAACTCAATAAAATAGTTTCCCAATACAGAATCCACTGGTTCATTCTTCTCATCCAATTGAGTAACGTTATATTTCATGTGAGGTTCCCTCAAAATCTTAATTTGGTTCGGACTTCCTTTATACAACAACCACAGATGTGACCAGTCAGAAGAAAAATATCCATTTAGTTTGGCTGACCAATCTCTGCTCAGGACAAGACCATACGCGTCTGGTATATCAGCCACCACAATATTAATGACTTGGCACACTTTATCATTTGATGTTAGATGGACTAGGACATCTTCCATCTCACCAATTACCTTTACATCTGTTTTGTCCAATTGAACAACCCTCCACGTGGATGGCTTAGGCTGCCCATTTATCTTTTTACAGACTGATATTGGCATGACATTAACAGACGCCCCTGAGTCTACTAGACAATTATGTACGTTGTGATTGAAAATTTCAAAACTGAGTAGGAAAGGTGGATGTTTGCTTTTAGACTTACCTCCAATGCTGGTTTCTCCGATTTCTTCTTCTTCCTGAGGTTGATTGACAGTGGGCATCTTCTCATCCAGTGCTTCAAGAGCTTTCAATAATTTTTCCTTTTGCTGCGGCACTTTACACATTTCAAATAGTGAAACGTTTGCCCTCGCCTTCTTAATATCTTCCGCGATGTCATAATCCATCTGTTGTTCAATGGGATGAGGTTTATCAGCATTCATCTTTTCTTCATTTGGCTTGGCCAACGTATTATTTTGCTTAGGATCTTGGCTGGTAATTGTGAATTCAGGAATTTTATCAGCTAAGGATTTATTTTGCAATTTCTTAACATTTCGCTGAAGCCTCTTAATCTTTGGGAGTATGAGATTGTCTTCTTTAACTGACCCTTGGATTCTTGTTGCTACATTGGTTTCCATGACGTCCTTGTACTCCTGATTCTTTTCCTCTTTAGCATCAAATAACGAAACATAATCCCACAAAACCATGGTTTCCTCTTCTTGTTCTTTCGTTGAAGTAGTATTCTCTTTTCTTTCTTCATCTCTTTCTTCTGTTAATCTAGAATCCAACAGTTGATTCATGACCAACGTCACCGAGTTTATCCATTGAGGACAATTCTTTTCAGAGTGTGGTTGTTGGTGAAAAGTGCAAAAATTGTCCATGCCTACCTCTGTTAAATTCATAGATGCAGAATTGTGTGGAGGAGGTTGAGACTGATTGTTATCCTCTCTTTTCTTATAATAGGGCTTATAGAACTTTTGTGCTTCCTTCTCTTTCTCCAAATCTATGATTTTGTTGGAAAGATTCTGCATCATTCTTGCCATATTTTCATAATCTGGTGATTTATCTTCCTTGGGATTAGTACACAATAAGGCTTTCCTTCCCCCACCTTTCTCTCCTGACTGTTCAGGATAATCTTCTATACTCTCTCTTTCAGCTTCCACTATTTCCGCCTCTTCATAGGTTTCCGTCAAAGTAGGCTTGGCCCTACCTTTGGCAAAAATGGCCAAATCAGGGCCTAAAGCTGAGGTATAATATTCAATCAGGACCTTGTCCAAAGTTTTGTCAGCGTCAGAAAAATTCTTGAGGTATGCTGCAAATCTTTGAGTAAAACTGTGCACCTTCTCCTTTCTCTCTTTCTTCAAGGCGCATAGTCCTTTCATGAGGGCTGCATGGGTCTTTTGAATCACATACTTACTTCTGAAAATTCTCTTGAAGGTATCCCAATCAGGGATAGAGTTAGCAAGCAACCCAAAATACCACGATGCTGCAGCTCCTTTAAGGGTATGCAGAAATAGTCTGCAAACTACATCCTCATACTCCCCAGCCCTCAACCCTTCTATCGCCAAGTAAAAAATTTATAGGTGATCATCTACTAGTATCTACTCATTTGGATCGAATTTGGGCAGCATCTTTTCAAAGGATTGAGGTAAATCATGTAGCGGAGGCGTTAGATTTAAAGGTGATCTGGCTCTCGAGGAAGGTGGTGGATTTGGTGGGTTGGGTGGTGGATTAGCATTTACTCCTGCCATGAGTCTGGGTGGAGAGTGAGGAGGTGAGCCAATAGGAGTGTGAGCAGGAGAACTGTGAGGGGTATCTGGGCCTTCTTGATTCAAAGGTAGTGCAACTTCCTGTAAGGCTGTTTCTACAAGTTCTTCCCAGTCTCCAACCAGCACTGAGTCTTCTACTATAGGATGATCTTTCCTTTTATACTCTCTTCTGGGAAATTCAGGGATGATTGGCAATCCTCCAATCTTCTTTACATATGCCTTGGTGTGTCTTCTCAGGTCATTAAAAACTTTGTTGCCAACAGAATATAGATGTTCTCTATTCCTTTCTTCCGGAATTGGATTATGAAGCCCATTGCTTTCAGAATTGTTACCGGTGGAATAATCTCAGGAAAATGGGTTTCCTCGGCCAACCATGCACTGGCGGCCCTCCTTCTAGTGCCAAAACTGGTGAGGCCTGGAAAATCGCAGGCAACAATAGCAAGGGATTCTCCCCAGTCAACGTTCCCAACTAACCCGTGACTATTTGGTATTGGGAATCCGTCCAGTTTGCGGTTCGGCTACCGTAGGTCAAAGTAACAAAAACAAAGGTTTTACCGATTACGGCCCGGTCCACCGTGTATTTTTGCATTTTTTATTTAAGTATGATGTGCACATGCCTAATTAACCATGCGGGGTGATAAAGATGCAAAGAGTAGTCACAATGTGATGCGCAGGTTCTTACCTCTCGTCTTAGAACTCACAAGCATCCAAATCATGCAAGAAAATAAATACTAACTAAACTATATCTAGAGAGCTGGGTATTCATTCATGAGTAATGCACCCCTGTTCATGTGTTATGGCAAATCGCAGATAGCTGTTCATGTGTTACGGCACCCCTGTTCATGTGTTATGGAAAATCGCAGATAGCTGTTCTTATAACCAAACATATAAACATGAATAAAAGTATATATGATAAGATAGCTCATCAACAGTTAAACTTTTCATTACTCAAAGTGGAAAAGACATCATAAAGGTACTGAAGAACATTCAGACAAGAACATATGTTCAAGAAATTAGAACACTCTTACAGCTAATGAGGCACAACTGAAAATGAAATAGTTCACATTCAACATTGCTCATTTAATCACATTGACATATTCCACCTAGTACTTCCTCCAACAGGAAAAATTTGCAGTCTCTGGTTGTAAAACAAAATAGTTCCTCTTACAAGCATTAAGTTACAAGTTTTGCCAGGGAAAAAGCCCCTGTAACTTCTAACTTTCAAATATTTAAACAAAATCAGCAGACCGCTTGGGTTCCCCCCCCAAACGTGTGACTCTTCGGTTCTTCGAGCGTTTCATATCCCTCTTTCATCTTTTCTTCGTATGCTCATGATCAGCTGAGTAACGGATGGACCTTTCAGATCTGTGCTTTTGTTGCTTTCGATTTTGTCTTTTCCTTCGCTTGTCTCCCTCGCGACCTTGCCGGTTTCGATCTGATTTTTTACAAATTGTCAAGCTATGCCTTCACGCCGTGGTCGCCCCAATAGTTCCTTGAGTTCTACCTGCAATCAATTACTGTGCATCATTCATTGGAATGGCATTTCAAACGTTAAATTAAACCAACTAACGGCTAATCCACAAGAAAAGGCCTGGTGCGCTACTATCTCGTTCACCTACGGGCTCGGGAGAAAACATCAACGCCGGGAGACAGAAAAAATAAGACCTGAGCTGCGGGCCGGAAAAAAGAACCAATCGAAAGTCGGAAGGAATTTACATTGGAAGCTGAAAGACTTTCCTAGCCACAACAACGGGAAGAAAAGTACTATGGACACGCGACCCGCGGGCGGGAAAGCTTCTCAATCGGAAGTCAGAAGTTTTACACTTCGGAAGCTTAATCACTTTGGGAGCCGCAACGACGGAAGAGACAAGGGCTAAAGACATGCAAAAAGCGGGCGGGAAAAGTTTTAGTCGGCCGTCGAAAGATATTTACATCGAAAGCTGAATGAATTTCCCAGTCGCAACGGCGGAAAAGGAAAGGTTAAAGACACATGCGACTAAAAGACTGATAAGCATCGGTAGTCGAAGCACTTTGTACTTCGGGTGTTTAGCTGCTTTAGGAGCCGCAACGGCGGAATCTAAACGACTACAGCTTCCGATCGAAATAAGATATGATCCGATCAAAACATAAAACGCTAACTCTGAAATCCAGCGACGATTAAAACTGCTTCTCCTCCGAAACGGTGGCTCTTCAACAAGCAAACCCAAACTTAAAATCTGCGACTCAAAACAACTTCGAAACATACGCAAATTCCAAAAATTAGGGTGAGTGTTAGCCTTCAATAACCATTCAAAAATAAAGTATGACCAACAACAATTCACGGATCAAACGATTAAGAACAAACGCTAAATCATGAGGAGGGGACCAAAATTTAAGAAATTGGGGAAAAACAGTTGCAGCTGTAACACAACCCTAAGGCAACCCTAAGGAATTAAATTGATTAGCTTCTAAATAATACTGGACAAACATTCAAAGGTAACACCTCTAATCTAGGGATCTTGACTACATCCACATCACTAACCTTCAACAGACTGAGAATTCAAGTCTAATATTGAAGTAGCTAATCCAAAGAAGCAATAAATAAGAGAGATCAGTAATATTAGGGGTTCATCCACCTCAATCATCCAAAGGATGTCAATAGCAACAACACATAAAAGACTCAAGTGCTAAGGGCTAGAAAAGATGGAAAGTGCCCTGACCAGTACATTCACCATCAGTGAATTCAGTAAATTGAAAATGGCCTGAGGCCAAGGTTAATGCTTGTTTGGATAAGCTATCATCCTTATTATTGTGTTCTCTGAATATGTGAACTGCTTTTAGCTGGATGAAGTAATGTTCCATATCACGAATACGTTGACACCAACCATCAAGTGCAAGTAAAGTTAGTTATGATCTTCTATTGAACCAATTAATGATGGCTGTGGAGTCGCCATGAATGTGCAGAGTGGGAAGGACCATAGATTTAGCACAATAAAGGAGAGTCCATAAAGCAAGTAGTTCAAATATGGTGTTTGTACTTAGACCAACACCCAATTTGAAACAAAAATAGTGGTCCTGGGTGATCAAAAGATGAACACCTATACCTCCAATTTGATTGGTTGAAGCCCCATCAAAGAAGATGTAGGTACAATTATCGAAATAGTTTATTTAGTCAAACTCAAAGGTTGGATGGAGTGGAATAATGAGTACGAGCCTCCTCCTAAGGCCGGGTTTAATGGTCGTGCTGCGAACACACCTAGCAGCTCTTCATCTCGCAGAGAAACCAGAACCCTACTCTCGGTTCCAGCTGTCTAATTTTCCAGTGTGTTCTACACTGTGTCCGGGGGCGGTATACTGGTAATTTCCGGTGAGGAGAAGATGTTGAGCTCTTGCTGCCACGGGTCAACAAAGTTGTCTACCATGTCTCCTGGACCTACTCCCAAATTCACAAAAACCTCCAAATTGAACTGAACTGTCCAAAACGAAACAAGTTGTGACAATGTCCAAATACACTTGTTATTTTTTATTATATATTATCATATATTATATGTATTTTATTATTATTTTATATTATATGTATTTTATTTTTATTATATGTTATTTTATATTATATAAATTGCCATAATAGTATTAGGATATTTTTATTGGCTTCTTTTGCTTGAAAGTTGAACTGCCTAAAAGTGCACAGATCTCATCTAGGACCCTTTAAGATTCATAATAACAACTATTGTTATAGGATTTTATTCTCCAAATGAAACACCAAAACCATACTTATCGGTTAATATTTGTGTAGGGATGTTTTTCTGATCTTTCCCATAATTTATGATACTAATGGGATTGTATGCAAAAATTTATGTATGCCCTAAGAAATCTTATGTATGACCATCTTTTAGTTACATACAATTCTCCATTCTGACTTATTATTGCTTGCATTTCCTTTTCCTAACATTGCCTTTTCCTTTTACTGGCCTAACCCCTTTTCAACAATAATAGCTGCAGATTTAATCAAGTGTTTTTCTATCGAGGTGGCTGAGTCAACCGAGTTGACCCCCAACGGAGCTAACTAGGCCTTTGAAACGATTGGAGCGACAAGTTTGGTACCGAACCAAGCAAATCAGGGTATGACTGAATGGATCAGTAACAGAATGGTCAATTCGTCCCAATCCATACTAAATTGACCAAGTGAATGTGGGAATGCATAGGCCACACACATGACACTTCAATTCAAAAAACAAATTAACCTAGAAATATAAACATCTAGACTCTAAACCTACTTCATTGTTGAGTCAATTAGGTTTGTAGGATTCCTATACATCATAACACTATTTGGAGTAAAACACAACTTGCTTTGTGATGCATGAGCATAGGCTCATGGAAACGAATTCATCCATGGCTTGATCAAAGTCATATGAATTGAGAGACCTAGGGTCTCAACACTTGTAAATTATTTTATCTTGATTAAAAATTGAATAATCTGGAAGAGGACACTTGTCCTTTCCACTTGTAAATGTTTGGATAAGAGTTGTTAGTTTGTTAGTGAGTCACTGATGATTCGTAGGGGTGAGTTGAGTTTATTAAGGACTCTGTTCCTTAATTATAGGATCTGTAAACAGAATTATAATAGAACTGGAGGTTTATTTAATGCAAATCCAAATCATTTAGTTAGGTAACTTAGGTTAGCTCGAGGAGCTTTTTGTTAGCTCATTTTGAGGTGAGGCAGCTTGCAGAAGCTTGGGTAGCTCAAGAAGGACAGAGAGGGAAGAGGGAAAATAAGGGTTTTCCTGAAATTCACTTTCTAAATAGGGTTTTTGTAAAACTAAGGTCTTCATAGAGTTATGGCAGTTGGTGCCTGCATCACCTGCCAAGCATGTAATATCTCTCATGAAATGGACCAACTCAACGAGTAACCTTCAAGCATGTAATATCTCTCATGAAATGGTGTATAAAATAGTGTAAGCATGCTTCAAATGATGCCTCAATGAGTAACCTCCTGTAGAGTGGATGTTTTAACCTCTGTGCACCCACGTTGAGCTAATGCAAATCCAAAAGTTCTATACTTTGGCTAAAAACACAGTCTCCATTTTAACGCCAACACAGAGCATACGATGGCAAGCCAATGGGCTGCGACACCATTGCTACAATGGCGTAGCCCATGGCATAACGCCCCAAGCTATAGAAGATTTCCTGACTTAATTTAAAAACAATAAAATCAAAGTGTCATGCATACTCCCAAACCCAAACCATTATTAATGCACAGAGTAAATCCACAGGATGAAAGCCACGAATTGAACCCAGTAAGTCAGCAATTCAAAACACAGCATTAAATCTACTACATAGTCCCAAATATTTACACAGTATAATCTTTTATAAACGTCGAATGAAATCGTATATACCAAATCACATTGTAGTCCTTACATAAAAGCCAACACACAATGTATTTACACAGTGAGGCACGAAGCCTCTTTTACAACAGTCAAAACTATTAAAAATGTTAAATGGCAAATTTGTGAGCTATGGCACCATTACAAGTAATGGTGCAGCCGCAGACCAAAAATGCCAAACCTCCCAACAAGAGTCCATTAAAAACCAGAGCAAGCTACATTATAAACCCCGAAGGCAGAGTCAACAAGTGCCACACAAAACCCCAACCCAGTAAAGTTTTCCAACTCATAAATGCCCAGAATGAGAGGAGGCAAGTAAATCTTGCTAGCATGCTTACCATGGCTGTGAAGAAGAAATCCCAAATCGATAGTGTAGCCTGTGCAAACTCTGGAGCGCCTTTGCATTCACCTGTAGAAAAACCAATGATGGCATGAAAAGCATGACCATGCCATGGAGAATACAACGAAGCAATGCATTTGTACACAGAGTCGATGGGGTCATCTCCCTTCTCCAAATGCGCAGAGGCCACACTAAACCAAAATGCCAAAAAACATATTGCACAAGTAGCTGATGACCATTAACGCATGCACAAACCCTCAGCTGGTGACCATTAAAGCATGCACAAACTCTCACCATAGTTTATGGAATCAACATTATAACATATACCAACCAAGTCATATGTTAAACCCTCTATCCTATGGTTTCGCCACCCTTTAAATATCAGCACATACTTAGTACTTAGGACATGGTATTTATACCATAGTCTCCCAACCTTATGGTATGAGCAGTCCTTAACACTATCATATAGTATTTACAATGTTTATCAAGCCTGTCTGTGCAAAACTAGAGAAATTGCGTAATTACATCTATAGATGCGCTACAAAATGAATGATCACTATAATAGCGACTCACAGATATGAGAGGGGGTGAGGCGCAAAGTCCTATTCTAAGTTCATGACCTGAACAACGAGTTTCTCATTTGTAAGGTAAGAAGGTTTGTAAATTGAATCCCTGAATAACCCACTAAATGAGAAAGGGTCTGTTTGCATTCAAGCTTGTCCCACAAAGGAGCAAACATCACAGCGTGCACAAAAAACCCTTGTCACAAATAACATTATATATTATATGTTTTTTTATTTTTATTATATATTATTATATATTATATGTATTTTATTTTTGTTATATGTTATTTTATATTATATAAATTGCCATAATAGTATTAGGATATTTTTATTATATCCTAACTTGAATAAAGAACCTTCACATTAATGTGGGAAGAACCATCTACATAACGACACATCCCTATCTTGGATAAATGAAAATATATCTTTGAAGGATGATTGAAAAGTTGATATTCGATGCCTTGAACATAGTTACCTTTAAAAGTATGGGACCATAAAATTTAAAATCATGTAAACCTTAATTTTTTTTTCACAAAAAAATCTATACTGACCATCGGATATCCAACACGTATGAGTCGGATATCCGACTTGTTTTTGGTTCAAGGAAGTCGAAGATCCAACATTTATGTGTCGAATAACTGCCACTATAGGATTCGAACATCCGACACCTATCCAGCACGGAAGTGTCGGATAACCGCCACTGCGCGTGTCGAAATTTCGACTCTATAGTGTCGAATAATCGACGGAGTTAGAAATATTTTGTTGTCGGCATTCTGTAGATTGATTGTTGTCCGACACATCCATGCGAAATGTCGGATGACATCGGATTTTGTCGTCAGATTTCGGGTTCAAATTATGTAGTTGGTAATGTCACTTCAACAGAGCTTATGATCATGACTGGTCGGCTCATGATGAGACCTCCCTTTCTTCAGTTAATCCCTTATATTTTATTAATGTTATGTATAATGAATAATATTTAAGGTTATTGTTAATCTCAAGAGAGATTACTTAGTGGATTGGGAAGCAAATCCAAATGGTCCACTAAAGAACAAAGGATGACGTAAAAAGTCTAAAAGATAACTTACGATTCCTGACTAACTACTTCAATTTAGGGAAAATGATCCCTTTGAAAAGAAACTCATCTACATTATAGCATCATTTTGAAAGATAAAGATCCTAGATAATAGCCGAGTAACTCAATCAATCCATCAATATGATCCATAATAATTTTTTCAAAGCCAAAACTAATCTCGCTATGGTTAGAATCTTGACAAAATAAGAGTGTCTTTATAATGATGAACCTTTAACAGAAAAGGATTTCGATCAAATACTTGACATAAATACATGGTTTTGATCACCATATTCTAAAATTAGTTTACCCCTTTTTTGGAAAACAAGCAAACCACTCAAAAGAAAATTCTATTAACTTACCAAATAAAATGGATCAAAGCAAGAAATCTAAAATGGATATATGCAAACGCAAAAATAAAAACTCAGCCCTAAATAGATTAACATCTTAAGTGGAGAAACATGAAATAGATATATCACAAATGAAAAGAGAGAAATAGTTTCTACAAGATGAAAAAATATGTTTCTCTATAATTTGCGACATAAGGATTTGTTAAAAATAAGCAAGATGTTTTAATAATTTAGGCCGCTCTTATTAATAAGCAAAAGAAAACAAACCAAAAACATAGAAATTTAAACTAAATCTGAATAACATATGCAGTTACAAGTCAAAATATTTTGGCATTGATGTGCAATAACATTCTTCATTTTCTAAAAATTTCTTGCTTATGATCATAAGAATGTATAAAACATTTTCCCAATTAAGTTGAAAAAGTAAAAGATATATGACTTAACAAGAAAATTTTAAATAAATGTAATTATAAGCAAGAGAGTCAAAGGTAAGAAAAACATCCTTGAATGTATTGATAAGTGTCACCTCTTGAGATTGACATCATCTTCATAACTACATTTATTCAAAACAAGAAAAGTAAAAGTGAAGAAAACTAATCTAAACCTAATCCTAACTATGTACAAAAGAAATCAATTGTAATAAAAATCAAGTAAAATGAAATAGCCAATGAAGTCATCGAAGCATTTCTAATCTTGTAAGAATGACATGTTTTCCTAACAACAACCAGAAATGAAATGATAATAAGAGAAAACTAAAAATAAATATATCATCCTTACCATTTGAAACTCTGTTTACATATAATGATAAGACAAATTTACGAGTTTTTGGAAACCTTTTGAGATAAGAATTTTTGAGCCACTCTACAATCCTGTCTTAAAACTTAGAATGCAAAGTATAATCTAACAACATCAAATCCATAGGTGACAAACATATCTTAGGGGAATCAATTTGAGGAATCAAATAACTGGCATTAGTCACATTAACAATTGGAAGAATTGGTTTCAAATATAAAGTAGGATCATGAAATGATGTAATAGGTGAATGAATCGGTAGTTGGCCAATATTGAGAGAAGTAATCTTGTTTAGAGGATCTACAACTAAAGATGAATCGAATGAAAAAGATGTAATATTTTGGTGATCACGAGTTATAAGAAACTCTTCGACAAAGTTTTTACTATCACCAATTATATTAGATCTCTCAGATATATGATTCTGATGAGAACAAGCATTTTGAGTTTCGACAAGAATTGGTGTCTTAATCTCATCAAAAATTGGTTGAGTATAACCATCTTGCAATATACCTTCTTTCTCTTTAAAATATTGTATCGAATGAGGATTTAATAATGAAATATGTCCCAATCCCTCCAACTCATGCTTAATAAATGAATCATCATGTTCGATATCTCATAAAAATGTGATTTTGAAGTCACATAGTTAGATAATTCAAATGGAATCTTACGCATATAAAAATCAGAAAATAAATCAAGATAAATAGAAAAGTAAGTATTAGAAGTGAGGAAATTAAAAGAGTCTCTCAATTTAGAAAGATCATTAATATTTCCAAAAAAAATCTCTTTTATTACCTAATTATTTTCAATATAATTTGGTGATGTACCTTTAAGCATTCCATATGAAATTGATTTGAGATCAAGACAAATTGATAATCCTTCATGCAAATCAAAACTTTTATCAATCTTTGCTTGAAAAAGATTAATCTCTTTTCGTGAAGAACATTTAGTTGACTGACTAAGATTCATGTCATCTTCTCCCATATGTTCTATTAAAGTATAAGAACACATAAAATTATTATTAATATATTTGTGTTCATTGATTTTTGAGTCGGAAGAAAAATTAGTACAAAAATTATAAAATGATGAACACATAGTTTGATTTATAATTCATTCATCTTGATCTATTTTTGTAAAAAAAGAATCTGAATATTGTCATTCATCAAGATAATCTACTTCCTTATTTGTATAAATAAATTCATCGTAAATAAGTTCTTCCGCATTTAATATAGGTTAAGGATTTTGTGTAAAGGAAGTATGCTTTTCTCCTTTAAGAAGAGAATAATGATCGAAAGGAGTTGGTACCTCTTCTATTTCGATCTTGTCACCTTGGGGTTGGGTAGAAATTATGGAAGTATCTGAATCAATGATAGAGGAAGAAGTTTCTAGAAGGGTTGGTAAATGATTTGTTGAAACATCCTTTTGACAAATGTCTTGATTTTGTTGAATAAGAGGAAATTGAGAGTTGAAAGCAATATTTAAAAGATCAGATTTAGAAGGTGAATCAGTAATATGAAATTTGCAAAGGATATGAGAAAGCCTTACTGAAAAGTATTCTGAAGACTCACCTTTCTTCCTTCTAAGAGCCTGCAATTCACTACATAGTTTATTAGAATCATAATCCTTAAAAGTATCTAAAAATTCATGTGCAAATTGAAACCATGTAAAAAAGAAATTAGGTGGAAATGTTTCCAACGAGGATTTGATTCATCCTTTGAGAGTAAGAGCAAATAACCTACAAGTAGCACTAAGATCAATAATCTTATGTTTATTACATTTAGACAAAAACTTCTTGAGGTGTTTCCTTGCAAATATATCGCCTTCACCAACAAATTCAAGTTTCGACAAGAGGTTAACTGTCTCATTGGGAATTTCAAGTAATGTAAAACTAAAAACAGATTCCCAAACAGGAATTTGGGCATGAGCCATGAGTGATAAACAATCAATATTAACTCTTTAATTGGTTAGCTTCTCTTCTAACCAACCCCTAAAACAAATGTGACGAAGAAGAATAAAAAATATAAAAGCTGAAAAATCAAAGAGCAAGAGGATAAATGGTTATTAAAAATAATTAAAAATAAAACCACCTATTTTACCTCATGGCCCTCCTTCTAGTGCCATTTGTTGGCCAGATTTTCAGACCTAGGCCAACTAAGGAGATTATGCCCACAAAAGTTACTTAGAACAGTTCCCAGTTTGTTTGGAATAACAAAACCTCATAGGTTATGGTATCCTGCTACCAGCTGAATTTACCCTCTTAAGGAGAATATAAAAATTCAGCAAAATGTTTCCTAAATTAAACTATTGTTAAACGTTAAGTTCTAAATCAATTTCTAAGTCTAAGCTAGTCTAATGTGCTTTCTTAATGAAAGTCTCTTGTTTTCAGTTTTGTTTAAATCTTCAGTTGTAAACCTATTTGAAATACAAAACTATTGATCTACAGAACTATCTAACAACTACTAAAACCTTACTTAAATAAACTAAGTTTAATTACAACCAGAATTAAAACTAAAACTACTGACCCTATCTCAGCGAGTTGAGAGCGATTTTAAAAGATTGGATTAATTATCAATCAATTATTAATAATAACAAATAGATAAATGATAACAATTTAGATAAAAATATCATAACTACTATCATAAAAAAAAATCACCTTGTTTTAAAGTGTACTAAAACATAAAATTAAAATAGAAAACTATTTTAATTTATTCTGTAATATCATGTTAATTGATAACTGACGTTCAACATCAAATGTTCGAATAAAAGATTATATTCATTAAGGAAAACATAGTAAAGATACAAATCCTATCCAGAAATAAACATGAAATGTATTATCACTAAATCACAATCATCAATAAAAATATTGGATAAAATAATTGAGTAATACTTTGTCAAACATTAATATTGTGTGACTAGAGTAAATTTCAGATAACCAACGCAACCATAACCAAGTACAATTGCATAAAGCTTTGAAGTGAGAAAAAGTATATCAAAATATATATATATATATATATAATTTCAAAAACTGTAACAAGTAATGATACCAGTTTGAGAAAACCCAGTGATAACCATCCACGAAGAGAAACTTTAGTAGAGTAATCAAAACCAGAAAGTGTTTATAATTTTAACAAGTCTTTTCTCATGTACTCCATTCCCCTTTGGCAACAACGCCTCCACTCTACTTGCAGAGCTCAAGATTTACAAAATAGAAACATAATAGAATAATGAAACTCACTCTATTCTACAGAGACCTTACATCTCGCAGCATCTCCTAAATTCTTCCCAAAGTTACAGAAAAATAATGATTTTAGAAGAGAAAACAATTCATCTTCCAATTTCCGGAGATCCCATTTTTTAGCAATCTCTACTCTAGTTTAAATAGGCAAATACAAACAAATAGAGAGTTGAGAGACAAACTGACTCTTGTTGCTGGTCGCAACTTGAAAAAACGTGTTCAAAGAACCCCAAAAATATCCCAAATTCTTCACTCTTTTCAGTAAATTCCTCACGTGTCTAGTAAATGGGTATCTTATGAAAAAAACTCATGTTTTAGATTTTGTTATTTCGTCCTAGTTTGCCCGCAGTTTGCTGCAGAAAATTCTCTCCTGAATAACGATGGGAATCCGACAATCTTCTATTTCTTCATGTAATAAACTATTTCTTCATGCAATCTTTGGTGCACTATCTTTTCAAGAGGGCGGAATTATTTCGAAAACTAGTGTAACAAACCTACACATATAGATATCCAATATTAGTTATGCAAAATGAAAGAAGAAAAAATCATAGCTCGTTAAAAATAAATTAAATATTTCAAATGGTCAAATAATAACAGAGATTAAGAATCTTTTATGTTCATCAATTCCTTGATATTATTCAATGAACTAATGTCTTCTTTTAACAATTCACTTCCAGCTTTTACACAATCCGTAGCTTGGTAACCCCCGTATTCAAGTGACTTTTACCATATTAGTTTGTTCCATAAGTGAAGGTGATTCATTTACTTCAAAGAAACGTGGCGGTTACCATCCAGAGAAGGAGGTTAGTTGAGGAAGATAGTTGTAACCGGTGATGGAGGCTGCACATATTTCTCATTTTAAAAGACTCAAAACAGCTTCTGTTTGTGCATTGTTCTTCACGACAAGATTAGGTCTGGTGATGTTGATATTTAAGAACATGCATGTTTTCTTTTATCAAAGCTGGCATTTCTCAGAGATATTTATTACTACATGCACACGGGAGATTAATGTAACTTATTTCTTGAATGATACGATGAATTTTCCCTTAAAATAGGTTGGATCCTCTTCCGATCTGCCAACATAGGCTATATGATAGGAGGAAGTTACAAAAAGTTTTACGTTTACATTGACATAGTAGCAAAAACATCAAACCTCTAACACGAGCTGGCTAATAATATATTCTGCTAATTGACTTTATTGCACGTAATATTGCCTTAACTATTTGACTTGACCATCTCTTACTGAAAAACAAGATTCTAGCTTCTTTCTGCGGTTGGAGTGACAACTCTTGGCATCGAATTTTTCAAACATAAGGAAAGCATAATTTAACGATAACACGTGTTATCTTCTTCATATATATAAGCTGGCACACTGGCGAATAAGACGGCCTTCAAGGACATCCTCATTTATGATTCCATATTTCAAGATTCTACGATCTGTTATCAATTTCATGATCTTTGGTATTATGCTCATACGCAAACTCCTTTGATGATGAAAAGAAAATATATGGCAGCTTTTTTTTATTTTTATGTGATAAGTTAACGTCTCATGTATTCATGGAGAATCGATTTATGCCTGAAACCAAAAATCCATTATATACCAAAAGGTGGAGGCAAACATATAAATTAGATTTTATCAGCAATAAGTGTCTACAAAATATTGGATGTGAAGGTTTTGAAACAAACATAATGTAATGCTCATTAAACTTCTCCAATGCTCATAAGAAAATTCCAAAGTCATCACTATATGTATCAAATTTTATGCAAAAGAAAATATGTTAAGAGTTAATTAATTATACCACAACATTATCTCTTAAACAATTAATCATACCACCAAAAAGTGAAACTTATGCTTTTAATATTCAATTTAATAACGACAAAAGTTTTAGAATAATATACTTACATTATAAAAGTTAAAAATAAAAGTGTTTAAAGTATTATAATGTAAGTAATTCCCTAAATACAATATTTGGTGAATTAGACTCTTTTGCTCTTAGGAACTTTTAATGAAACAATAAGAGGAGAATAATGAGTTCTTGAAATTCTACCAGCATGTTTTTATTAATAAAAACATTTATGATTTTAATGATCATTTGGTAGATATAAAACAAAGTATATATTTCATAAAATGTCCTAAATTATATTTTGTTTATCAATGTCTTTTCTTATTTGAAATGAAAAAAAAAGAGTAATTACATTCATTATGGATGAAAGTGATTAGTTCATCCCCACTCTTTAAAATATACTCTTTTTAAGACGTGAATCAAAATCTTGAAAGTAAGCCTTTACTTAAAAATAATTTTATCTGTCAATATGCTTACTTGCTGGTAAAGTGTGAATCGCATTTGGAAAGGATGTCGTAAGGTCGTCGAAAAATCAATTTATTCAATTGGAAGCATATAAACAACACAACCAAGGTTAAATGAAACCATGCAAGTGTTGTTAATATTTTCACAAACTGGTACATGTTGTTACTTCAAAAGGACACAATAAAGACATGCAATCAACTTTAAGCATCCAAAAGGCGAAAAAGGGTTCAAGCAACTAAGGTCATCCAATTCACCCAATCCCCATGAAAAGAAGAATCAATCCCAAGAACAAGTAGCATAAGGAGTGAAAGATTAAGAAATAAGGCCAAAAAAATCACCTTCCAAATCAAGCAAGATAAAAGAAAAAGAAACCCAAACTTTAAATATTTACAAAATTCTAATAGGGACCCCTTTATTTTGGAAAATGAAAGGGGAGTTGTTGGGGTGCCAACAGATGGCGACATGCTAGGCGAACCAGCTATCTCTGCAAAATAATTCTGAATCTTAAATAATATAAGAGAAATAATGATAAATGCCTCTTCAAATGTCAATTTCCCAGTCACATAACTTAATCCTTCCATTGGCTTATATAGGTAAAGATTGAACCAAAACTTTCAAAATCATCAAACTATCCCGACCATTATCCAAAATCTTATAAATATAAATGATTATTCTACAAATGCAGAAAGAAAAATTTCCAAGGAATTAGTTTCTCGCAACCAAAACAAGTCAAAGAACACGCAGTATATAGGTATGACCTCAATACCACACGATAAACTTGTTAACCTCACTTAGATGCTTTTATCCCATCCACTAGATATAGATAATTTTATTTTTTTTGGACATAATAAATAAAGACATTAACTGAAGACTACTACCTTGGCTTGGTAACCAGATGCGGCAGCATCATGCACAAGAACTATTGAAAAAATGAAAAGTTTGGCTCGTGATGAGACCTCCTTTCTCCTAATGAAATGACTAAGAGCCATCACCCTCGCTTGGTAACTAGATGCGGTAATGTCACTTCAACAGAGCTTATGAGCATGACGGGTCGGCTCGTGATGAGACCTCCTGTTCTTCAATTAATCCCTTATATTTTATTAATGTTATGTACAACTAATAATATTTAAGGTTATTGTTAATCTCAAGAGAGATTACTTAGTGGATGGGGAAGCAAATCCAAATGTCCCACTAAAGAGCAAAGGATGACGTAAAAATTCTAAAAGATAAATTACGATTCCTGACTTACTTCAATCTAGGGAAAATGATCCCTTTGAAAAGAAACTCATCTACATTATAGCATCATTTTGAAAGATAAAGATCCTAGATAATAGCCGAGTAACTCAATCAATCCATCAATATGATCCATAATAAATTTTTCAAATCCAAAACTAATCTCACAATGGTCAGAATCTTGACAAAAGAAGAGTGTCTTTATAATGATGTCCCTTTAACAGAAAAGGATTTCGATCAAATACTTGACAGAAATACATGGTTTTGATCACCATATGCTAATTTAAATTAGTTTACCCCTTTTTTGGAAAACAAGCAAACCACTCAAAATAAAATTCTATTAACTTAAAAAATAAAACCGATCAAAGCAAGAAATCTAAAATGGATATATGCAAATGCGAAAATAAAAACTCAGCCCTAAATAGATTAACATCTTAAGTGGAGAAACATGAAATAGCTATATCACAAATGAAAAGAGAGAATTAGTTTCTACAAAATGAAAAAAATATGTTTCTCTATAATTTGCGACATAAGGATTCGTTAAAAATAAGCAAGATGTTTTAATAAGTTAGGCCGCTCTTATTAATAAGCAAAAGAAAACAAACCAAAAACACAGAAATTTAAACTAAATATGAATAACATATGCAGTTACAAGTCAAAATATTTTTGTATTGATGTGCAATAACATTCTTCGTTTTCTAAAAAGTTCTTGCTTATGATCATAAGAATGTATAAAACATTTTGCCAATTAAGTCGAAAAAGTAAAAGATATATGACTTAACAAGAAAATTTTAAATAAATGTAATTATAAGCAAGAGAGTCAAAGGTAAGGAAAACATCCCTGAATGTATTGATAAGTGTCCCGTCTTGAGATTGACATCATCTTCATAACTGCATTTATTCAAAACAAGAAAAGTAAAAATGAAGAAAACTAATCTAAACCTAATCTTAACTATGTACAAAAGAAATCAATTGTAATAAAAATCAAGTAAAATGAAATAGCCAATGAAGCCATTGAAGAATTTCTAATCCTGTAAGAATGACATGTTTTCCTAACAACAACCAGAAATGAAATGATAATAAGAGAAAACTAAAAAGAAATATATCATCCTTACCATTTGAAACTCTATTTACATATAATGATAAGACAAATTTACCAGTTTTCGGAAACCTTTTGAGATAAGAATTTTCGAGCCACTCCGCAATCCTGTCATAAAGCTTAGAATGCAAAGTATAATCTAACAACATCAAATCCATAGGTGGGAGACATATCTTAGGCAAATAAATTTTAGGAATCAAATAACTAGCATTAGTCACATTAACAATTGGAAGAATTGGTTTCAAATACAAAGTAGGATCATGAAATGATGTAATAGGTGAATGAATCAGTAGTTGGCCAATATCGAAAGAAGTAATCTTGTTTAGAGGACCTATAACTAAAGATGAATTGAATGAAAAAGATGTAATCTTTTGGTGATCATGAGTTATAAGAAACTCTTCGACAAAGATTTTACTACCACCAATTAAATTATATCTCTCATATATATGATTCTGATGAGAACAAGCATTTTGAGTTTCAACAAGAATTGGTGTGTTAATCTCATCAAAAATTGGTTGAGTATAACCATCTTGCAATATACCTTCTTTCTCTTTAAAATATCGTATCGAATGATGATTTAATAATAAAATATGTCCAAAGCCCTTGAACTCGTGCTTAATAAATGAATAATCAATGTTAGATATCTCATAAAAATGTGATTTGAAGTCACATAGTTAGATAATTTAGATGGAATCTCACGCATATCAAAATCGGAAAATAAATCAGGATAATTAGAAAAGTAAGAATTAGAAGTGAGGAAATTAAAAGAGTGTCTCAATTTAGAAAGATCATTAATATTTCCAAAAAAAATTCTCTTTTATTACCTGATTATTTTCAATATAATTTGGTGATGTACCTTTAAGCATTCCATATGAAATTGATTTGAGATCAAGATTAATTGATAATCCTTCATGTAAATCAAAACTTTTATCAATATTTGCTTGAAAAACATTTAGTTGACTGACTAAGATTCATGTCATCTTCTCCCGTATGTTCTATTTATTAATCTTGCACATTGATCTAGGAACAAAGAATCAATATCATCAAAGAATAATCAACAAATACTCATGAAATGGTGCTAATCGGAACCAGAATGGTTTCCTCTCTGTATATTTAATAAATAATGAATGGTTACAATACCAATGTCAATCAATAGCTTGAATCCATGAGGAATTTTAATACCTAAGGAGGCAATTCGAATTCAATGAGTGAGTCTAGCTTAACTGATTCTCAACCATAGGTTCACACTTAGTTAACCACTTGACCAAAATCCTAATTGACTCACCAAACCCTAACTAAAGTCAGAGTGCAATAAATGACTGAATCTCAATTGAAGGAGATCAAACACATGTCATAGCATGCCAACCATCAAGTGCTAGTGCTCCATGACTTCAATGAACCCTGATGAGGTTAACTGAAGCTGAACTGACCATCAGAAGTTGGTGGATGCGCCTTGTTGACTCCAGATCATTAAATAATAATAACTAATCATTAAATAATATATTTAATGAGAGGAGGCGCCTTAACTGACTGGTTGAATTGATTGTAACCACCAGTTAGCAATTAGGTGCATTAACATCACTCAAATCACCCCAAGAGTGCTCAAGTTAGCCTCCTTGATTGTAGGTAGGCGTGGGTGTGACTGGATGATGGAAATTAATGCTCCACTGATGTCAATTAATGTCAATTATACTTAGGATAGTGGTTTAACTAGGCCAATTTGACCAAAAAGAGTGTGTATGATGGTAAATGTCTCCAACATCCCCCCTTAAGCTATACTCAGGAAGAGTTAGAAAACCTAGATGCATAAAAATGATAGCGCCCCAACAACTAAGGCCATAGGTCACCCTGTACAATGTTGAAATTGAAACAATGCTCAAAACAAACTAAGTGAGGAAAAGAGGGAAAACCTAGTGGGAAAACCCCCCCCTCTAGCTGAACACTGAAAGTAGTTTGGATCACCCTAATGAACTCACCCCCAACAGTGAACGGAGGTAAGTGAACTTCTATTCTGAAAAGCTCTTGGTGAAGATGTCTGCAATCTGCTCATCAATCGGGCAGTATTGCAGAATGGTGGTCCTGTCATGCACTAGCTCCCTGATGTAGTGCATGTGAATCTCTACATGCTTGGTCCTTTGCCTAGTAATTGGATCCGTGGATATCTTAATAGCACTTTGGTTGTCACAAAAGAGGACAGTGGACAAAGTACTACCAAGATCAAACTCTGAAAGAATTCCTTGCAACCAAACTGCTTGGATGCAAGCATTCACCGCCGCTCGGTATTCGGCCTCTGCTGAAGATAGTGCTATGGCAGCCTACTTTTTACTTGACCAGCAAATAGGGCCACCACCAAACATGAATACATATCCGGAAGTTGAATTTCGACCAATCGAATCACCCGCACAATCGGAATCTGTGTATCCAACCAGCTCTAGCTCGAAGTCTGCAACATAGTGAATGTCGTAGGTCCTAGTTCCCTGAATGTATTGGAGAATCCTCTTGGATTCCTTCCAATGAAGATCATGAGGCTGCTGCATGTATCTTGATATAGCATTCACAGCATAACAAATATCAGTCCTAGAATGTGTCAAGTACAACAAGATACCAATCAGCTGTCGATAGATAGTGCAGTCCATGGGAGGTGTGTGTTTTCCTTCTTCAAGGCTGGTCCCTGAAAGGAGAGAGAATGGTGCAGGCCTACATTCATCCATGTTAAACTTGACTAATAGGTCTGAAATGTATTTGGACTGAGTGACCATAATCCCATCAGAATTTTGCTCAATTTCGAGCCCCAAAAATTGTTTTAGAAGCCCCAAATTACTCATTTCAAAGGCATTGTGGAGAGCAGTTTTGATGGCTAAAATGGAGGCAATTGTGCTACCTGTGATCAATAAGTCATAAACATATAAAACAATGATAATTATATGACCATCATGCTGCTGTAAATACACATTTTTATCTTATCTACATCTCTGAAAGTTTTGCAAGAGAAGGAAGGCATCCATCTTGGAATACCACTCTCTTGGGGCCTGTTTTAACCCGTATAGTGACTTCTTTAGCTTGCAAACCAAATATGGATCAGTGATGTATCCCTCAGGCTGCTTCATGTATATCTCCTCATGAATATCTCCATGTATAAATGCTGACTTAACATCCATGTGATGCACCTCCCAGTGCTTGGATGCTAAAATAGCCAAAACAAGGCGGATGGAGTCCATTTTTGCAACTGGTGCAAAGGTCTCATGGTAGTCCACTGCTTGAACCTAAGAGAAAAATTTTGCTACCAACCTTGCCTTATATTTTCAGATACTTCCATCAGCAGCAACCTTTGTCCAAAAAACCCACTTGCATTGAACCAATTTCCCTCCCGGAGGAAGAGAAACTAGCTCCCAAGTAGTGTTTTTCTAAAGAGAATTCATGTCTTCATCCATGGCAACTTTCCATCTCGGATCATTCCGAGAATGGTAGTAGGATTTTGGATCTAAACTAATCATCAAATATCAATTTTCGGACAACAAATTATCATAACAAGAGAGCACAATACCTGCTCTTTGGAAATCATACCGGGTTCTCCTTGGATCATCCGGATTTCCAATGTTGTCTCCTGCGGAGGAGAGTGTCTGTTGGGCCCATGTAGGAAGATGATTTTGAAATTCAGGTTCTGATTCAGAATCTAATGATTGCTGCACACTGATATCAGAAATCAGAGGATCCAAATCAGGGTCATCACCCCCAATTTCATCATCCAAATATTCAGTGGAATAGGAAGGAAATTCAGCAGTTTTCTCCTTCACTAGTTCCATCTCCTGAAGAGGCTCATTAAACTTGAAAATTCTCTAGATGATTATCTGTTTGGTATTGATATCCAGCAGCTTGAATCCTTTATATTCATCAGGATACCCAATAAATAGACATTCTGTGCTCTGCGGTTGCAAAGCCCTTCTTTTATCAAGCGGAATCCGAGCTCATGCAGTGGACCCAAACACCCGTAGGTTCGACACATATGGATTGTGTTCAAAGTATGCTTCAAAATGAGTCTTTCCTTTCACAGATGAATGTGGCACCCTGTTCTAAATGTATGCTACAACATGCATGGCTTCAGCCCATAAATTTGCAGCAAGCTTCTTTGATTCCAACATACAGGTGGTCATCTCCTTGAGAGATCGATTCTTCCTTTCCGCTACTCCGTTCTGCTGGGGAATGTAGGGAATTGAATACTGGACCTAAATACCACTTTGGGAGCATATGTACAATAAATCATTACTGACATACTCCCCTCCATTATCAAATCTCAAGATCTTGATCTTAAGCCCAGAGGCATTTTCGATCAAGGCCTTCAATTCATAAAAATTTTCACATACTTCTGATTTCTTTTTGAGAAAGAAAACTCATGTATACCTTGAAAAATCATCAATAAAAGTAATGAGGTACCTTGATCCATTCATGGATGTGACAAGAATCGGACTGCTGATATCAGAATGTATCAGCCCCATTATGCTTGTAGCTCGGTTTTCCTTCCCTCGATCGAACTTGTGCTCAGGGTGTTTTCCAATCACACAGCCCTTGTAGACTCCCGTGGTTGCCTTGATGACTGGGAGGCCTTCAACCATGGATTTTTTTCTGTAATTGCTGCAAATATTTGAAATTAAGATGGCCAAATCTCTCATGCCATAGCCTACTAACCTCATTTCCATGAGTTAGCAGAGCGGTGGGCTTTGCATCCACAACAAAGTGAGAGAACTCATAGGCTTTTGCATGATGGTTTGCAAGGCCTTTAGCAATGAGTTTCCCGGATGCAATTTCTGTTATCTCAACATCATTTGGGTTGAAAGCGACTCTCTTATGAATTCCTGTATGTGTCATTCGATAGACACTAAGGAGATTTGCTACTAGAGACGGTACATACAAAACATTAGAGAAAAAACCATTTTCTAGATTTACAGTACCTTGTCCTTCGGAAATGATGGTGGAGTCATCTCCCATGTGGATGGGGATGGATTTGCTGGTCTCCAAGGATGAAAAGGATTCTTTTTCAGCCATCATGTGATTCGAAGCTCCACTGTCAATCAGTAGTGCTTTGGACTTCGAAGTGCTTGCCATGAGGGCATGACCTTTCTCATGCTGTGGTTCCCGATCTCAGTGATCTCTCCTCCAAAAGCTCTTTGGAAGATTGATGTGATTCCTCTCAAGGAGAGAGGTTGCTTCATCAATATTTTTCTTCATGCAAGCATGTTCAGGGTGAAAACACATCCCGCAGCAAGAACACCTGACTTTTTCTTTCCCATTGTGCCCTCTTTCTTTGTTCTTCCTTGAGCCGAAAGATTCATCATGCTGTTGGTTATCAACTCTAGGCTTGGGAGCATCAAATTTAGTTTTCTGATTTTCCTGCTGCTTTCCTTTACCCTTCAGATCTTTGGGCCCCGAGACATGGAGGGCTTGATCATGGGAAGATTGGATGATCCCCATCTGGACAAGCTTGTCATGTTCATTAGTTAGGGACTCAATAAAGGCATTGAGTGTAGGCATCTTCCATCTGGGGGTTGTGAGATTCCCCGCACAGAATGTAGAAACAAAAACTGAATAATCGGCCCTGAGTTTGGAGAGGATGGCAAGGATGAGCTGATTATCCTCCTTCTCCAGTTTGCATTGCTTCAAGAGTAAAACAATATGCTTGAACTTTGTAAAGAAATAATTTAGAGTCTCGAAATTGGAAGGTTGGAGAGACATGAGTTCATTTTCGAGTTGGTAAACTCTCAAGTCATCATGCTTTCCGTATAGAGATTCCAATTTGTCCCATATTTCTTTCAGTGTCTTCATATCCGTAAGATGGAAGAGAAGGTCTTCGGAAATAGAGAGGCACAAGAAACCGAAGGCTTCATCCTTCTTGTTCAAGAATCTTGATTTTTCTATGGTGGATCCAAGCTCAACTTTAGTGTCCATGGCGACTCTATGGAGTCCTTTGGAGCGCAACTGAATCTCCATTTTATTTTTCCATGAGTGGAAATTGTATGGATTCAAGAGATCTACTAAGGAGGCCATCTGGATATGCTGTAGCGAATGCTTCACCTGTAGAAACCTGAGAATCAAAATAGAAAGGGAAAAATAAGGTAGAACAACCTGCACATTCTAGGCTTTCATCACACCCAGCATAGTCAATCAAGCAAGCTTGATCAACAAGTTCTTTACTTGGGATATTGAGTGGTAAGCCTTGGCTTTTGGTGCAGTGCTGGAATTTTGAGCTATTGCTCACTTTTCATGGAGAAATCTGTCAAAAAACTTGTTTTTGAGAGATAGTTCTCTGTCCCGCCGTAAGCTCTAATACCATATTAATCTTGCACATTGATCTAGGAACAAAGAATCAATATCATCAAAGAATAATCAACAAATACTCATGAAATGGTGTTAATTGGAACCAGAATGGTTTCCTCTCTGTATATTTAATAAACAATGAATGGTTACAATACCAATGTCAAGCAATAGCTTAAATCCATGGGGAATTCGAATACCTAAGGAGGCAATTCGAATTCAATGAGTGAGTCTAGCTTAACTGACTCTCAACCATAGGTTCACACTCAGTTAACCACTTGACCAAAACCCTAATTGACTCACCAAACCCTAACTAAAGTCAGAGTGCAATAAATGACTGAATCTCAACTCAAGGAGATCAAACACATGTCATAGCAAGCCAACCATCAAGTGCTAGTGCTCCATGACTTCAATGAACCCCGATGAGGTTAACTGAAGCTAAACTGACCATCAGAAGTTGGTTGAGGTGCCCTGTTGACTCTAGATCATTAAATAATAATAAATAATCATTAAATAATATATTTAATGAGAGGAGGCGCCTTAATTTACTGGTTGAATTGATTGTAACCACCAATTAGCAATTAGGTGCATTAATATCACTCAGATCACCCCCATAGTGCTCCATTTAGACTCCTTGACTGTAGGTAGGCGTGGGTGTGACTGGATGATGGCAATTAATGATCCACTGATGTCAATTAATGTTAATTATACTTATGATAGTGGTTTAACTAGGCCAATTTGACCAAAAAGAGTGTGTATGATGGTAAATGTCTCCAACACTATTAAAGTATCAGAACACATAAAATTATTATTAATATATTTGTGTTCATTGATTTTTGAGTCAGAAGAAAAATTAGTACAAAAATCAGAAAATGATGAACATGTAGTTTGATTTATAATTAATTCATCTTGATCTATTTTTGTAACAAAAGAATATGAATATTGTCATTCATCAAGATAATCTACTTCCTTATTTGTATAAATAATTTCATCATAAATAAGTTCTTCGTCATTTAATATAGGTTCAATATTTCGGGTAAAGGAAGTATGCTTTTCTCCTTTAAGAAGAGAATAATGATTGAAAGGAGTTGGTACCTCTTCTATTTCAATCTTGTCACCTTGGGGTTGGGTAGAACTTATGGAAGTATCTGAATCAATGATAGAGGAAGAAGTTTCTAGAAGGGTTGGTAAATGATTTGTTGAAACATCATTTTGACCAACGTCTTGATTTTGGTGAATAAGAGGAACTTGAGAGTTGAAAACAATATTTAAAAGATCAAATTCAGAAGGTAAATCAGTAATATGAAATTTGCAAAGGATATGAGAAAGCCTTACTGAAAAGTCTTCTGAAGACTCACCTTTCTTCCTTCGAAGAGCCTACAATTCACTACATAGTTTATTAGAATCATAATCCTTAAAAGTATCTAGAAATTCATGTTCAAATTGAAACCATGTAAAAAAGAAAATAGGTGGAAATGTTTCCAACGAGCATTTGATTCGTCCTTTGAGAGTAAGAGCAAATAACCTGCAAGTAGCACTAAGATCAATAATCTTATGTTTATTACATTTAGACAAAAAATTCTTGAGGTGTTTCCTTGCAGATATATCGCCTTCACCATCAAATTCAAGTTTCGAAAAGAGGTTAACTGTCTCATTGGGAATATCAAGTAATGTGAAACTAAAAACTGATTCCCAAATAGGAATTTGGGCATGAGACATGAATGATAAACAATCAATATTAATTCACTCTTTAAATGGTTAGCTTGTCGGCTAACCAGCCCTTAAACATATGTGACAAAGAAGAATAAAAAATATATAAGCTGAAAAATCAAAGAGCAAGAGGATAAATGGTTATTAAAAATAATTAAAAATAAAACCACCTGTTTTACCTCATGGCCCTCCTTCTAGCGCCATTTGTTGGCTGGATTTTCAGACCTAGGCCAACTAAGGATATTATGCCCACACAAGTTACTTAGAATAGTTCCCAGTGTGTTTGGAATAGCAAAACCTCACAGGTTATGGTATCTTGCTACCAGTTGAATTTATCCTCTTAAGGAGAATATAAAAATTCAGCAAAATGTTTCATAAATTAAACTACTGTTAAAAGTTAAGTTCTAAATCAATTTCTAAGTCTAAGCTAATCTAATGTGCTTTCTTAATGAAAGTCTCTTATTTTCAGTTTTGTTTAAATATTCAGTTGTAAACCTATTTGAAATACAAAACTATTGATCTACAGAACTATCTAACAACTACTAAAACCTTACTTAAAAAAACTAAAATTAAAACTAAAACTACTGACCGTATCTCAGCTTGCTGAGAGGGATTTTAAAAGATTAGATTAATTATCAACCAATTATTAATAATAACAAAGAGATAAATGATAACAATTTAGATAAAAATATCAAATTTACTATCATAAAAAAAATCACCTTGTTTTAAAGTGTACTAAAACATAAAATTAAAATAGAAAACTATTTTAATTTACTTTGTAATATCATGTTAATTGATAACTAACGTTCAACATCAAATGTTCGAATAAAACATTATATTCATTAAGGAAAAACATCGTAAAAATACAAATGCTATCCAGAAATAAACATGAAATGTATTATCACTAAATCACAATCATCAATAAAAATATTGGATAAAAAGATTGAGTAATACTTTGTCAAACATTAATATTGTGTGACTAGACTAAATTTCAGATAACCAACGCAACCATAACCAAGTATAATTGCATAAAGCTTTGAAGTGAGAAAAAGTATATTTGAAAAATCGAGTGATAATCATCCATGAAGAGAAACTTCAGCAGAGTAATCAAAACCAGAAAGTGTTTATAATTTTAACAAGTCTTTTGTCATGTACTCCATTCCCCTTTGGCAGCAACGCCTCCAGTCTACTTGCAGAACTCAAGATTTACAAAATATAAACAGAATAGAATAATGAAACTCACTCTATTCTGCAGAGACCTTCCATCTGGCAGCATCTCCTAAATTCTTCCCAAAGCAAAGTTTACAGAAAAATAATGTTTTAAGAAGAGAAAACAATTCATCTTCCAATTTCTGGAGACCCCATTTTTTAGCAATCTCTGCTCTAGTTTAAATAGGAAAATACAAACAAACAGATAGTTGAGAAACGAACTGCCACTCCTTGCTGGCCGTAACTTGAAAAAATGTGTTCAAAGAACCCCGAAAATCTCCCAAATTCTTCACTCTTTTCAGTAAATTCCTCACTTGTCTAGGAAATGGGTATCTTCTGGAAAAAACCCATGTTTTAGATTTTGTTATTTCGTCCTAGTTTGCCTACAGTTCACTACAGAAAATCCTCTCCTGAATAACGACGGGAATTCGACAATCTTCTATTTCTTCATGTAATAAACTATTTCTTGATGCAATCTCTGGTGCACTATATTTTCAAGAGGGAGGCATTATTTCGAAAACTAGTGTAACAAACTTGCACATATAGATATTCAATATTAGTTACGCAAAATGAAAGAATAAAAAATGATAGCTCATTAAAAATGAATGAAATATTTCAAATGGTTAAATAATAACAGAGATTAAGAACCTTTTCTCTTCATCGATTCCTTGATATCATTCAATGAACTAATGTCTTCTTTTAATGATTCACTTCCAGCTTTTACACAATCCATAGCTTGATAACCCTAGTATTCAAGTGACTTTTACCATATTGGTTTGTTCCTTAAGTGAAGGTGATTCATTTACTTCAAAAGAAACATGGTGGTTACCATCCGAAGAAGGAGGTTAGTTGAGGAAAATAGTTGTAACCGACGATGGAGGCTGCACATATTTCTCATTTTAAAAGACTCAAAATAGCTTATGTTTGTGCATTGTTCTTCACGGCAAGATTAGGTCTGGTGATGTTGATCCTTAAGAACATGCATGTTTTCCTTTATCAAAGCTGGCATTTTTCAGAGGTATTTATTACTACATGCACACGGGAGATTAAAGTAACTTATTTCTTTAATGATATGATGAATTGTCCCTTAGAATAGGTTGGAACCTCTTCCGATCTGGCAACATAGGCTATATGATAGCAGGAAGTTACGACAAGTTTTATGTTTACATTGACACAGTAGCAAAACCATCGAACCTCTAACACGAGCTAGCTAATGATATCTTCTGCTAACTGACTTTATTGCACGTAATATTCCCTTAACTAGACTTGACCATCTCTTAATGAAAAACAAGATTCTAGTTTCTTTCTGCGGTTAGAGTGACAACTCTTGGCATCGAATTCTTCAAACACAAGGAAAGCATAATTTAATGATAACACGTATTATCTTCTTCATATATATAAGCTGGCACACTGGCAAATAAGACGGCCTTCAAGGACATCCTCATTTATGATTCCATATTTCAAGATTCTACGATCTGTTATCAATTTCATGATCTTTGGTATTATGCTCATACGTAAACTCCTTTGATGATGAAAAGAAAATATGTGGCAACTTTTTTTTATTTTTATGTGATAAGTTAACATCTCATGTATTCATGGAGAATCGATTTCTACCTGAAACCAAAAAAACCATTATATACCGAAAGGTGGATGCAAACATATAAATTAAATTTTATCAGCAATAAGTGTTTACAAAATATTGAATGTGAAGGTTTTAAAACAAACATAATGTAACTCTCATTAAACTTCTCCAATGCTCATTTGAAAATTCCAAAGTCACCACTATATGTATCAAATTTTATGAAAAAAAATGTGTTAAGAGTTAATGAATGATACCACAACATTATCTCTTAAACAACTAATCATACCACTAAAAAGTGAAACTTATGCTTTTAATATGCAATTTAATAACGACAAAAGTTTTAGAATAATATACTTACATTATAAAAGTTAAAAATAAAAGTGTTTAAAGTATTATAATGTAAGTAATTCCCTAAATACAATATTTGGTGAATTAGACTCTTTTTCTCTTAGGAACTTGTTGTGCTCCTACCCAACAGCCTTTAAAAAAAAAATTATTTCATCAAATAAAATGATGAAATGTTTGAATTTCATATGGCTAAATTAAAGAATTGATAGCTACTGAAATGGTGATTCTCCAAAAGCTACTGAAACATGAAATTCAATGTTTTTAAAGAAAACCTTTGCAAACTATGGATTAGTGATAAAATTACTATTTTGAAATTATTATTTTGGATTTGCATTGAAAATCAGGTGGATAAGTGTTAATAATATGTCATAATCTAGTAGTGATTTCTTATCCAAATAATTATCATTTGATTTCATTATGTGATTTTGTTGTCATAAATATTGATAAGGTTTTGAAATTGGAAGGCTGATAAATGGATAATTTTGATTCAACTATTCAACTTGGTAATTCTCATTCATGAAACGATTGATATTGGAGGATAAAACCATGCATTCAAGTTAAAGAGTTTTACTAAGCCTATTATATTATTTTTGCTACATTATTAAAAAGTGTTGAATAATTAAAGATCAAATTTGTATCTTTTTAATTAATAGACTTTATTTATTTTTATTATTTATACAAAATAAATAAATCTTTTAATTATTTTGTGTAAATATTATGTATTAATAAAGTTCTTTGATCTTTTTATTGTTTACCTAGAATATTAGGTATAATTGACACTTTATTCTAATTCTATCATATTTGCAAAAAAAAACTATTATCTCAAACCAGTAATCGACTTGAACTTTATCAAGGGTTTTTGAAATGTTAAATATTTTAATGACTCTTTAGTCACCTTGACACATAAAAAATTATTCATTAACGGTTTTATTTAATCATTGGTTAATGTGTCTTCAAAGGGGGATAAAATACAAGTTAAAATGTTATATCCAAATAAATTTTGATAACATATATTTCATTCCACTTTGAATGCAGCACGCAAATATTGCAGGGTTTGTATTTAAGTTTTGGCGGCATAAACCCTATTTTACATTGCAACGTTAACAGTGGTTTATATTTCGACTGGTTCTTATTTTATGCTCTTTGGTTTAGTTGTATTTTTGTTGGTTTTCTAATCTAAAATTTTGGTTTTAATTTATTTTTTCGTGTGGGTTGTTTTGCAGGTTAAAGGAGGAAGGAAGCTATGTAAAAGTATCCAGTTAAGAATAGAGCACTTGTCGATAACTGAGAAGCGAGGTCCGGATACAAAATTTCCAGGCATAAAATCAACATCAAAGATTATTCTCAGCGTTGAAAATTATTCTTGGAAATTTTGAAGGCAGATCATAATCATAAGATATTTTTTTTTTGGGTTAAATGATTGAGCATTTCCAGTTTTAAAAAGTGCATATATTTAGGAAATATATGGCAATTAATTCACTACAGATTTTAAGGAAGGAGATCTGGCTGATCCATATTTGATGAAGGTTCAAAATCAGTTAAAATCTAAGATTTCTAGGCAACGAATCTACATCTCCAGTTTGCAAGTTTTACATTCAATTGATTGCCAGATGAAGTAAAGGATTTTCTCCCAGATTTCAGGCATCTAATTCATTAGTGGCAGTTGTAGATGATAGTAAAAAAAAAATCAAATAACTTCCACGAATTTCATTTCCAGCCAGTTGCCGAAATCGCGTAGCTCAACTGACAAGCGTTTTTCCAGGTTACATTGTGAGCAAATGAAGGCAAATCTTAAAAATATGGCACATGGGTTTTCTTCAGAATGGACCCATTTAGCTATACTTAGGGGGATTTCACCAGAAAATGATGGATTCTAGGCGATTTCGAGGATCATTTGAGCACGATTTTGGTAGTTGCGGCCGGCAACGAAATGGTTGTTTCCAGAAATTCGCCTGTTGCAGAGCTGAATTTGTTTTGATTTCTTATGTTCGTGGTTTATTTAAGCAGGGAAGAATTTTATTGAGGGGGAGAGGAATGGACTGAGAGATCTCTCTCAGATCAAAACATTGCTGCCTGAGTTATTCTGTAAATGCTCAAAAGCATTGAAGATCTTCTTTTTCAATGTTGGAAGAGTGAATCGAGAGCTGGAGCTGGGGACAGCAGACTGTATGCTACTGAAGATTAAGAGATTTTTCTCTTGAAAGCTCAGAAATACTGTTGCTAAGGGATCGATAGTTTACGGAAAGGGGAAATCAAGACTGTGGTTCGATTTACTTGCGTCTTTGGACAGCTTACTGTCTGCAGCCACGACATTATTAACTGGTGATATTATAAATATATGTTTGCAGTTTCTATATCTGGCACATATTTGTGATGTCTATTAGTCTTGTGATTTCTTTTTCTATTTTCATTTATACTTGTTGAAATTCTCTAAAGAATTCTACAGATATATAATTCTTGTATGATTATCGATTTTCATGTTTTTGATTTATGCTAATATATCATGTTGTGTAACTGACGATCGATATTGTTGTTTATGTGAGATGTAAGCATTACTGCATGATTTGCTAATGTTTAAACTCTTTTAAATATTATCAGAGTTATCTATGCAGTATTTCTATTAGCATGATTCGATTGCATGGTTAAATTCTCTTATTGCTCTTGATCAGGGTAAATTGATTTATATACTGTTTCTTTTAAACTATTTTACAAAAAACAGCCATTGAATCATATTCAGGTTATTTTCTGATTCTTTGTAATTAATGTACATTTGTCAATAATGCAATTTTGACTCATTTAAATATGTTTAATTAATTTTTGATTATTTATAAGTTCAATTAATTAAATAGATTTGGTTCATAAATTAATTTAATCTACTTACTAATTCATTAGTAAGTAGATTAACCAATTTAATTTGTACATTTGTAGGTATTTATTAGATTTAATTAACCGAAGTAATAGCTCTAGTTTTATCTTTTAGATTTAGTTCAATTAGACTTTCAGGCTAACAGAGCCTCTAAACCTGTCGGAAAAAACCATCCCAAACAGCTTGGAACCTGCTCTAAGGATCCCGGTCTGGGTTGTTTTCCCCGTTACGCGCATAGTCCCATATGCCCGTCAACAGAACTTTTAATGAAATGATAAGAGGAGATTAATGAGTTCTTGAAATTCTACCATATAATTACTGCCATAAGCATGTTTTTATTAATAAAAACATTTATGATTTTAATGATCATTTGGTAGATATAAAACGAGGTATATATTTCATAAAAAGACCTAAATTATATTTTGTTTATCAATGTCTTTTCTTATTTGAAATAAAAAAAGAGTAATTACATTAATTATGGATGAAAGTGATTAGTTCATCCCCACTCTTTAAAATATACTCTTTTTAAGACGTGAATCAAAATCTTGAAAGTAAGCCTTTACTTAAAAATAATATCTGTCAATATGCTTACTTGCTAGTAAAGTGCAAATCGCATTTGGAAAGGATGTCGTAAGGTTGTCGAAAAATCAATTTATTCAATTGGAAGCATATAAATAACACGGCCAAGGTTAAATGAAATCATGCAAGTGTTGTTAATATTTTCACAAACTGATACTTGTTGTTACTTCAAAAAGGACACAATAAAGACATGCAATCAACTTTAACCATCGAAAAGGCAAAAAAGGGTTCAAGCAACTAAGGTCATCCAATTCACCCAATCCCTATGAAAAGAAGAATCAATCCCAAGAACAAGCAACACAAGGAGTGAAAGATCAAGAAATAAGGCAAAAAAAAATCACCTTCCAAATCAAGCAAGATAAAAGAAAAAGAAACCCAAAGCTAAATATTTACAAAATTCTAATGGGGACCCCTTTATTTTGGGAAATGAAAGTGGAGTTGTTGGGGTGCCAACAAGATGACATCTCAGAAGATCATAAGGGAAGGATATTACTGGCCTACTTTGTTTAGAGATTCCCATGCCTACGTCAGGAAATGTGAGCCTTGTCAAAAGTGTGCTGACAAAGTTAAAAAACTTGCCTTTCCCTTGTAGCCAGTAGCAGTCCAATTCCCATTTCAGTAATGGGGATTGGATATTGTTGGACCCATCAACCCTGTTTCTTCCCTGCAACACAAGTACATCCTGATAGCCACGAATTATTTTACCATATGGGTAGAAGCAGTTCCCCTCAGATAGTGCAATACAAACTAAGCGATATCCTTCCTGGAAAGTCAAGTAGTCACTAGGTTTGGTGCCCCCGAATATCTAGTTTTCGACAATGCATCTTATTTCATGTCCATTGATCTCACACACTATGCCCTTGAAAAACGGATTAAACTCAAGTTTGATGCCAATTATTATCCTCAAGGAAATGGGCTTGCTAAATATTCTAACAAGAACCTGATAAACATTCTGAGGAAAACAGTGGCCTCTCATTATAAAGATTGGCACACCCAACTTTACAATGTTCTTTGGGCAGACTGGATTACCTCGAAGGTAGCCATTGGAAATTCTCCTTACTATTTAGTTTATGGCAAGGAAGCCATCCTGCCATCCAATCTTACTATCCCCTCATTACAACTAGCCCAATCTATTCAAGAAGATGATTCATCCACACTTCAACAGAGGATTGATACTTTGCTTAAGTTGGAAGTATATAGGGAAAAGTCCAAAAATCAACTGTATTAACATCAACAGTTAGTTAAAAGATGGTTCGATGAGAAATCTTCTTATGACAGATATTTTTCAGTAGGGGATTTGGTATTGAGATGGGATAAACAACATAAGGACAATATAGAATATACCAAGTTTCAACACCTTTGGCTAGAACCTTTCATTGTTACAGAAAAGATTGGTCCTAACACTATTCGGTTGCAGACACTGGGGGAGTTAATGACACTTACCCAGTGAATGTTTCTCTGCTCAAAAAGTATTTTGTTCGAACAATTTAGTACTTTATGTATATATTTTTGGTGTGTACATCTCTCTGTTTCCTTTGTTCGGGGTCCATCAAAAGTATGCTGAGTGGGTACTCATTGGATGCAGAATTTAATTCCACATCCAACGAGCTCTCCCGATCAAAATTTGAGTAAAAACACAGGGAGATATGTCAAAAATACAAACAAAAAAGTAGTTTTTTTCTTTTCTTCCTCCAAAATTAATAAATATTATTTTATTATTTTAACTGTTATTTTATTAAATTTTTTTTGGAGGCCCATTTCACGAGGGCGTCACTGATGAAACAATATGATATCACGTTCGTTCATATTGGGGGCTTAAAAATGGTCAAAAAATAAAAAATTATATTGGGCATATATTTGGGGTTAACAGGGTTTTTTTATTTTAATAAACAATATCCAATATTTTGAGGGTTTGTTTATCCCGACTAGGGTAGAAATGGGCGCCAAACATAGGTGCATACCAAAATTCTCGTTGTGGGTCGGTGTGGGTGTATCTGCGTCGTGGTCTGTGTTTTAAATTTGCAGATTGATATTGATTTAGTGGAGTGCTATAGCTTCATCTCATCCTCCATTATTGTCATCATAAGATCCAACTCATTCTAAGCCTCCTAATGACATTGCCATCCGCTGCCTGGAGAAGCTCAGCACCGAGACCCACGCCATAGCCTCAGCTATTTCCAGTTCATGGAGATCCACCCTGGATCACTACCACGCCTTCAGGTCCGAGGAGATCTACCTGCATTATCCTCCAGTGCTACCTGGTGGACCTGGTATAGAGGAAAAGGAAGCCCATCGAATATCCCCTCCTCTTACCCCATGTGGCTGAGGGCTTGTCGGAGTCCCCTAGAGACATGGTCTCCGAGGGCTTATTAGCAGAGCAGTTCGACGACTACGGTAATTTGATCCTCCACTTGGAGCATTCATCCTTCAAGAGCTTCAGCTATTACCCCCGATGGCAGCCATTAAGGGTAATATTTTCTTGTTGCTCGAGTGTGCAGAGTTTGTGTACGATGTAACCCTAATGCTCAACTATGTCCCAATATTCACGTAGGGGGTTCAATCTCGGTCACCAAAGTTTCCAAATAGGTTATCAGGATTTTCTTCCGCTTGGATGTTATCTGTAAAGGATTGATGTGAATCTAAAGACACCGTAGGTTTCTTATTACCTCCTGTTTTTGTTGCTTGTTTTTGGATTAACATGTCTACTTTAACACATTCCTCATTTCCCTTAACTGACTTCTTGTCATTATCAAAGCATTTAGTATAAAAATTTTCATCTGCAGAAATCTTGTATGCATCATCTTGTCCAGTCACACCAATTTCCACTGGCTCCACTAAAGCAGTTGCAGCCTCTGCAACAGATGTAGACTAGCTTCCTGAGCCCGGTGACATCATTTAGAGGGAGGCAGGGCAACTTCATCACTCTGTAGGCTACTTCAGTTTCAATACTTCTAGAACTTAAGCTAGTATTAGTTCTCAAATGGCATTCATTTAACACACAAGCATTATCCGATGCCATATTTTCTCCATTATTGTCATTGGCACTTTCTATGCCTACTTTATTTGAGCCTTATACAATTTTCTTGGTTTCATCTTCAGCTTCAATTCTTCCCCTTTTTACCAAATAAGAATGTTTATCAAAGTTATGTTTCCTTGCCTTGATCTATGTCCTTTTCTTTCAATGATCTACTCCAGATAATACTTCATTTTTTTTGGTTTCATATTCAGCTTCAATTCTTTCCCTTTTTACCAAATGCAAATGTTCTTCAAAGTTAAGTTTCCTTTCCTTGATCTGTGTCCTTTTCTTTCAATGATCTACTCCAGATAATACTTCAAGAACATTTTCTTCTTCCGTGCAAATATTTATCTTTATTTAATTATATGATCTCTCTCGTAGAGTTGATAACCCTAGATTATGTTTCTTCAAGAGCTTTCTTTTCTTCTTCAGATGGAATTTTGATGTAAAGAAGTGTTTGGAACTACCCTAACTTCATTGTCTTTAGTCACAAATGTAGAAGGCACATGATCTTTGACATTAGGAACATAATTTTCATGAATATTTTCAAAATCTTTTTCACCCTTCAAATTTACATTTTGAAACCTGAATGCTCTCTTCAGTGTTTCCATGTTTAAAAGATTCAAAATCGTTGACAATGTTATCTCTCATTGTTTTTCTACGATCTAGGAACTCACTTTCAGGCACTAATCGAGAACCTCTAATTTCCTTTTACACTGCTTTGGATCATGGTTTTAGCTATCTTTCCAGTTAAGTAGGCTTTGCCGAGCACTTGGGGTTTTTGTTTTTCCATTTGGTTTTTTTTTGGAATGTTGTTTTTCTGTATTTTGACTTCCGTGTAGTGTGCAATGCCTGTAATGAAACATCTCTATAGAACCATTTTCGTCTCATCCCATGTTCTCCTAAGCTCAATATGGGTTTCTATAAAATCGTCCAATCTCTGAATTTCTATCAACACAACTGTCCCTAAATCTGGCTTGTCCTTGCGTCAATGCAAGCTCGAAAAACTTTTGAATGTAGGAAATTGGGTATAGGGTGTGTGATCATCTATTACTGTTTATATAAATCTCTTCCTTATATCTTGCTATCTTGTTTTCAGGCGAACCATTTCTCCAGGTGCTCCTGAACAAAACAAAGTTTATGGTAATTTTGGTAGAAAAAACCCTCATTACAGCTTTCATTGCCCATCATTTGCTCAGATTATCCCCTCATTATTTGAACACTTGGCTCTCTGGTAAAAGGGACTAAAGATGATCATTTTTATAGATGCATTTCAGTTATCTCTTGCTCTATATGTGAACTTGGTTTTCCCAGAGGCTCTACACTTCTTCAGCGCTTAGGGTGCACATGTATCTCATAAAATTTAATCTGTGTCAATATTTTTTATTTGCATTCTAAGTTATGTTTTAAATTTTAACATATTGTATTTAATAGTTTATATGTATACAAATACAGAAATATGATAGTCAATAAACGTGTACGGTTTCATTTTTTTTGTATTGTATTTATATGGTTTTTTATTAGTAACACTTTCAAGAGGATAAAAAGTAGTAAAACAAACCTCATCAGAAAGCTTAATGATGATATATTGTATAACATCTTAAATTGATACATATATTGAGGAATTGGTTGGATATTTATTTTTACAAATGTTGTGTTGGTTGTGTATATTTGTGTAAATTTTTTTTCTTGGAAAACAGTTGTATCTATTATATTAATATAATAAAACATAGTACATTCTATGTTGCTGGAGCAGCAGTCCATTACCTCCTTAATAGTAAAGGGAAACTAGTTTCCTTTCTTTATATCCAAAGGCAAAAATAGAATATTAAATATGTCTAAACCATACTACTATCTTCATATCCAGTTTTAAACTTAAAACCAAATCTACAGGTATAACCAGTCCTCCAAAACCATACATAAGACCAGTCATTCCAAGGCAAAAACAGAAAATTGCATTTGCCAAAACCATAATGCAGTCTTCATATCCATGTTTAACCTTAAAACCAAATCTACAGGTATAATATGTCCATAACCATACACAAGACCTGTCCATGATATTGCTTGATCACTGTCCCTTTTTGTAGCATATTATGACATTCTTCAGAAAATTAGTAGTTGGAATAACTTCAAATGATCAGAACGAAGATTTTTACAGAGTTATGTCAAACTTCAGGGATCAGCTGAGATTCCTCCATCAATATAGCTCCTCAAAACTCAGACAGATAGCTACTGTTAACTACTAGAAGCAGACTAGAATTTGAAATCTCATATGCTTTAGTAAAAAAGTTAACCTTAAAACCAAATTTACAGGAAAACCTGTTCTCCATAGCCATATATAAGACCATTCCATAGTAGTACCTGATCACTATCACTTTTCATAGCATTTTACAACATTGTTCAGAAAATTACAAGCTGGAATAAATCCAAATGACTGGAACAGAGAGTTCTACATAGTTATGTCAAAATTCAGGAACCAACTGAGATTACTCCAGCAATATAACTCCTCAGAACTAAGACACATAGCCACTGTTAATTGCTAGCAGCAGACCAGCCTTTTAAAGTGCATCTTCCCGAGTTTCATTTTTCTATAGATGTGGAGGAATGAAAAACTTGAGAAGAGGGCCACCATGTATCCAAAGATCTTGGTTTCATCTTCAGCTTCAATTCTTTCCCTTTTTACCAAATGTAAATGTTCATCAAAGTTAAGTTTCTTTGGCTTGATCTATGTCCTTTTCTTTCGATGATCTACTCCAGATAATACTTCAAGAACATTTTCTTCTTCCGTGCAAATATTTATCTTTATTTGATTATCTGATCTCTCTGGTATCTATATGACTAACAAACTCCAACCATGCCAATCCGAAAGGGAAATTTTTTTTGAGAGCCTTTGGAAACACCTTACTGCAAAAAAATCTAATATAACTTCAATCTTTCGGCCGTGCCCAATTAATTCCCTTCTAGAAAAAGAGATATATCCCTTCATTTATCTTTTTAAATAAAAGCATATCTTTTTCATTTGCGGGAATAAGACCTCTGCACATGCTGAATAGGACCTATTATTTGAATCTGAGTGCAAAAGGGAGAATGAATCTTGGACATATAGATTGTTACTATCTTCAGGGTTACCAAAATTACGTTGAATATAAATACTGACCTGAAACACCATTAAATGCATGATCGAGGAGTAGTACTTGAATTCATTTCTCTTTTTATCGTTTAGGGCCCTGAATTGCAAGTCCATTAGGTCAATTAAGTATTTGGCCCAATCATAACACTCAGTAGGGTTAGTGGTGTTGTTCAAAACAATTAAGGCCATAGCTTCTTCAGTAATGGTACTAAGGTTACGCTGTCCCAACAATAATTGGATTATATCAGCGTAATTCCTAGCCCAAAACCTAAGCATATCCTTAGGGTAGGAGGTAGTAAATTACATGGCATCATCTGGATCATTAAACAGGGAAGATAACCTTTTTATACTCCTAACCTTAGCTATAAATTCGTGCCTCTTCTTAAGCTCCGCTGGGTTGATAGGCAAAAAAGTGTAACCAGAATTTACACCAATCTTCAATTTGAATGCTTTACTTATGGTTTCACGGTCAATTATTGGAGCCACTACCCCATTATCATATCTTTGAACAACTCTAATTTTAGGATCATACTTTTTTTTGTGCTAGCTAGTAAATAAGGTCATGTACTTGTGAACACATACGTTTATGTTTAGCTACCATTTGTTACTCTTTGGTGAAGGGTATTTGGCTACTGTCCAATTGTAGAAGAATTTGCGGAACTTACAGAAGTTTAACAGTATGTATTTAATAAGATCTCAAGGGACGAAGTTTTCAACATTTATATCCCTAGTTCCTCAGCTATCATAACATCAAGAGGGAAGACTCAAATTTAGATTCTAGTGGGATATATCAAGAGTGGATTTACTGGAATTGCTCAGCAAACTGTTACAGCCGTGATGACTACCAAAGAATATAGACTGAAAGAGGCGCATAAGGAGAATGATAAATTGAAAAGGACACATGAAATTTTTGGTTAATATGTATAGGGTTGCATTAAAGAAACATGCTGAAGTAATCCAGTAAATAAATGAGCTTAGGATCAAGCTGGCAAAGAAATATGAGTCAGTCAAAGGGGGAACTTCAGCAAAGCAAGGATTGGAATATATGTTCACCACAGTTCATAAAACAAAAACAATGTTCATTCTACCTAATTACCATGACACCTATGAAGACATGAATAATACGATAGAGGGAGTCAAGGAAATTAAAAGCACTATTAACAATAGAATTTATGTCATTAAGAAATTAGATAGATACATTCAGGAAATAAAGCTGCAGCTGCCCGTCTTGAGGGGTAATACTATGACCACATCTGAGAGGAAAGAAGTCTAATTATCCCATGCTCTGGCCAAAATGAAAAATGGATATTAAATATACATGGCTAGAGAGGTTGTTTATCCCAAAGGAGACTAGGGCATATATCTCACTGCCAAAACCCCGTTAGCTGAAGATCCCGTCTCCAACCTCAACTGCTGTGGTCGCACACTGCGCTGCTACTCAAGAGCTCCAAAATCAATAATCATCAAAAGTAACTTCTCCATTCACTATATTTTTCTTTTATAACTTTCAACTGCAAAAACCCTAACTTTTGACCTAATTAGGTCACTTTATCTTCTAATTTTCAATTGGCTTGCATGCATGCGCATGGAGACTCAATCGGGTGCATGCATCATTAAATAATGCTCAGATGTCATGCATGCAGGTGGCCTTTGGCTCTGGTGGCCCTCTTCTACCCAATGATGATAATATCGATGCCCTAGATCTTCTATATATGGCATCGGTCTTCAGTTGATTCCCTGACTATTAGTACCCGCTTGAACATATGGGAATAAGATAGGTTAACGGGTGTTCTCAGGGAGGTTTAGTTGGAAGGTGACATTACATTTTTCCTTTGCAACCATTTTGCAAATATAGGTCAACTTTGAAAGGGAGGTGCCCTGGAAGCCTTCCGGGCTCCAGTATCGACAAAGACCGAGTATTTCTAAACTATTCTCACCCTGTGGCCCTATGGGGACCATTGAGCCGAACACTATACAAGGAGTGAGTGCCCATCCTTTGACCATTAACCTTTCAATAACTTTCACAATTTTTATAAGATAATAGCCAGCCTACAAGAGTAGGTGCCCTGGAAAGCCTTCTAGGCTCTAGTAAATGACTAAGGCTACTTGCTTCCTGTGAGTAGTCCATAGCCCCGACGGGTTCGCCTCTCCTTGGTGTCCCTATAAAGGGAAAAATGAGCCTTACATTATACAAGGAATGGGTGCTCAGTCTCTTGGCCACTAACTACCTTTTTTCATATTTCATACTTTTGCATCCTTTAGATATAGCTTTTATGCATTCCGATGCTTTAGTGTTTAGTAACACTATTATGGTGGAGCACTTGTTTTGAGGACTCAAGGATGACAACCCTGTGTACTTGGCCACACTCACCAAGACACATACTTCATGGCCCAAGACACATAAAAACATGGAGTATGTCATACATAGTGGTCAGAATGGGGAAAGGGTCTTCAATATCACCAGTCTATAACAATCATAGTAATGGGGTAGAAACAACAGTGGATGAACTGGATAGACGGGTGGAAATGTGGTGGAACCAACCTAGCACTAAGGGTTACATTTTGTTTGAGCATGGCATGGGCAATGGTCTTCACATTGTATTCCTTGCTCAATCATAACACAGGTTAGAGCAATACAGAACATACATCATAGGTCACCATGATCATCCTAACATGACAAGTACATGTATCTAAGATACATCACAGAGCAACAACTAAACCAAGGAAATATACCTGACCTCACCATGTATACCTGTCTCCAACTGATAAGCACCTGGATGTGTGTACCAACTCCTGATCTGCTGTTCTGCTGAAATGAACTAGATCATCACCAAAATCATCTCAATGGAATCCTGAGTCTCATTCCTGGCAAGGAAAATATCAACAACAAGGCTCTGAAGTGGAATGAAGTTGTAGAGATCCATGTTGTACCCATGTAAAAGTAGCCCGAAATACAAAAAAGAGACAAGTCTGCATGCTACATCATGGAAGCCTGGCTGAAAATGTATATGTGATAACAAGATCCTATAGATTAAAAGGGACAATAGTAAAATCCTAATTATGATGGATACAATGATTTCACCTACATGGGTGAACTTTCAATCATATTAAAAATTCCTAGCAAAAGAAAGAAACTGAGTGAAATTTACCGATCGAAATATAGGAGAGTTGGACGCGAGCACAAGGTTGGATATTTGGTTGTCAACAGGAGGCTGAACTCCCTTTTAGCTGATAGGATATACAACTCCAATATTTGGCAGATTCGGGTTTCTCGTGCGGGGTGGGGGTGCTTGTTGGGTTGGGGTGGTGTGGGGTGTCTGGAAAATATCAGGGCCAGGCTTGCTCGTGTACATCCATTGTTGACTGTCAACTTGGGTTGAGGGTGTCTCAAAAGAAGCGGGGTGTCCCCAGACTTGTCAGAGAATTTGTTCCTACAGGCTAGAGGTTTCAGAAAAGAGTTTGAGGCAAGAGAAAAAGTGCTGTGATTTTGATAGACTTATTCAGTTTTTGTAATAAATATGTCTATGCCTATGACTACATGTATGAATATGTCTATGTCCAACCTGAACTCTAGCTGTTGTTTTGATTTTCAGCATGCCAGGGATAGGGTATTCAGAGCCAGGCTAGGTAGTGTAGATTCACTGTGGCCTGGGTGGACAGTGTCTCTGGAAAAGTGAGGTGTCCCTAGATTTTTCAGAGAGGATCTGTTCATACAAGGTTCAGATAAGAGTCTGTGGCAGGAGCAAAAGTACCCTATACTCAGTTCTGAAAGTTTTTCTTTGGTAGAATTTTTCAAAACTTGTAATTTTGACTCAAAGTATAAATATGTCAGCATTCTCTGAGTCTGACCTGAACTCTAGCTGTTGTTTCGATTTTCATCATGCTAGGGATAGGCTGTTTAGTTTTGGTAAGAACCTGTGGATTTACAGGACAACACTAAAACCCTGATTATGATGAATGCAATGATTTCCCCTTCATAGGTGAACTTTCGATTATATTAAATTTTGTTCTTAGCAAACGAAAGAAATTGAGCGCAGCTTGAAACCATCGTTTCATCGTGTTGGTGAACTTGATTTATGATTAAGCATCCTCTTTTAACTGCCTCTTGAAGACTTTATTAAGAAGTTTAGATACTGTCTTTGACAATTAAAATACATAGATGTTCTCTTTCATAGTAAAAATAAGGTTATAAAACCGAATATGGACTAAAAATCTTTAAGTGCACATAACAAGATACATGGACTCAGAATTGTTTCTAGTCAATGTTGTTTCCAGATGGTACAATTTCATCTTCATGAAGTTTTATCTAAACTCAATTTTGTCTTTGGTTATTTCAGTGTGCCTTTCAGCATTTTAATGCGACATTCTGAATCTTTACCTCCTTGCTTAAACCAACTAGTACATTCTTTTCTGGTACATTTCCTAAGTGTTTACAAAGTTGGGAATCGAATTGTTATTGATAGGTTGTGCAGGACCTCTGAACCTCTGGAATCTAGATATGTATGTATGACCAATTAAAATCTTATGCCTGACCAATTAGTTCAAATCGGTGTTTTCACATTACGTAAAGGAAAAACAAAAAAAGTGGAGAGGTTAGGTTTACAATTTATAGGGACACTACTATTTATCCCCAAGAAAGAAAGAGAATTAGTTAATTATTTGTCCCACAATAGACACCAGATATCAAAACATCCGAAGTGTAGAAACAACTTTTCACCAACTTTAGATGCCTTCCAATATTAGTGATTAGAGCATTCTTTCTTGAATAGTAAAGTAGATGCTCTGCACTAGAGGAGACATGTATCCACTAATGCCAGTTTATTACCTGTTAATGTAGATATAAAATAGTTGTCTTAGACACATTTGGTCAGGTGATCCTTGGATGTTTCTAACTCTTATTTTTTATGCAGCTCAAATACCTCTATATCTACATCCTTTTCTGAACACTGTCAACAAGACAAAACCATTTGAATACCTACGGCTTACTAGCCTTGGAGCGATTGGCACACTTTTGAAGGTACGAGTATAGCTTCAAATTAAAATGTTATTTTTCTTGTCTAAAATGTGTGTATTTGTCTAATTGTTTTAGATCCATTCAAAATCTCTGTTTGTCTTGTTGGTAAACTGTCAGTTTTGCTAAGAATACCCTGAGCAGTGCTTAATATCTCAAAATCATATACGGTTAGTGTAATCGCAAACCTGAGAGCTGTATCCAAGATGTCAAGGCTTGTGCAATACTAGCTCTAGGTAGACAATATATTATAAGTGCCCATGTAATTTGACTTGCATTTAATTGGGTTGTTTTATTGACAACCCAAAAGTTTATCTAGAGTGTACTTTCTTGACATCTTTTCTGCCCAACCTGTATTACTTAATTAGCAATACAAAGTTTACCTAGAGTGTATTGAAATGGCTGCTGAAATATTTTATGTAATTTTTAGCTGGGTACATAATTTCATTACCATTATCATGGTTGGTTGGGTTATTCTGGTTTCAGTATTTCTGTGGTTTATCTTCCGAGATAAATTTCTTTGTGATAGCTAACTGTGTTTCTAGGCCATTGAATAACCCTTGCTAATCTGTATTTTAGTTTGCCTACTTTATAGATTTTCCTATTGTTATAGCCTATAGGTTATATAATCTGTTTCCTGATGCCATTTTGTGATTTAGGTGGATGATATGAATGTAATCAGACATCTTTCTATGGAAATAATCCCACTTTTCTTGGGAACGAGTAAATTTCTGTATGATAGCTTATTGTGGACTTTTATTCTTTAGGCAATTGGATGACCCTTGTTAATATGTATTTTACTTTACCTACTTTATATCTTTTCTATAATTATCAGTTTATCATTTGTTTTCTGCTCTTGTTTTGTGGTTTAGGAGGATGATATGGATATCATCAATTTTCTACTTTCTAACGAAATAATTCCACTGTGTTTGCGAACAATGGAGATAGGAAGCGAACTGTCAAAGACGGTAAATTATTTGCATTTCACTAAACTTTCTATATTTGATCTAAAAGCTTGCAGATTTGTTAAAAATATGATTTTGACATGGTCAATGTAACTGTAATGTGTCCAATCTAGATAGTGTAATGACTCTGATTTTGCTTGGTGTTCGAGTCCAGTGCATGTTTGACATTTTTTATCCCTGAAATGCATTCTGATTTGGTCTAGTCCCTAGTTTGAAAATGACAAGGTTTATTAGGTTTTCTAAATTGATATACAAAGGCTTCTAAGCTGCTTGCATTTGCTGTACATAAAAAGGAGATGAACAAGCAAAAAGATGAATTATGAAATAGTGAAAATCAGGAAAACAAAAAGACCTACATCAAGTTCAGGAAAGACTAGGATGGTGTTTCAGC
>LPNX010447444.1:157812-170756 GCA_001517045.1 Pseudotsuga menziesii
TAGCACTAGTCGTTTGAAATAGTGCATCAAATAGAAGAGAACAAAATTACAAAGAAAATAATATGAAGAGCAATCACTATTTATGGCAAGAGTGAGTACATAGAAATTAAAATCAAAATGGACAGTACTCTGTTTACCAGGAATGACATTAGGTGCACACTTCTATCCTACAAAGTGACTCCAGGCTAAGCAGGGAGGGGGTGCGGGGGGCGGTGGGGGTATCTATAGCTTTCAATGATGATCTCTGAGAAGACGAGGGGGTATTTATAGAAAGGGGCGAACCTTTTCTCATCTTTTTCACTCTAAAATAAGTTTTGCACTTCAAGGGTGCTGAACTTTGGACCCCACTCAGCGCTTTGATATATGTGAGGTTAAGATGGATATAGGCTGGTTTGGTCCAGTTTAATGATTACCCATATGGTGGCATTTCATCTTTATTCTTTTGGTGCTTGGGCCATGTTAAATAAACTTTTTCACTCTAAAATAAGTTTTGCACAACAAGGGTGCTGAACTTTGGACCCCACTCAGCACTTTGATATATGTGGGGTTAAGATGGATATAGGTTGGTTTGTTCCAGTTTAATGATTACCCATATGGTGGCATTTCATCTTTATTCTTTTGGTGCTTGGGCCATGTTAAATACTTTCTTGTATCGTGTCCCATGAGAACATTTTTTATCCGTAGGTTCAGTGGAGTTCTTTGGGATTGATGAGCCTGTTTTTTTATATATTCTTTTATATATTCAAGGATATGTGTTATCATTTCAGACATCTTACTTGTTCTCTCTTCCTAATTCTTTCCAGTGCTTTATACAACTCCTTTTATGGACATCCAATGCCTCGAAATGAGAATTGGAGTTTACTTTCAAGAATAGATATATAATGTGGCTAAAATTGTACAGTCTATATGGTTTGTGGTTGATCTCATTTTTAAAGCTTGTGTCAATTGCTCTATTATATTTTTGTGGTTGAAGTAAACACGTATTCTTGTGTCAGTGTTATTTCAGAGGCTCTTCTAAAATATTTAAATTCTTAATGAACGCTGTTTTTTGAACATGTGTATGTGAAATGATTATTTATGTTTGATCACCTAGATGATAAATAGGTTAGAACTTGTGTCTAAAGAATATTTACGAGCTGCTAGCTATTATGACATATTTGCTTATATTTGCTGTAATGGCTGAACAGATTTCCCTGTTTGTTTTGGAACGTAGTTGATGGATGCACTTGCTCTTTACAGCCCTTGCATTTAGCATGTTGAATGCTACTTATCTGATAGTTTTCTTCTGCTGAAGGTGGCAACTTTTATTGTCCAAAAAATACTCTTGGATGATGTTGGGCTAGCATACGTATGCGCAACAGCAGAGCGAATTTTTGCAGTAGGTTGGGTATTCGCAACTGTGGTTTCATCACTTGTAGAACAGCCCTCTGTGCGATTGCTTAAACACATAATTCGTTGTTATCTTCGGCTTTCTGAAAATCAAAGGTTAATCTCTGAAGCGATTGAATCCCTATGGTTTGGTTCATGCTAATTTGATTAAACAACACATCTGATGCATAGTAATATAACAGATTGAGGATATGTTTTTAAATGGCCCCTGACAAACCCATAACTTTGATTTTTTTTTCACACTAAAGGTACCAAGAAGGAAACAAATATAATATTGATAAATTTTGGATTAGAGAATGTCTACATCAATTTGACAGATCTCCTGAGGCCACTGAAGATGCCTTCTTTTCCGAAAGCTTCCACATCGTAGAGATTGTCGCCTTACTTTTATAGGCTTTCCTCTAGTGACATATGCTCAGGTTCCATTTCCTTCTCCAGGGGATCTTCTTCCATGGTGGATTCTAGGTGGATCTTGGTGGATTTCGATCAGAGCCATAGATCCTACACATAAGGGTGGCACGACAAGGCTAGTAATTCTGGAAAACATAATTTAGAAACTCCATATCTGATGTATTAAAGACTAATATGATTCTTGGATTACAGATTCATGCAACTGCATTTTCTTTGCCACCATTTGTTAAGAAGGAACTGTCGTCTTTAGGTTTTAGGGTTTTAACCTTTAGGACTATAGGGTTTTGGAAGTATTTCCAGTAAAAAACAAAATTTTGGGGGATCGGTTTCAAAATTTCAGGATCCACTTCATTTTTCATGGGATCTGTTTCATAGGCTCAGGTTCCATTTCCTTCTCCAAGGGATCTGCTTCCATGGTGGATTCTAGGTGGATCTTGGTGGATTTGGATCAGAGCCATGGATCTTACACATAAGGGTGGCACATCTGGTATCACAGCTGGTGGTAGACCTGCAAAGTTATTTCATTTTCATTTTGATCATGATATTAGAATGGAATTTTTGACATGTTGTTTCCTATCCACTTTACAAACATAGACATATCTCCCATTATCTGATACTCTTTGTTAATGGTTTTAAGGCTTCATGGATTTTATTTCCCCTAGTATCTAATGCATATTACATGAAACATACCCATTTTCCTTTGTTAGGAAAAAAATACAGCCAAAACTCTATGTATTCCCCATCCATGTGCAATTTTCAACTACAGGCTTAATTGTCTAGGTGCATTTATAAATTTCTTTGGATATTTTTTAGTTTTATGTTGTCAAATTATCATAGTGGCCACACCACTCACCAAATGGGCTGGAAAACTTATAGGCTACAAGTTGAGAGTTGCTTATATTATTGGGCATGGTTTTAGGGTTTTTTGTGTTAATATGGAGTGTTTATCCATGTTTTGGACATCATGTAAAACCTTGATGTGACTGTCCATTGTTGAGAGGTAAAAGGTCAAAAAATATCTCTATTTGTCAATTGAATTTAGCAATAATTGTGTAGATATACTCTGAGTTTTATCAAGCGTTTGGTGTTTTTGCTCTTTCTTTTGAAAAATAGTCAAGTAGTGTCAAGTAGTGAGTGTTTAGCCATGTTTTGGACATCATGTGGAACCTTGATGTGAGTGTCCATTGTTGAGAGGAAAAAGGTCAAAGGAAGAGTGACAAACTAGAGTTAATTTAGGAAAGGAATATGATCTTTGTGATGTTGATCATTGTGGGTGAAGTAATGTGCATCCACAATATACATCGAAAGAAGCAAGGTGCATTGTAGAATGCATGTGGGGTATCATGTCAATATACTAGGTAGAAATATAAAGGGGTATAAAAACGGTAAATGAAAAAATGGATACATGCAATATATAGTGAAAATAGGGGTTTTTAAAATTGGGAAGACATATTGGGTGGGGGTTAAAAAAAATGATTTTGGGAGGTATTTTTCAATATTTTTTGAAAATAGGGGTATTGTTTCACATGCCATGAACGAACGTGCTATGTCATGGTTTCACTAAGTGAAGACCCCGTGGCCCATTTTGAGTTGAAATTTCCTCTAATGACCTGGTCAGCCTTATATGCCCTAGATCCTATCATAGTCACATTGAAAATAGTTTTCGTTGACAATTGTGGATTGCAAGATGGGGGGTCTTATCACAAGCCAGACCATTAGGTTCATAGATGCTTGGTAGAATGACATCGTCACCATCAAACTAGGGAGGTGGCTTTCAGTCTCTGCTGAAAGATGGATAATCCTATCAAAGGTCGATTCATTCATGATTTGCAAAGCATCGGTGAGTAACGCTACTATTATGTGGATATCAAGCCATGGTAGTGTCTTGCAATTCACACTTAAATAAATTCTTGTTGCTCTAGTAAGGCGATTGTTGTACATAAGGACAAGGGGGGTCTTATCACAAGCTAGCCCTGCCATGATCATAGGTTTGATGTTGGACTAAAATTATCACTAAATGGTTATCAGGCCATGATAGTTGCTTTCAGCTATACAACTAGAAGATAAGGGGTCTTCTTATCGAGTTGGCTTGTTCAGTTTCCAAATCAGGCTTGTGAATGGAACTGATTACCAAATTAGGGAAGTGGTCTTATGTAAATGAGGTCTTACTGGTTTTATTTGAAAAAAAAAAATCAAGGTGATCTATTAAGGAAAAGAATCTGATTAATAAATCAAGGTGATCTATGTTTGGATGTCCAGGGTAGTCCCAGGTTTTCTCCCATGTTCAACTTAAACAGTATGCCTATGATCGCCTAAGGGTAAGGGATCCTTATTATTATTCATACCCCTTAATAAGATTTGCATCATCTTTAATTGATCATGGATGGGAATGTATAAATCATTTTGGTAGTTCTGCTTGTTGGTTGCATTCTTCTATAAACATTTTCTAAAATTTCAGGCTGAATTATTTGTTTACTGACATGTTATTCTCTATAAGGAAGTTATTATTTATAGATATAACTGGTTCATCCCAGCCAGTAGCCATTTTTGGTAGATACAACAAATCCCATGTTCTATCCAAAACATCAGAGCCCCAATTTTATATGCAAAGGTAATGTTTAAATTCTTCATTCATTTTTGGGTTCCGATAAGGTTTATCATGGTGTCTATGTCTTTGACATAATTTGATTTAGTTGACATTTTGAAAATTTATGCATTTTTGTGTGAATGGGTGAGTTGCAGAAAAGACTAATTTTCCCAAAAAATGTGTCTTTCCTGCAACCTGCAACCCGCAATGCGGATTGTGGGAGCTTGGTTTTGCATTTGCAACTTTTCTGTTCTACAACCCACAATACGAATTGTGGGTGCGGGAATATTTTTCAATAACCGCATTTTGTCATCCCGCAACCTGCATCCCGCAATTACAGATTACGGATTACAGGAGGTAGTTTGAATTATGAGTTGTGTTGTGTGTTTCCGTAACCTGCAACCCACAATTTTGCGGATTGCAGACTGCGGAAAAGGTTAGTTAAAATTTTAAGATTTTTTATTCTCGCATCTCGCAACCCTCAATTGTGGATTGTGGGAACTCTCATGCACATTAGTTTGTTAAAGTGTTGAACCCGCATCCCGCAGTTTCCGGATTGCATATTGCGGGAGAGTTAGTAAAATTCAAACCTCGCATCTTGATTTCGTATCCTGCAAGATTTGATCTCGAACATCTATTTCTTTTAATCCTATGGCCTGAATTTGACTCGCGAAAATCTATAAATAGATGTGTTCTTTGTATTTTCTTACCATTTTCACATTCAAAAATTACCTTGCTGTTTGGATTTTACTGTGATTTTTACCAAAGAACATTTTCACAGTTTCGTTCAATTCCAGGTTGGTTTTTCGTTCAATTCCAGGTTGGTTTTTTTTTATATTTCCGCGTTTTATTGTTTATTGTTGTTTTGTTTCTCAATTGGTTTCGATTTCGTGTCGTTCAATTCCAGGTTGGTTTTTTTTTATATTTCCACGTTTTATTGTTTATTGTTGTTTTGTTTCTCAATTGGTTTCGATTTCGTGTTTATGCGTTTAAACATAGTTTTTCAATTTTCCAAAATGGCACAAATTACACGTTGCAAGAACACTCACAAAGACATACTAACCGAAGACCCAAAATTTAGCATCTTCTCAGACACCAGTGTTAGAATCACCGAAACTTACCAAATCGGCTGGCCCAGGGTTTACTTGACCGGTTGCAGCCTATTTAATTGTGCAAAATAAGGTCAATATATTGTAAGTATTAGGGGGTGGGGATATCTAGTGAAATTAGGGGTATTCTTTAATATCCCATGAATGAAGGTGCTATGACATAGTTTCACTAAGTAAAGACCCAGTGACCATAGTTTCACTAAGTAAAGACCCATTTATTATGGTACCAGTTTGAAGGTAGAAAATGCAAGCAAAAAACTTAAAACAAGAACTGAAAATGCAATAAGACAAAAACTTTGAACTACTGCTCAGAATTTTATTAAGCAAAAGAGAAAGCTATAAGTTTGCATTATGCAGCTCTAAAATGGTGTGTTTATAGCATATTTTACAAGTATGTTCTTACTATTCCTTTTGTTGGGCGGTGAAGTTTAGTTATAGATGGTTGGGTGGTTGGAAGTTGGTTAAACGATTGGGAGGACAACTGGGCGGCTGCTGGTCAACTTCTAGAACATGGTCAAGCTTACATTGTTCAACATCTCACTAGAATAGACTAGAATTTTCTCAATTGTGTTGAAACCCTAATCCATCATTTGTGTGAAGACCTGTTCTCTATTCCACTTATTTTGCGTTGTGATTGTGATCTTAGGCTACCTCGATGAAGGATGCAACACTTCTCCATTGCAATAAATTCTCATAAGTGGGGCGGCTGTGCAGGTTACGAAACTACAAGATATGAACTTGTGGACACGGGCACATCACAAGTTTCTTGGCAATGATGTTGGATTTTTCTTTTTCAATTATCTTACCTAGTTGATGAAACTGATCATTAGTATACTTGCTTCTTTGTCTTTTTAACTCTATTTTAATTGAAGTTATTGAGGTTTAGCAAGGTGTTCCCAATACTGTCATAGACAATGCCAAATTAATGCAACCTATGAGAGAGAAAAAAATATGGTTCTTCAAAAAATTAATTCCCATTCATATTACGACTTTCAAACATCTTTTAAATTTTTTTAGTTCCTACTCTATGTGCTAGAATTCAACAACTTTTAGACTCTTCAATATAATTTCCCAATCTCATTTTAATAATAATTTTTACAACTAATAAAATTTATCATTTCTCAATTTTTTTTTTAAATTAATATTAAATCTTAAATGTATAAATACAAAATTAAAATATCATATGAATATAAAATTAAAATATCATATATAATCATAAAAATCTAAAGGATTATTTCAAATTGCTTAAATTTATCATCATAATAAATATTTAATAAAATTATATATTTATTATATAAAATTAAAATATCATATGTAATCACAAAAATTTTGAGATTATTTCAAATGGTTTAAATGTATCATGATAATAAATATTTAATAAAACCATATATTTATTTTAAAACAATTAAAACTATATATATATACTTCACCCTTGATTTATACCTACAGTTGAATGTTCTACTAGAATAACCATAATAAATGCCTCAACAAATTAATTTTTGAGGGCATTATGAAACTGGACAGCTTTTCAATCTCACATGGCGACAAGTACAATTCAAATAACGTCCATGATTGGCATATATAATTCAAAAGCTTTTCAATCTCACATATAATTCAAAAGCTTTTCAATCTCACATGGCGACAAGTATAATTCAAATAACATTCATGATTGGCATATATAATTCAATGTTTTGAGACACCGATCATTCAATGGCTTCAGACAAACAACGAAGCTGTGAGCACATAAGGATGCTATACTGAATCTACTTGAATGCCACTCACAAAATGAGCAGAACATTATGAATCCTGCAGTACTCTTACAACAAGGAATTGGAAGAAGCAAGAGTCGGTGTTAGATGGAATATACAAGAATTTTGTAATTAGAAGAAGCAGGAGTCGCTGTTAGATGGATTAATGTGAAAAAATTTCCTGTCCGGGCGAACCAAATGATTGTGACAAATATGATGAGGGTACAAAATGAGAAGGTAGAGAAGTGAAAGAAGGTATATGCACAGCCCAAGATCCTGCTGGACTAGATACTAGATATCGAATGGGTGGATTCAGTGGAAGAAGGTATATGCACAACCCAAGATCCTGATGGACTAGATGAAAGACTGGAATTAGCAGCCCCTGATGATGATGATGAATATAGAAGATGAAGAAGATAGAAGAAGCGGTGTTTCCTCTGATGCTGGGGTCTCTTTCACACTACTCTTCACATCACGTTTGCACATAGGACAGAAAGTTTTGCAATTCGTGAGCCAAGAGTCTATGCACACTGCGTGGAATCCTGCCATCAAAATAAGAACCATTGGGTTTTAGCAAATTAGCGACCATTTATATAAATCAACTATGTAAAGAACCATTTCATATTAGATATAATTACAGCAAACTTACTATGATCGCATGGCAGAAGGCGTAATTTATCCCCTCTTGTATAATCCTCCCTGCATACAACGCAGATCGCCGAGGTGCCCTTCTCATCAGCAGGTGATGTGAATATGAGACTTGGGAATGCCTTCAGCTCTTCCCAACTCTTGGTGTTGCGGCTTAGAACAACATACATGACGAGCACGAGCAGACCAATTTTAAAGAACAACATCATGATTTTCCAGTACAATGATTTACTACTTCTACTTCTTTCTACAGGGGAAGAAGGGGTGATCTGACATTCAATATTTTCATATTTATTAATGTAAGTCTGGAGCCATTCCCCTGCCGCCCTTGAAATAAACACTGCGTGTATTGTGACGCCTTCGGAGTTCCCGCCCCCGTCCACTAATTCATATACACGAAATTGCATGTGTCAGATAAGCATTAATTATGTCAAACAAATCCAATCAATAAAATTACTAAATGTTCCAGAAACTGCACTACTTTTAAGTACTCACTTTTAATAAAATAGTTGTTGTATTTATTGTGGTAAACAATAGCTGCAGAGAAGCCAGCAGCCTGTGCATTTCGAATTTTGGCGTGATATGTACAATTACCATTCTCAATTACTGCAAATGACGACGAGCTTCTCATCCCTTCGCCTGCAGCTGCCTTTGCTAATTTGTTCATAAGCGGTGAGCATGCATCTAAAGGTTGCGCTGCTTGTAGAGTACCACGAATTCCTGGGCTTTCCACAGCCGGACCTGAAGTACAAAAAACATGAACAAGGTTTACAATTGATACTAGTATGAATTAAATGGTAGGTATAGCAGAGAAACTGCAAGCTAAAAGATATAATATTAATTTCTCATTCTTTGTGCTCCCAAAAACGAAGAGAACTGACTGTACTTACTGAAAGCTGCCTCGATGTCATCGAATGAGAAAGTGAAGGTATTTCCAATGAGAATAACATTGGAAGAAGAAGTCCCGGCAAACAAAAGAGCAAATACAAAGGCAAGAGCCCAGAGTTGCAGAATCCGGGCTGTGAAACCTTGCATGGATATAAATTATGCTCCAAGTTGTATGCACTAATTTTATGAATTTTCAGATATCGAATTGCTTTAAAAGATTTCCGTTTGATACAAGTCTCTCAGAATGATTGTATATATATATATGAATTTTGCAGCATGAAAGTTGCGGCTAATCTGCTGTTATTTTCTTCGCTCCAGGAATTTTGAAATCTTGCTTTAATTCCGCACCGGAACTGCAAACTCAAAAATATGATATAATGAAATATGTAGTGATTGATGTTGTTACATTTTGGTTAGACGGAACTTCACTTTGGGCCGATTTTGATGATTTTCTATTATGAGATGAGATGATATTGTATAGACATTAGCATTGTTTTTTAATAATGAAATGCATGTAATTCAAGGAGGACAGAAATTTAATTGTTACTTATAATTTATAAGTTATTTTAATATTCCTTTCCACTAATTCATATACACAAAATTGCATGTGTCACATAAGCATAAGTTATCACAAGTGGAGTTAATTTAATAGTTATCCAAGTTAAAGTTAAGTTAATAGTTGTACAATCATTGGATTTAAGCTAATAATTGTATCTAATAGTTAATTTAAAAGTGAAGTTAATTTAAATTAAAATTTGTGATTGGAGTTGAAGTTAAGTTAAAATTGTATATCATTGGACTTAACCTAATAGTTATAAAAAATTTTCCTAAAGAATGTGTCAATTACTTGTATGTAATAGTTACTCTAACATAACAATGACTTAAGTTGTGGTTGTTAAGCTCATAGTTGTATCATCATTGGAGTTAAGCTAATAGTTGTATTTAATAATTAATTTAAAAGTTAATAAAAAAGCTTCAAGTTATCCTCACTTCTAGCTTTCAAATGGAGTTGGACTAAGCCTTATGCACATTAACTGGACTCCCAATTGGTAGGTGGAGTTAGAATGTCACATGAGTTGAACATTACCATGCCACTAAGTGCAGTTATCACATGGGTTAAGAGGAATTTATTAGGAGTTCAGAGGATTTTATTAGGAATTCTACTATCACACGAACTACAGGGTACTTCAACTCCCAACTGTAAAATGTTGTTTGACTAATTAACTCGACTTTCGAAGTAGTTCAAGTGTCACATGGACTACACATTACCATGCCATTAAGTTCAATTATCACATGAGTTATTTTATTTTATTTTTTATAATTGTTTATAAGGAGTTCGAACGATTAATAGTTAATTTAAAAGTTAATATAAATCTATTGTAGTTAATAAAAGAGTTCCTAGTTATCCTCACTTCTAGCTTCCAAATGGAGTTGGACTAAGCCTTATGCACATTAACTGGACTCCCAATTTGTAGGTGGAGTTCAAGTGTCACATGAGTTGCACATTACCATTCCACTAAGTGCAGTTATCACATGAATTCAGAGGATTTTATTAGGAGTTACACTATCACATGAATTCAAAGGATTTTATTAGGAGTTATACTATCACACGAACTGCACGTTACTTCAACTTCGAGCTATAAACTATAGTTTGACAAATTAGCTCGACTTCGAGCTGCTAGATGGAGTTCAATTGTCACATGGACTACACATTACCATGCCATTAAGTTCAGTTTTCACATGAGCTATTTTTTTTTCCGATTACCACAAATTGCAATTCTCACATGAGTTATTTTTTATTTTTTTTATTAGGAGTTCAGACGATTAATAGTTAATTTAAAAGTTAATATAAATCTATTGTAGTCAATAAAAGAGAGCTCTGAGTTATCGTGACTTCTAGATTCCAAATGGATTTCGACTAAGCCTTATGCACATTAACTGGACTCCCAATTAGTAGGTGGAGTTCAAGCGTGACATGATTTGCACAATACCATGCCACTAAGTGTAGTTATCACATGAGTTCAAATAGGAGTTCGAACTATTTTATTAGGAGTTTGACTCTTACGTGACTGCACATTAGCTAGACTCCTAGATGCCAAATGCACATGGACTAAGCCCTAAGTAATTAGAGTTGAAGTTAAGCCAATAGTTGTAGAATCATTGGAGTTAAGCTAATAGTTGTATCTAATAGTTAAGCTAATATAAATCTATTGTAGTTATTAAAAGAGATCTGAGTTATCCTGATTTCTAGCTTCCAAATGGAGTTCGACTAAGCCTTATGCACATTAACTAGACTGCCAATTGGTAGGTGGAGTTCGAGTGTCACATGAGTTGCACAATACCATGCCACTAAGTGTAGTTATCACATGAGTTCAGAGGAATTTATTAAGAGTTCGAACTATTTTATTAGGAGTTTGACTCTTACATGACTGCACATTAGCTAGACTCCTAGATGCCAAATGCACTTGGACTAAGTCGTAAGTAATTAGAGTTGAAGTTAAGCTAATAGTTGTATCTCTTAATTGATGGATTTAATCTAGTAGTTGTATATAATAATCGAATAGTTGAAACTATCACTAAATCTACTTATCACATGTTAATTAAACTATTTATTATTTTTTTGAAATTAATAATTATTAATTTTGGACAACACTCATAGAATTAATCTGGACAGTACACTTGTCTCATTTTCGTTTAATCTAGGTGTCACATACCCCAATTTTGTAAAATAATGTTAATTGTTTTAATTATATTTTCTAAGACATTATGTTAAATTTAATGCTAAGTAGGAACTGATGACTCAGCAGAGTCAAAATAAGTGGAATGTAATTTTGGATATTTTATTATTAATAAATAAAATGTGGAGACAACAGGATGGGAGAGCTGTTAATAAGAGGTTACTGGTCAAACTAGTGGATGGAACTAGGTGGAGGGAAAAAGACAAGTGGCAGCATCCTCAAACACTTCCTAAGTTGCAGGTGGCAACTTCCCTATAATTGGGGTCATGATCCCTCAAGAAAGTGGGATCAGAGCAGGTGGCTCAATAAATGACAACTAACCCAAAAGACCTGGGCAATGTTTTAAAAGTACGGGCAATGAATAGAGCTGAGGCTGCTCAGTTATTTTCCAGAGAATAATCATTCAGGTGGAATGCTATTGTAGGAAAATTCATTGGGGAAAAAGGGAAAAACAGTAAGGAGGTTGTTTTGAGAGGAATGTTGCAGTAACTTGGTCTATTACAGCTTCTAAGCTGGGAGAACTTACTGATAAGTTCAGGATTGATACTGAGTTTGAAGACTGGTATTTGACTATTGTTACACCTAGTTCCAGCTAGGGAGACCAGAGCAAGCTCGGGGGTCTTGAGGAGTCGTTGTTTGAGCGCTCTCCAGGAATTGGTAGGGAGGAACGGCCTCCCATTGTTGTTGTTGTCCAAGTTTAAACAGGTTCAGTCACCTAACTGTCTTGTTTTAATAACTGTGAATGGTTGAATGTTATGCTAGTAGTTTATGATATAAATATTTAGATGGTTAGTGATGTAAATGTTTTAGTTTATCAGTAATAGAATCTGTTGATGAAAAATAAGAACCCACTATGTTTTTCCTCATCTGGGTTTACCAGACCGTACTCCAGCACAAGGGTAAAATTATAAATAAGGATGATATGATGAGAATGTAGAAAAGTAGATTGATTCTTTATCTATTTTCAGAAGAGATATTTTACTGACAGTTGTTTGAGTTCATAGATAAAAACTATTTCCTTGTACAGTATTTACTTTCAGTAGTCTTATTATTTAAAACAAATAGAAGAATATAATAGTCGCACTGAAGTAAGGTTAGACTAGGTATACCTGCGGTTTAAACCTTACAACTGCTTTCTTCCAATTTAAAGAATTTAACTTCTATATGTGGAAATAACAACACTGAAAGTAGGATTAATTAAATATTGTTTAAATTCTACAGTTGAACCAAACTGTGTTAGATTTTATGTAAGATTAGTGATGTAATCTTTTTCATTATTTTTCCTTTCTCCTTATTAGACTAATCTCGAACAATATCTAGAGTTGTTATTCTATTTTTCATAAATTGTAAATGAATGCTACTATATATATTTATACGAGATAGACCCTAAGTAGTATTATTTGATTTGTTTATCTATATATATATA
>LPNX010447476.1:4601-31426 GCA_001517045.1 Pseudotsuga menziesii
AGGTGCCTCACTAAATGCAGGTGATAGAGATAACGAGGAGGGTCACAATGTGATGCACAGGTTCTTACCTCTTGTCTTACCTCTCTCGCTTCTAAATCACAAATAAAGCAAAACTAACTAAGACTAATTAACCTATCCCTACTGAGCAATACTGTAATTAATTGTGAGTAATATATTGTATAACATGTATTAAGAAAATTACAGATAGTTGTTAACATTTTTGAAGTTACTCTATCTTGCTTGCAATATTCAGCTACTCTATCTTTGGAGTCATTTCTATGGAAGTTCATCTCACCGAAGTGAAAGTATTCCAATTCTCGGACAAATTCTACTGCAGTCTTCACCCTTGAAAATTTGTAACTCCCAACGATAAAAAGCACTACAAGATATACTGCCTTTTTCTGTTCAAAAAGGAAAATTCCCTACTCCATCAATATATAACTGTCTAACAGCTTCTTTATGGAGTACATAATCAATAGCATATCTCGGGAGCAGATAAGGGGCCCTTGAACCACCATACATCCTTAAACATAAACCATCCTCTATTTGATAATAACTTCCAAATTCTTGCATAACCTTGAAAGCTTCTTTTGACATGAAATTGCATTCTTCCAAGAAAATCATAGTGTATAAAGGCATGATGAAATCCTCACAGATCTCCTTGCAATAGGTGTAGTCTTTGTGAGCCCAAAATAACTTGTAAGCAATATATACTGGAGCTTGATCCTTATCCCAATGGAAATTTAATGCAGGGAAAGGTTGAGTGCACAGAATGCAATCGATCAAAATAGAGCTCATGTAGAATTCAGACTTCTTTTAGGATACTCCTCCCAATGTTGCGCTTATACATGCCGACAGGCTGTTGGATACTATGCTAGCCCAGTTAAAAATAGTCCCTTGTGTAGCAACATAATAAATAACAGGTATCCAACCCAGCTTAAAATTTTTCCCATTTGCTCTTCCAAAGATTATGTTCAGCATTAAAGCAGTGAACCTATAGGAAGTACAGAGAGTTGTTGTCTCGTACACTCTAGAAGGCCTTGTCTTGAAATTTCTTCCTGGGATCATCATATTCTTCACTGTCTCTACCAAGTCCAGACCTAACTCCTTTAACCAACCTTCAGTTAGATATGTCCGTGGTGTTGGTAGATGATATGCCATGGACACTGTAACGTCCCTGATCCTCCGACCGACGAAGAGGACGCTACTATACATCAAATCATCTGGGGATCTAGCCCCATGAACATGAACATACATATATGTAATGCTGAAGCATAATACTTAAAACAAAAAACATATTATGAGGCATAATCATTCATATACACAATGGAAGAAAAACATATCAATCAATACTCATGCATCTACAGATCAGCATTTAACATGTATATCGTTATTCATTCATCAATGGTAATTCTAATTGTAGACATAAGTTAGGAAAGAATACTTATCTTATAGAGAACTTGTTCCACAACCAGCTACGTCGCTGCAACGTTTCACCCAACCATAGGCCCGCATGCTCTTTAATCTCTTAGCAACGCTGCCACCCCTGAGCCGGGCATGATTCTCCAAGGAATAAGGAACTAACAAGCTTACACATAGCCAAGGATAACACCACCACAACGGTACATAGTTCATTCCAGCCAACACAGTTGGGTTTATCAGGTGAATAGCGGATCAACCAAGCCAACAAATTTGGGTTTATCAGGCCATCCAGGAGTTGGGAAAGGATAAATGCTAAGCTGGTGAAATCATTGAAGAGCTAAGGACACCTACATCAAAACTAGTCTGACTTCTAGGACACCCACACACACCCAACACAAGGAAATCAATCATTTCTCTACAACGCAGTCCCTCAGACNAAGCTGGTGAGATCATTGAAGAGCTAAGGACACCTACATCAAAACTAGTCTGACTTCTAGGACACCCACACACACCCAACACAAGGAAATCAATCATTTCTCTACAACGCAGTCCCTCAGACCCTAATTCCCCTTCTAATGCTATTCAGGGGTTGTGGAGAAGGAATCCATCCCACTAGCTCTGTCTGTGTGGTTCCCAAACACACCAAGTTTTTCAAGCACATCAGGCCTTCATCACCACTCTAATGCAGTCCGAAGACCAACCACTGTGTTCATGCAGCAAACCAGCAACCAGAGTTTTGACGAGGGAAAACCACACCTGAGTCGTTCTTGGCCCTATCGTTGCCAAAATGACTCAATGGTAACCTACAACTGCTCCCAAAACATGAGAGAGCACACATCCAATAAAATTTAGGTGAACTCACAGCAATCGAACAGCTTAGGGAAAACCACGGGCTTGGCTCAACAATGAAATGACATCCAAAGTTACTCAACCCAAAAGTGGAAGAGTAAACAGACTCTCATCCTGGGCAGAAGGAAAACATGCAACCTATAGCAGCTAATTCACAAGGGATATCGCAGCCAACAAAATATGGAAAACAACAGCCCATGAACAACAACACAAAAACCCAGCAATCCTTCACAATCCGGCAATGGTGGAGGCAAAAACTCCGACTCTATGCATGATCAGAAGGAAAGAACACAACCACAGACTAGTAAACGATGCAAGAGAGAGAAAGGAAAACCCCCAAACAAGAAATTGCACCCCTTCTTAACTCAGCTCTGCATGAGGAAGATGAACCAACCCCCAGCGTGTCCCTACATGAGAGTGAACCCAACGGCCAAGAGAGTGGTGTAGTGATGGTTCCCTTACCCACGTGAAGGTGGAGAGACGGCTGGTGGAGTGATCATGTGGAAAATACTGACAGTCCTACCACCCTCTAGTTCCAGCAATAACTGCCTCAACAACTTAGCAGAACATTAAAGTGGTGGTTGGATGAGACAAGGGAAGGTGAGCAAAACAAACAGGGTGATGGCACATGGATTTTCCACCCCCATGGGCTCAAGGTTAAGCATTCCCCTTACTTATCCTTTGGAATCATGCCCCTTCTCAATTTAGTTGCAGTGAACATAGCTGGTTGGGTTATTTAATTAAAAATGCATAGTTACATGATGCCACAATTTAATACATGTCGTATGTCCCGATATACCATCGGTGACCATTCCAATCCGGATCATAACATAACTAAATCGATGGTGGGGCCTTTTCCCTTAACTCCCCACCATGATTATTTACAACACATGTATCATGTATATTAATGCAAACGGGGTCAAAACCAGGGTTGTTACATTTCCCTCTGCCTTCAATACCACTATCCTCAGTGCTTTACAAAATTTGAACAAAATGCCACACTAGTACCGCCTCAGTGTTCCACAGGATTGAAAAAAAATGGATATGCCAATTGCATGGCATCCTCCAGCTCCCACATAGCCTCTTTAGTTCCGTAGTGCTCCCATTGCACCTTTACCTGCCCTATAGCTCGGTTTTGGAGCATTGTGACCTTCCTGTCGAGGATGCACATTGGATCGATTTGGAACTCTCCCTCAGGTTCCACCTGAATCACATCCCAATTTATCGCATGGTTAGGATCATGTACATATTTATTAAGCAAAGAAACATGAAAAACATTATGAGCTCTAATACTAGCAGGCAATGCAAGTCTATATGCAACAAACCCTATTCTTTCAAGCACTTCAAACGGCCCACAGTATCTAGGTGATAGCTTGGCACAACATCCAAGCTTCAAAGAAATCTTCTTTGCTTTCACTATGAGGTAAACATGATCCCCAACACTGAACTATTTGTTCATCCTATGCTTATCTGCATATCTTTTTTGTCTGTCATGTGCTACTTTCAGATTCTGCCTAATATTTACAACCTCTTTCTCCATTTCCTTGAGCAACTCTAGTCCAAGCACATCTCTGTTCACTGGGTTATCCAAAGTCACGGTGTCCTACACCTTCCTCCATACAAAGCTTCATACGGACTCATCCCCAAGGATGCCTGATGTCCATTGTTGTAAGCAAACTCTACCAAGTGTAAGTAATATTCCCACTTGGTTGGTTTGTCCATCACATACATGCGAAGCATATCTTCAAGAACCCGATTAACTCTTTCTGTCTGCCCATCTGTCTGAGGATGGTAGGCAGTGTTGAAGTTTAGCTTTGTACCCAAATCTGCAAACAACCCCTTCCAAAAATTGGAAGTGAACTTGACATCTCTGTCAGAAACTATTACTTTTAGCAATCCATGCAATTTGAAAATATCCTTCATGAAGATATTTGCAATGTCATCAGTCTTGTGGGTAGACTTCACTGGTATAAAATGTTATGCTTTTTTCAACTTTTCTACCACAACCATGATGGAATCATGTTGTCTCCAATTCATCGGCAATCCTGTAATAAAATCCATGGAAATAACTTCCCATTTCCATTCTGGGATTGGCAAAGGCTGCAACAAACCTGTTGGATGTTGATGCTCAACCTTTATCTATTGACATTTCATGCACCTTGAAATGTATTCAGCCATGTCCTTTTTCATTCCTGGCCAAAAGTACTGCTTTCTAGCTATAGAAATTGTCTTCTGGTACACTGGGTGACCAGAATACGGAGCTTGATGGATTTCATCCATAACAACTCTCCTCAAATCTGCTACATTTTGAATATAAATTCTGCCTTTATAAGTGAGAATTCCATCTTCTTCCAATTTATATCCCTCATACTTCTTCTCAAGACTTTGCTGTTGCAATTTGTCTTTTACCTATTCATACAATTCATCTCCGGCAACATGATTAACAATCTGCTACCTCAAATCTGATTGGAAAATACTAAGAGATGCCACATGCATTTCCTGTACCTTCCTGTTAAGTGCATCAGCTACCTTGTTTTCTTTTCCTTTTATGTGCTTGATTTCGAAATCAAACTCACATAAAAATTCCAGCCATCTCGCTTGCCTAGCATTCAGAGTAGGCTGATCAAACAAATACTTTAGTCAACAGTGATCTGTTCTGATTCAAATCTTCTACCCATCAAGTAATTTCTCCACATCTTGAGAGCATGTACTATGGATGCAAGCTCTAGATCATGATTGGCATAGTTCTTCTCATGCTCTTTCATCTTTCTTGACTCATTACATATCACGTGGTTGTTGCTGCATAAGGACTCCTCCAAGCCCTTGTCTGCATGCATCGATACATACCACAAAATCTTTCTCTGGGTCTGCAACCTTCAATACTAGTGCACTGGTGAGAAGATTCTTCAACCATTGGAAGCTTTCTTCACACTTCGAATTCCATTCGAACTTTACACCCTTCCGTTGCAAAGAAGTCAATGCATGTGCAACCTTGGAAAATCCTTCAATGAATATCCTGTAGTATCCTGCAAGTCCCATAAAAGATCTTATATCCATCACATTTCTTGGAGTAGGCGAATTCATAATGGCTTCGATCTTCTCACGGTCTACGAATATACCCTCTTCTGAGATAATGTGACCCAAGTACTGAATTCTATCTTTGTAGAAGTCACACTTGCTTAGTTTTGCATACAGCTGATGTTCCCTAAGCACTTGTAATGTCTGTCTCAATTGTTCTTCATGTTCTTCCTCATTCTTAGAATAAACAAGAATCTCATAAAGGAAAACAAGAACAAACTTTTCCAAATACTTACTGAAGATGTTATTCATAAGGCACATAAATGTAGCTGGTGCATTTGTGAGACCAAATGGTACCACTACAAACTCATAATGTCCATACCTTGTCCTGAAGGCTGCCTTATGAATGTCTTTGTCCTTAATTCTTACCTGTTGGTAACCAGACCTCAAGTCAATATTAGGAAATACCTTTGCTCCTCTCATTTGATCAAAGAGGTCATCAATCCTAGGCAAAGCATATTTATTCTTCACAGTAACCTTGTTTAACTATCTATAATCAATACATAACCTGAGTGTACCATATTTCTTCTTTATAAACAGAACCAGTGCTCCCCAAGGAGACACACTTGGTTGGATATACTTCTTTTCCAACAACTCTTGCGATTGCATCTTCAACTATAGCATCTCTGGTGTACTCATCTTGTAGGGTATCTTGGACACTGGTGCTGCTCCTAGCACAAGTTCAATGGTGAAATCAATGTCCCTTTTTAGAGGAAGCCCTGGAATTTCATCAGGAAACACATCCTTGAATTCCTGTAACACCTGATAGTCCTCCAACCTAGGAGTCTCATCTCCTGTTGGTTCCAGAATATAACTGGAAACCTTTCCTACAAAACTTCTTCAACTGCATTGCTGAAACCTGTCTTACTGAAATTACCTTCGGAATACCTTTCACAACTACCGGGTTTCCTTCTTTATTCATGCATTCAAAATTCTTGTTATAACAGTCAAGATTCACTCGGTGAGCTTCTAACCAATCCATTCCAATGAGAACATCATAGGAACCAAGCGGTAGAACATTCATATCTACATAAGTGATCAATCCATTCATAACCAATGGACATTTATCTACCACTTCACTGACCTTTCTCTTAGTCCCCGTGGCTAGCTGAACCAGCCAAGGTTTCCTATGCTTGTCCTTCTTAAAAGCACAAATCTCCACTACTCTAGGAGTAATGTAACTGTGAGTAGAACCAGGGTCAATCAAAATAGAAACAGATTGTTCAACAATATTTCCTACAACTTCAACCACAGTTAACTGGTGATCCGCCTGGTGGTCCTCCAGTGCTGCATAAATTCTAGGGACTGCTCTTGCTACTTGACCCATTGTTTCTACTCCCTGAATGTTATAAGGTGGTCTTGCACTTTCATTCTCAAGTGGACAATATCTGCGCAAGTGAGGTCCTTCACATTTCCAACATTTGAGTGGACCTTTATTTTGATGTGGCTCTTTAGGCTTTCCACCTGTCACTCCAACTGGATTGCTCACAGCTTGGGATGGTTGCTTCTGTTGATTCCTGAATCTAGAAGGTTTGAAACCTTTCGTTCTTTGGTCAAACTTCTCATTCTTCTTGTCCTTCCATGCCTTATGGTAATCAGGTTTACCTTTGCTTTGATCATAGCAGTACTTATCCTTCCTTATTGCTTCTTCAAGAGTTCTCGGCTCATAGAACTCAATTCTATCTTTGTAAGCTTGAGGCAGTCCACTTAGAAACTGCTGGATCTTCAATTTTTCATCTCTGATGTACCAGACATACCTCAACAATTCTGAAAACTTATTTGCATATTCATCCATGGTCTGTTGTCCCAGTATTAGCTCATGGAACTCCTTAATCTCGTCATCATAATACCTGTCAGAGAGGTATTAAATACTTCTTGAATTGTTTCCACTTTAGTTTCCTTTCACTGATCTTCTTTACTTGCTTGAAGTGTTCCCACCAAATGGATGATCTTCCATTTAGATTGAATATGTCAACTCTTGCCTTCATATTTCCTGAATAATCCTGCACTTGAAATTACTTCTTTATCCCAAGAAACCAAGCTTCAGCTTCATGTCCCATCTTTATCTCACCATCAAATGTAGGAGGTTTAGCTTTCCTAAATTCATCTCGAGAGTGATCCCTATGGTGCCTTCTTCTTTTCTTTTTATGAGAAGATGAACTTGTATCTCTACTAGATTCTTCAGAATCAGATGATCCACTAGAAATTCTTCTCCTTCTCCTAGTGCTGCTCTTATTGCCTTCCGGTCTTGATGTACCTCGTCCAGAATCTATCTTTTTCTGCAAGTCTGTCAAACTCTGCAATATAGCAGCATTCAAGTGATGTTGCTCTTCCTGGGATTTAACCAAGCTTCTCATGGTGGCTGCAACTTCAGACTGTGTCCCCTGGAATCTCCTTCCATTAGACTCTATGTCATCATTTCCATTACGGACATTTTCTCCATGGCATCTTCTGCACGCTCGTACGAATCCCGAGCGTCATACCCATCATGGGTTCTCATTACTGAACCACCTCTTGCTTTACCACACCGTTCTTTCTGGAGTACTGCTCTTGGAAGTTGTCTATGTTTCTGCAATGTGTTAGCAGCAAACTGTTAGATGCATGTCATTAATATAAATCAAAACTACTTACCTTCCTCTTTTGGAAATTCATAAACCACAATTTTGCTTAAAACACAAAATTTTTGTCTCTTCCTTTTTAGCCCTGTGACCATAGACAGTTTGCTGAAATTTGCTGAAAACCTACTGAAAGACAGTTGAAAACTGCTTGAAAAATCACTAAGAAATTCTCTTGAAAACCACAACTTCCTTTGGCCCAATTGGACCTCCTCCCAACTATCTTTCTGATACTTCAGTGGTCAAAACACCTAATTCAGCGATGGTCTATTTTCTTATTCCTTTCCAACGTTTCGGCGGAAAACCAACTAAACTTCCGGTCTGCATCGGTGGGAAAATCAACTGTTCATCGGGTGCACAGCCCCTTGAGCAGCCGCAGCGGTGGAAAGTGATCTTACAACGGTTTTTGTAGACATCTATCGATGAGTTTCTCGACTATTTGCTTCCGGCGTGTCGGCCCGCAGTGGTCTATCATTCCACAACGGCAGCCAACAACCCCATTATAATTTATGCGAACCAAATCTTTGTCGACGTTCAGGGCGGCATCCTACAGTGGCATCGAACACTTAGTCCTCTAGGTGTCCACAACGGCAATTCCACAAGTCCTAACTCTCCCTATCATTGGATCTATCGTTTCATCAGGAGGTTGGTATTAGTGAGTTAAGCCTTAATACTTCCGCAGTGTCAGCACTGTCGATCACTATCGCCCCCGTAATTATACATCAGAACTCGGAGCCATTATCCACTAAACACCTCAGCATTGGCGATTGGAAGGCTATTGCATTGGTAGAATATTTCACCGGAAGATGTCTAAACAACTAAATCCTTCCAATGATGTTCATCGGTGGTCCGATCTCCTATCATTTTCTGATGTTTTCTTCACTTACGCAAATTTTCACAATTTTTCCTTCTTATCTTCCGCCACGTCGGTTGTCGGAGCAACTATCTATCGGGAAGGTAGTCCATTACATAGCCACAATGGCGGACACATCATCAACTAATTCTTGTCGTTGTTCATCGGTGATCAATACCACTAACGTCCACCGATCGCAGATGATTTTCTTGCCTTAGAAAATTTTCGAAAACTTTCACTCCACCGTCCTTGTCAGCGGTTCAACCAACTATTTTTCAGCGATCCTTCACCTTCTCTTGCTATCGTATCATCTCAACCATCTCGTATCCAACACCGATCAAATCAACTATTCATTTCCAATCGACGAGCTGAAACACATCAGTCATCGGCAGTCGAAACTTGTATGCATTGGAGGGTTAGTGCACTAGGCTTCCGCAATGGCGGGCACATGAACCACTAACATCTTCCTATGGACGATGATTTCGTTACTTAGAGAATTTTTCAAAAATGTTCCGCTACGTCGCTTGCCTGAACGTCTTTCCTCCATGGCATCGGTGGTCGGAGGCTCTATCCGCCGAAAGGAACTCTAGCCGTCTGCAACGGCGGTGCTCAATCAGCTAAGCTTCAGTGATCCATCTGTCTAAGCATTCCGATGTGCCGATGGCCAAACACTTAGAAATTTTTCCGAAACCAAGGCTATTTTTGTGAAATTTCTCTAATCTTTGCTGGGAAGAAGGTAACCTTCCTCTGCTATCTGGTATTTCATGGCCCATTCAGGTCCATGCTACAACCAGAGCTCTAATACCACACTGTAATGTCCTCGACCCTTCGACCGGTGAAGAGGATGCTACTATACATCAAATCATCCGGGGATCTAGCCCCATGAACATGAACATACATATATGTAATGCTAAAGCATGATACTTAAAACAACAAACATATTACGAGGCATAATCATTCATATACACAACGGAAGCAAAACATATCAATCAATACTCATGCGTGTACAAATCAGCATATAACCTGTATATCGTTATCCATTCATCAATGGTAATTATAATTGCAAACACAAGTTAGGCAAGAATACTTATCTTATAGAGAACTTGTTTTGCAACCAGCTACGTCGCTACAACGTTTCACCCAATCGTAGGCCCGCGTGCTCTTTAATCTCTCAGCAACGCTGCCACCCCCGAGCCGGGCATGATTCCCCAAGGAATAAGGAACTAACAGGATTATACATAGCCAAGGATAACACCACCACAATTGTACATAGTTCATCCAAGCCAACACAGTTGGGTTTATCAGGAGAACAGCAGATCGGCCAAGCCAACAAATTTGGGTTTATCAGGCCATCCAGGAGTTAGGAAAGGCTAAATGCTAAGTTGGTGAGCTCATTGAAGAGCTAAGGACACCTACACCAAAACTAGTCTGACTTCTAGGACACCACACACACCCAACACAAGAAAATCAGTCCTTTCTCTGCAACACAGTCCATCAGACCCTGATTCCCCTTCTAGTATTATTCAGGGGTTGTGGAGAAGAAAACCAGCCCACTAGCTCTATCTGTGTGGTTCCCAAACACACCAGGTTTGTCAAGTACATCAGGCCTTCATCACCACTTCAATGCAGTCCAAAGACTAACCACTGCGTTCATGTAGCAAACCAGCAACCAGAGTTTTGACGGGGGAAAACCATGCCTGAGTCGTTATTGGCCCTATCATGGCCAAAACAACTCAATGGTAACCTACAACTGCTCCCAAAACGTGAGAGAGAACACAGCCAATAAAATGTAGGTGAACTCACAGCAATCGAACAGCATGGGGAAAACCATGGCCTCGGCTCAACAATGAAATGACGGCCAAAGTTACTCAGCCTGAAAATGGAAGAGTAAACAGACTCTCAGCCTAAGCAGAAGCAAAACATGCAACCTATAGCAGCTAATTCACAAGAAATATCACAGCCAACAAAATATGGAAAACTACAGCCCACGAACAACAACACAAAACCCCAGTAATCCTTCATAGTCCGACATTGGTGGAGGCAAAAGCGCCGACTCTATGCGTGATCAGGAGGAAAGAACACAACCACAGACTGGTAAACGGTGTGAGAGAGAGGAAAGGCGAACCCCCAAATAAGAAATCGCACCCCTTCTTAACTCAGCTCAGTGTGAGGAAGATGAATCAGCCCGTAGCGCGTCCCTGCGTGAGAGTGAACCCAATGGCCAAGAGAGTGGCGTAGTGATGGTTCCCTTACCCACGTGAAGGTGGAGAGATGGCTGATGGAGTGAGCGTGTGGCAAAGAATGGCAGTCCTGCCACCCTCCACTTCCAGCAATAACTGCCTCAACAACTCAGCATAACATTAAAGTGGTGGTTGGATGAGACAAGCGAAGGTGAGCAAAACAAACAGGGTGATGACACATGGATTCCCCGCCCCATGGGCTCAAGGTTTAGCATTCCCCTTCCTTATCCTTTGGAATCATGCCCCTTCTCAATTTAGTTGTAGTGAACATAGTTGGTTGGGTTATTTAATTAAAAATGCATAGTTACATCATGCCACAATTTAATATATGTCGTATGTCCCGATATACCATCGGTGACCATTCTAATCTGGATCATAACATAACTAAATCAATGGTGGGGCCTTTTCCCTTATCTCCTCACCATGATTATTTACAACACATGTATCATGTATATTAATGCAAACAGGGTCAAAATCGGGGATGTTACAGACACATAAGCAGGGTTGTATGAGGCATAACCTTGCTTCTCGTTATTTGCTAGGATCATCCTTGTTACATCTACCTTGGGAAAAATACAACCTATCACTTTCGAGCATGCAAATAACTTAGGCCTGGTAGCCACTTTCAACAGGGCTGACCTCTCAATATTTGTATATATGTGCATGTCTTCAAAACCAGCATCATGGACACTTTGGCTTGAAATCATTCTATACACTTCTCCCCACTTGTATTCTGGTTCAACCCCAGTAGTAGCTTTAGTGTCTTCATAAATGACTTCTACCTTGGTTATCACTNATTTCTTCTTCTGTTTCCTTGGCATATTGTTGTACTGGAAATCGACCTGCAATAGTCATGCAACATGTTTTCAGTCTAACTATCTCTAGCAACTGGTATAGTGATAAACAAGAAAACATACAATTTATTACCATTTCTTCTATATGCATACTGGAAAATTCAAGTCAATACCACAGCCTTCTGAATGAGATATTCTAAACAAAGAAACCCTGCTGAAAACTCTACTATCCTAAAAACGCTAGTGTCCTCTAGCCTCCTAAAACCCATATGGGCACCTCGAACTTGAGGAAAAACTCACCCTTCCACTTGCTTCAACAACACCCCCAAACCACTATCAGTTTACAATCCTCCCACATCCCATGGCCATCTACTACTAATGAGGACATGACTACCTAACCCCGGGCTAAAAACGGAGCAAACAAGAATAGGATGGTGCGGACAGCAAAATGCCTGTCTGCACCGTGCCCTAATCCATCGTAAAATTGTCACAGGTACACTCATGGCGGATAGACTAACACTTCCCGACCAAAATGAAACATCCACAGCCAATGGGCTAAGCCCTCAATAAAATATAAAAAAATCACCGCAAGAGAGCCACAAAGTGAAAAACAACCTAACCCCACCGTGGAAACCTAAGCCTGTCCACTTGGCGGTTAAATATTAACAAAACAAGAAAACCAAAACCGTGCATATATCCTACCTGGAAATGACGATACAGTTAACCTGGACGGGGCACCTTTCGCAGGCACAGAGGAGGACAAATGGAAGTTTGACAGCTGCGTAATCAATAGGTCCGACGGCTTCTATGAAGACAATGACAAATCACAAACCCAAACGGCATTATATAGACCTCGCCCAGGAGCGGAAAACACTAGCGGCAAGAAAACTCTTTAACCACTATCAAGAGACCAACTCCAAAGAAAAACTGCAGTTTCAGCTGCTTATTACTCTATTCACCCGGTGATCACTTGGGAGAGAAAAATCAGAAAATGGAGGCGCTACTTTCTTCGGAATCGGTGGAGAAAACAAAAAGTTGTCTGCTCAGCTCAAAACTAACCTTTTGTAACGTCGGTTGGTGGACAGACTAACAACTCCGATTTGATCTGAAAAACCAACCCGATAGTGATATTTCATATTTAATTGGTTATCGGAAGAGGATAGCTGAATGGACATCTGATTCGTCGGATCCGCTTTGTACTAATACCCTAAAACCTCGGCGGACAAAATCCGAAGGATAGACAAACTTACTCCCGACATTTTGAATTCAATCTTGGAAGGCTCCTAACAAAACCCATCGGAAAGCTAGTGGATTGTTCCTCTACAATGTCAGAAGACTAGTCAACTAAGTATCCGATATCGAAAAGCTAGTTAACTGAGCATCCAATACAAACATGCAAAAAGACTAAGTTTTTTTGAAAAAATATGAGCCCTAGGCAAACTTGGGTCAAAATAAAACATTCCTATGTCGTCTAGATGCTAAAAAATAAAAACGGGGGACCCTAAAAATCAAATTTTGGGGGGAAATAGTTGCGGCTGCAACAATTGGCGACTACATGGCATACACAAATATCTAAACAACTTATTCTTTGATAAAACAGATTATTTTGATGGTACCATTTTACTAGATTTCTTCAAGATATCTAGATTCCTAAATGAAATATTTATGCACTTTAACCATTAATGATAGTCCAAGTTTAAGAAGGGGAACCAAGATTTCAAAGTCTGGATAACTCTTCTAAGGCCGAGAATATGAGTTTTATTTTACCTCTGCCTTTGGGTGGCTTCCAACTTAGACACCACAGGATCGTAATATATGGTAAATAGATATATCCATTTGTTCCTCATTCCCATGCCAATTTTTACTTTTTATGCTTCTGGACTTTAGTCCTTTTGAGTCCTCTCGGTTGCTTTCTTTATGAATTTTAATTCAGGCTCCTCTATCCATAGTGTCCTTTTGTGTGAGATATCTTTTAATTTCAATTCACGGACGGAGAAGAAATTTGGCAATCTCATTCATACTGATGTGGTTCAACATTTGTTTTTGATACATATTGCTCTTTAGGAGATTTTGACTCTCATTAGCCTTTTGGATTTCAATTTATGGCATGGGATCATTTAAATATAATACATTGTTTACCTTGATTCCTTTTCGTGGATCTTTTGCTGTTACCCCCTAGGGAAGTTTTAATGTGAGATGAATGGAGCCTCAAAATAGTACTATAGACTTTTCTATCCTTAGCTATTTCACAAGGATTAAGCAAAACTTCAATGTGTTCATAACCATTTAGAAAATCTTCTAATCTTGAAGAAAAATTTTAAACATTGTTCGAGTCAATAGTAGACAGTCTCGTGATCAAATATTTTAGTTAATCCAAAACTCTGATGAAATCCATACAACCAAAATTCATGCTGGTTTATTGAAACATAAGCAAACAAAACTTTACAATCAATCAAACTCTAAGCAAGTAAAAGCAAGCAACTAAAACTGATCTAAAGTAAGCAACAAACAAAATCGTTTACTTATGTACAAGAAAACAAAATCAAAATGATCAAGAAAAATAAGGCTTGAGAACTAAACCATTTACTGGTAAGTTCTCCTCCCACCCCTATAAGTCCTACAACTTGTAAGTCGAGGGACCTAGCTTTGCTGCAATCTAAAAAGGGCCTACCCATAACTGCTGAAACCGAGTGTGATTTCCCTTCTCATCATGCAGGTGATCCCACTTAAGAACCAGATCTCCTACTTCAAACTCTTTGTTTCGGCCAACTTTGTGCTTGTCAAACCAATGTTTCACCATCTCTTGTTGATGCTTAAACCTTTACCGGCCTTTGGACCTAGACTCTTCTGACTTCAACAGATTATAGATTAGGATTTGCAGAATTTCATTATCAGTACCCTTAGACTCTTGGGCTATTATGGAAGATGGCAATAGAATATTAGGAGGGAGGACAGCTTATTTTCCATAAACGAGAGTGTATGGTGACACACCTAAGGAATTCTTAAGTGTGACTCTATCAGCCCAGAGTGCAATAGGGAAAGCTAAATGCCAACTCCTTTGATTTTCTATCACTGTTTTCTTTAAAATTCTAATCAGATTTTTGTTTGTAGATTCTGCCAAACCATTTACTTGTGGGTAATAATTTGCATAATAGTGCAGCTTAATTCCTCTTTCATTAGAAAATGTAGTTAATCTAATAGAAGAAAAATAAGAAGCATTGTCAAAAACCAGGGAAATTGGAACCCCAAACCTAGTCATAATATGGTTCTGCAATAAATCCATAACTGCATCTCCATTTACTTTCCATAGCAATATGGCCTCTACCCATTTGGTGAAATAATCAGTTGTTGTCATAATATACTTGTGCTGCAATGAGGAATTTGGGTTTATTTCCTCGATAATGTTGATTCCCCATTGTTCAAATGGTTCTGAGATAATTACTAGTTTCAATGGTCCTGCTGCTTTAGCTTTTCTTCCACCACTTCTTTGGAAAGTATCACACTTTCTAACATGAGCATGTGCATCTTTAAACAACGTTGGCCAATAATATCCATCCCGGAGAATCTTATGTGCTGTTGTGTCTCCAGAAAAGTGACCTCCAGCAGGTCCATCATGCAATTCTGATACGACCTTCTTTGCATCTTTTTGTTCCAAGAATCTGAGAAATACTCCATCGTGGTTCTTTCTGAACAACACTCCATCAATGATCTGATATAAAGCTAATTTCAGATGTAATTCTTTTCTTTGCTTGGGACTCCAATGCTGCGGAAAATACCCTTCTTGGAGATAATGGACTAGATCCCGATACCAGGAGTTTGGAACTGTAAACAAAGGACATACATCCACGATGTGTAGTTCAACTTCATTATCCCAGCTGCTATCTTCATTATTTTGACCTTCAGTCATTATTTTACAAAGTCCTTGTCCCTTAACTATGGTTGCTAGTTTGAATTCAAGATCATATTCTTGCAAAGCAGTCACCCATTTACCTCTTCTCTCTCCCAATTCTTTCTGCACAAAAAGGGATCGTACTACTGGGTGTGGGACTATTAATTTGGTGCAATTCTTAAGTATGTATGGACGGAATTGCTTTACTGCCTTAAAAACTTCATAAGCTTGTTTATCAACTGTGGGATAATTCAATTCAGCCCCTTTTAGACCAATGCTCATAAATGATATGGGGTACTCATCTCCCCCATATTCTTTCTGTGTAAGCACAGCTTCTAATGAATAATCAAAAGAAAAAGTGTACAGAATAAAATCCTTTTCAAAATTTGGACTTTGAGTGATGGCGCATGAGCAACAGATGTTTTTATCTTACTAAATGCATTCTTCTCCACCTCATTCCATTTGAACTGCACACTCTGCTTAACCATTTTCTGCAAAGTTTTGACGATTTGAGCAAAGTCTGGTACAAACCTTCACACAAAGTTGATCGTCCCCATAAAAGATTGCATACCCTTTTTATTATGGGATAAAGCAATCTACTCTATGACTCTAATCCTCTCTGGGTCTATGGAGATCCCTTTTTTAGAAATGACATGACCTAGTAGCTTTCCTTTTGTGACTGCAAACACACATTTATTAGGATTTAATGAAATACCATCTTTTCGGCAACGCTCGAAAATCTGTTTCAAATGAAATGCATGCTCTTCTCTCTTCTTTGAAAATATTGTAACATCTTCTAGATAAACCACAACACTACGGCGAATCAGACCGCGGAAAGCTATATCCTTTTCAAAATTTGGACTTTTGAGTGATGGCGTATGAGCAACAGATGTTTTTATCTTACTAAATGTAGTCTTCTCCACCTCGGTCCATTTGAACTGCACACTCTGCTTAACCATTTACTGCAAAGGTTTGACGATTTGAGCAAAGTCTGGTACAAACATTCACACAAAGTTGATCGTCCCCATAAAATATTGCATACCCTTTTTATTATGGGATAAAGGGATCTGCTCTATGGCTCTAATCCTCTCTGGGTCTATGGAGATCCTTTTTTTAGAAATGACATGACCCAGTAGCTTTCCTTCTATGATTGCAAACACACATTTCTTAGGATTTAATGAAATACCATATTTCCGGCAATGCTCGAAAATTTGTTTCAAATGAAATGCATGCTCTTCTCTCTTCTTTGAAAATATTGTAACATCATCTAGATAAACCACAACACTATAGCCAATCAGACCGCAGAAATCTATATCCATAGCCCTCTGGAACGTATCTACAACATTGATAAGTCCAAAGGGAATCCTTCTATATGCAAAAGTTCCCCACTTGGTTCTAAAAGTGGTCTTGAGCCTGTCCTCTTATGCTACTAATACTTGATTGTAACCAGAAAATCCATCCAATAGAGAGAACAGTTCAGAACCTGAGACCATCTGTAGTATTTGTTCCATGGGTGGGACAGGATAATTATCTCTACCTAATGCATGATTAAGATTTCTGAAATCTACGCAAATTCTGATCTCACCATATTTTTTTCGCACTGGTACCAAATTAGAGACCCATTCTGAATGTCTGACTTTAAATATAATTTTAGCATCTAGCAACTTTTTCACTTCGCTTTGAATTAGTGGTTCAAACTTTGGATGCATTTTTCTCAAAGACTACTGATAAGGTTTGACTCCAACCTTGATCGGAATCACATGTTGTATAATTTTAGTGTCATATGTCTTCAAACCCTTGTAAGTCCAAGCAAATACATCCTTATATTGTCTGAATAAGCTGATGAATTTACTCCTTTCGTCGGGTGAACAACACTTCCCCAAATTTACATATTTGGGTTCAGCTTCAGTCCCTAAATTTACCAGCTCGAATTGTAAATACAAGCTATGAGTCTTGACATTTGTCGGATTTCTGAACTTGTTGTCTAAATCAAACAGCTGTTCCAAAGTTCTACCTCCTTTTGGAATTAAATTCCCGAACTTTAATTCTACTTGATGTTCTTCGTCATCTATTATTGCTCCTTTGAAAGTATCATCATTCATTAAACACTCCAACATTTGCTGATCATTTTCAAAAACCCTTAGATTTGTGATGTTATCTGGAACAGAAGGCCTGAAAAGTAATTCAATAGAGCATCTATTATTTGAAGGTACTAATCTTGCGGCTGAGGTAGCTAATAAATCAGCTGTTGCATTCTTTAATTTAGGAATTGACACAATATTGAATGCATGAAAATTTATCAGTAAATCCCAAACTTCATTTTGGTAAGCTTTCAAATGTGGTGAAATACAGTGTATTTTGTTCCGAATTTGTTTAACAAAGATTTCAGAATCTCCATATACTTTCATATTTTTTACTTTCAATTCTATTGCTTTCTTAAGTCCCTGAACTAGTGCTTCGTATTCGGTTGTGTTATTTGTGCATTCAAATTCTAACCTACATGAAAGAAAATGTTTATTTTTTTATGGATCAATTAGGACATGGCCAGCTCCTAATCCTTCCGATGTTTTAGAACCATCGAAATACAGAATCCAAAAACGTTATACTCCTACTGGATTTGAATTGCTAACTACATATGAAACTAAACCTACTATGTTACAATCAAACTCATCAGCCCGTGAAAATTAAAGGAGATCGAGCTGGATATTAGGTATACTATTGGCTTCTTTAGCTTGGTAATTTCTCGATTCCAGTTCAATGAAATAGTTTCCCAACACAGAGTTTACTTTTACATTTTTTCCTTCTAACTGAGTCACATTATATTTCATTTGAGGCTCTCTTAACACTTTTATCTGATTTTGACATCCCTTAAAAGGCAACCACAAATGTGACCAATCTGATGCAAAATACCCTTCTAACCTTGCTGACCAATCCCGACTCAAAACCAAACCATAAGCATCCGGGATGTCTGCTACGACAATGTCTATGTACTGACATACCCTCTCATCTGTAGATAAACGAATTAGAACATCCTCCATTTCTCCTATTACTTTAACTATTGTTCTCTCTAATTGAAGAACCTGGCCAGTAGTTGGTTTAGGTTGACCATTGATTTGCTTGCAGACTAAAAGTGGCATAACACTGACTGATGCTCCTGAGTCCACTAAACAGTTATGCACATTATACTTCAAAATTTCAAAGGTTGGAAGAAATGCCAGAGTTTTATACTTAGATTTTCCTCCTAAACTTTTCTCACCAATCTCTTCCTCAGGTTGGTTTTCAATGGGAGGCTCCTCCTCAGGTGTCTCAAGTGCTTTTAAAATATTCTCCTTTTGCTGAGGTAAATTGTACATTTCAAACAATGATATATTTGCTTTAGCATTTTTAATGTCTTCCACAACATCATATCTCATCTCATGTTCCTTGAGATTCTTCTTGACATTTTCAGTTTTATCTTCAGTAGGCTTTATAGGTGTATCGACTTTCTTAGGATCCTAACTTGAAATGATAAATTCGGGTATTTTAATAGTTGAAGTGTTGTTCTTTATATTCTTCATGTTTTCTTGAAGTTTCTTAATATTTGGAAGTATCAAATTATCTTCTTTTAATAGATTTTGACTTCTTGTTGTTACATTAATCTCTAGTGTTTCTTCTTTGTTGGGGAGGTCTTCATCTTCCATGTTAAACATAGAAACATAGTCCCATAAAACCAAGGTATATTCCTCTTGTGTTTCTGTAGGTTCATGATCTTTCCCTTTCTCCTCCTTAGTTTCTGTCAGCTTGGAATCCAATATTTGGTTCATTACTAATGTAATAGAATTAATCCATTGTGGGAAATTCTTCTCAAAATGAGGTTGTTGATGGAAAGTGCAAAAATTATCCATTCCTACATCAGTCAAATTCATTGCTGAAGGGTTGTGTGGAGGAGGTTTAGGTTGATTGTTGTCTTCTCTTTTTTTGTAATAAGGCTTATATTGTTTGTGAGCCTCCTTTTCTTTTTCTAAATCAATCACCCAGTTCGATAACTTATGCATCATCTTTACCATCCCATCTAAATCCTGTGATCATTCATCCTTAGGTTTAGTTAATAATAATGGATTTTTGTTTCCATAAGTTCTTTCATCTAACTATGTAGGATAGTGTTCTATACTCTGTAATTTTGCCTCTACCTTCTCAGCTTCTTCATAGGTTTCTACCAATGTGGGTGTAACTGATCTCTTGGCAAACATGGCTAGATCTGGACCAAGAGCTGAGGTATAGTATTCAATCAGGGCATCCTCAGATGGTTTGTCAGCTGCACTGAATTTGTTTAAGTAAGCAGCAAATCTTTGAGTGAAGTTATGTACTTTTTTCATTATTTTCCTTATTTAGAGAAATTAACCCTTTCATTAAAGCTGCATGAGTTTTCTAGATTCTGTATTTGCTTCTGAATAGTCTCTCAAAAATATTCCAATTTGTGATCGAATTTGCAGGTAAGGAAAAATACCATGAAGTTTCTTTTCCTTTCAGGGTATGAGGAAACAATCTACAGACTACATCTTCATGTTCTACTACTCGTATCCCTTCTAAAGCCAGATAAAAACTCTGCAAATGATCATCTACAAGAATTCCTTCAATTGGTTCAAACTTGGGTAACATTTTATCAAAACTTTGAGGAAAATCATGTAATGGTGGTGTCAGATTTAAAGGAGATCTACCTCTCCAAGCAAGTTGTGGAGGTGGCTGATTTTCATTTACATTGGCCATGATTTTGAGTGGAGTATGAGGTGGGGACTGAACAGGGGCCTAAAAAGCTAAATAGTGAGGGGAATCTGATCCCAATTGATCCAAAGGTTGGTCAAATTCTTGTAATGCTATTTCTACCAATTCTTCAAGATCTTCTATCAATACTGAGTCTTCCAATTGAGGTCCGTCCTTCTTCTGATACTCTCTTCTAGGTAGGACAGAGACAATAGCTAATCCTCCAATCTTTTTCACATATGCTTTGGTAACCCTTCTTAAATCACCAACCACTTCGTTATCCATGGGGTAAAGATACCCCTTTCCCTTTTCTTTGGGAGTGGGTTTGTGAGGAAAACTGGTTTCAGAACTGTCATCGGTGGAGTGATTTTGAGAAAGCGAGCTTCCTCGGCTAGCCATTCACTGGTGGCCCTCCTTCTACCTGCAAAACTATTGAGGCCTAGAAAATCGCAGGTAACAACAGTAGGGATTCTCCCCAATAAGCGTTCCCAATTAGCTTTTTATTGTTTGGTATGGGGAATCCATCTGGTTTACGGTCTGGCTACCGTAGGTCAAGTAACAGTTAAAAAATTTTACCAGTTGTGGCCCGGTCCACCGTTTAGGTATATTTTTAGTTTTTTTATCTTTATGTATGATGTGTGGGTGCCTAACTAAATGCAGGTGATAGAGATAACGAGGAGGGTCACAATGTGATGCGTGGGGTCTTACCTCTCATCTTACCTCTCTCTCTTTTAAATCACAAATAAATCAAAACTAACTAAGACTAATTAACATATCCCTAGGGAGAAACACTATAATTAATGGTGAGTAATATATTGTATAACATGTATTAAGAAAATTATAGATAGTTGTTAACATTTCTGAACACATGAATATCAATAGACATATGAACAAGGAGATAGCTCATTGTTAATTAAAACATTCATTACTCAACTATGGTTGTGGAAATTTCATAGAAATAAACAAGAGCACATTCACAACATGAAAGAATTCATAAGTTAGAACAATCTCACAGTTTATGGAAACAAGCTGAAACAGAAACAATTCACATCCAACCAGCCCATGGAAAACATTTGAAACTTCACAGTGCTTTCTCCAGCTGAAAAGTATAAATCTTTATTATCAGATGAAATAGTTCTCCTTACAATAATCTTGCACCAAGATGGTCTGAAAAAAGGTCATTTTCTACCTAAAACTTTCCTATATTTATACAAAAAGAAAAACTTTTGGGCTACCCCTTGCTGACTTTTGGGATTTCGACCTTTCTTTTACAAAAATTTGTTTTGTAGCTTGTGTACAAAAATAAATATAATATATCTCATTATTTATCAATATTCCAAAACATTCAACTAGGAGGGCCCAGCTTGTTCGTTCATGAACTTTCTCCATATATTATCCTCAGCGGCTATATTCTCAAAACCAAAAGGTTCGAGAAATATGATAGTGATTTTGTGTTGAATAGCATGGTTCTTAATACTCTCCATCCTGGCAGGAATCAAGCACAGTTGGTCTTCTAGCAAGTGGATGCTCACAGCTGCATGTGCTACTTCAGTCTTTAGTAATTTTTCATCAAACTCCTTGACTTGTTGGATGGCTTGTTCATCTTCGCTGCATTTGTCCTGTAAATGTTTCAAAAACATTTCATGCTCTGGTAGTGCTTCCAATCTCCTCGCAGTGGAGGTCTGACACCGATTATAGATCATGAGCACTCTCCTACAAAATTCAGCACATGAACCATGTGTTCTCTTCATTTCCTTCTTTAATTCTTCTGCTGCGTTGCTGGAAAACTCAATCAGCTCATATTGTTGCTTTATTGTCTCCTAAAATTTGGCACATATATCTGTGGGAGATTCTTTGTATGCTTCTACCCAAGCCATCCTTCCCCGCAAAGTCTCTAGAATGTCCTGTGTTCTATCCAAAAAGTATGAGGTTGTACTTAGAAGTTCTTCTAATCTGATGTCTATTTGTTGGACTTTAAATATTTCTTCAGCTACCTGCAATTGTATTTGATGGATCTTCTTTCTAATCATAAGAGAATTCTTCTTTAAAGGTTCAATATCAACCTTCTTCTCCATAGCTGACTTCAGTGAAGCTGCAAGTGAACTCTTTTGTTCCTCCAAGGCTGCTATTTGAGTCTCATATAGCTTAGCCTTCCCTTCTGCGATGGTCTTCTGCTCCTCTAGCTCTGTCACTTTACTTTCTAATCAGCTCTTTTATTTATTTAGTCCTTCAACTAATAACTGAAGATGATTTTTCTCAGCCTCCAAACTCTGATATTTCAGCTGTAGTTTTCCCAACTCTGCTATGGTAGCCTGAGAATTCCTCTCCATATTTTCTGCAGATACTACCAGAGCATATTTATCTTCCTGCAAAGTTTGACATTCTACCTTTGAAACTTTAACCTCATCGATCATGTCTTCATACTTTCTCTTAAGATTCTGGCTTTCACCCCTCTCCTTCTTCAAAGTTTCTTTCAATTGGGCCACCCTTTTCTGAGACTGCTCAAGGTTATTCATGATCCTATCCACATTGTCATTAGCGGCTAGGGTTATAGCTACCCCAGCCCTCGCTAATAATCATGGATCCTTATGTGTACCGTGAACTACTGTTTTTTCAGTTACCATCCTTCTTGGTTTTCCCCTAGTGTCCACCTTCTTTTCAGTTCTCTTGACAATTCTCTTTTTCTCTTTGTCATAAAATATAGTGTTAAAATATGGTACCTCTTCTCCTTCAGTGTGCATGAAAGGAATTAAATCCAATCCAAAAAATGATCCTGAACCTTCTCCCACTATACTACTACAAGGAGCAACATGCTCTAATGGGTTGCTATCAGAATGATCATGTTCTTGGTCTGTAGGGTCTTGTCCTTCTAGTATCTTTGTTCTTGAGCTTTCAAGTGCCTTTTCTATTTGTTGTTTCTCTTTTTGGACACCTCCTACTATGAACCCTTCACTATTTGCCTGCTTTTTTTGGATTTCATCTTCTTCTTGTTTTTTCCTCTCTTCTTCAACCTTCTTGGCTACTTCCTCTGCAGCTCATTTCTTTTCTTCCTCTTTTCTCCTCAACCAATTCTCTGCTTCCTATACAAGTCTATTAGCCTCCTCCACTCTCTTCTTTGCATCTTCTTCATCTTTCCTTTTATGTTTCTCAGCAAGCTTTCCTTTACCACCCACAGTTGTTACTTTTTGCTTGAATATTTTTCTAAGTGTTGTCATGTTCTTAGCATTTCGAAAAGTCTCCTCATCTTTGTCCCAAAAGTCTGTGTACTCAAAATGTACTCCAGCTTGCTTGCAATATTCAGCTACTCTGTCTTTGGAGTCATTTCTATGGAAATTCATTTCATCGAAGTGAAAGTATTCCAATTCCTGGACAAATTCTACTACAGTCTTCACCCTTGAAAATTTATAACTCCCAACAAAAAAATGCACTGCAGGATATACTACCTTTTTCTATTCAAAAAGGAAATTCCCTAATCCATCAATATATAACTGTCTAACAGCTTCTTTATGGAGTACATAATCAGTAGCATATCTCGGGAGCAGAGAAGGGGCCCTTGAACCACCATACATCCTTAAATATAAACCATCCTCTGTTAGATAATAACTTCCAAATTCTTTCATAACCTTGAAAGCTTCTTCTGACATGCAATTGCATTCTTCCAAGAAAATCAAAGTGTATAAAGGCATGATGAAATGCTCACAAATCTCCTTATAATAGGGGTAGTATTTGTGAGCCCAAAATAACTTGTAAGCAGCATATACTGGAGCTCAATCCTTATCCCAATGGCACTTTAATGCAGGGAAAGGCTGAGTGCACAAAATGCAATCAATCAAAATAGAGCTCATGTAGAATTCAGACTTCTTTTGGGATACCCCTCCCAATGCTACGCTTATACATACCGACAGGTTGTTGGATACTATGCAAGCCCAGTTAAAAATAGTCCCTTGTGTAGCGACATAATAAATAACAGGTATCCAACCCAGCTTAAAAATATTCCCATTTTCTCTTCCAAATATTATGTTCAACATTAAAGCAATGACCCTATAGGGAGTACAAAGAGTTGATGTCTCATACTCTCCAGAAGGCCTTGTCCTGAAATTTATGCCCGGGATCTTCATTTTCTTCACGGTCTCTACCAAGTCCAAACCTAACTCCTTTAACCAACCTTCAGTTAGATATGTCTGTGGTGTTGGTAGATGATATGCCATGGACACCTAAGTAGGGATGTATGCGGCATAACCTTGCTTCTCGGTATTTTCTAGGATCATCCTTGTTACATCTACCCTGGGCAGAATCCAACCTATCACTTCCAAGCACGGAAATAACTCAGGCCTGGTAGCCACTTTCATCAGGGCTGACCTCTCAATATTTGTATATATGTGCATGTCTTCAAAACTAGCATCAGGGACACTTTGTCTTGAAATCATTCTATACACTTCTCCCTACTTGTATTCTGGTTCAACCCCAGTAGTAGCTTTAGTGTCTTCATAAATGACTTCTACCTTGGTTATCACTTCTACTTCAGGTTCTTCTTCAGCCACTTGGGATTTCTTCTTATGTTTCCTTGGCATATTGTTGTACTGGAAATCGACCTGCAACATTCATGCAACATGGTTTCAGTCTAACTATCTATAGCAACCGGTATAGTGATAAACAAGAAAACATACAATTTATTACCATTTCTTCGATATGCATGCTGGAAAATTAAAGTCAATGCCACAGCCTTCTGAATGAGATATTCTAAACAAAGAAAACCTGCTCAAAACTCTGCTATCCTAAAAACCCTAGTCTCCTCTAGCCTCCTAAAACCCATATGGGCACCTCAACTATGAGGCAAAACTCACCCCGACGCTTGCTTCAACAAAACCCCCAAACCACTATCAGTTTACGATCCTCATGTGTCCCATGGCCATCTACTACTAATGAGTAAATGATTGCCTAACCCCAGGCTAAAAATGGAGCAAACAAGAATAGGATGGTGTAGACATCAAAACGTATGTTGGCACCGTGCCCTAATCCCTCTCAAAAATGTCGTAGGTGCACTCATGGCGGACAGACTAACACTTCCCGACCAAAATGAAACGTCCACAGCCAACGGACTAAGCCCTCGATAAAAGATAAAAAAATCACCACAAGAGAGCCACAAAATGAAAAACAACCTAACCCCACTGTGGAAACCTAATCCTATCCGTTTGGCAGTTAAACATTAACAAAACATGAAAACCAAAACCATGCATAGATCCTACCTGGAAATGACGATACAGGAAACCTAGACGGGGCACCTTCCATGGGCACAGAGGAGCACAAATGGAAGTTTGACTGCTATGTAATCAACAGGTCCGACAGCTTCTATGACGAGAATGACAAATCACAAACCCAAACGGTGCTATATAGACCTCGCCCAGGAGCGGAAAACACTAGCGACGAGAAAACCCTTTAACCACTATCGAGAGACCAACTCTGAAGAAAAACTGTAGTGTCAGTTGCTTATTACTCTATTCACCCACTGATCATTTGGGATAGAAAAATCAGAAAACGAAGGCACTAGTCTCTTCGAAATCGGTGGAGAAAACAAAAAGATTTTGGCTCATCTCAAAACTAACCTTCCGTAACGTCTGTCGGCAGACAAACTAACAACTCTGGTTTGATCCAGAAAACCAACCCGATAGCGATATTTCCTATTTAATTGGTTATTGGAAGAGGATCGCTGAATGGACATCCGATTCGTCAGATCTGCTTTGTACTAAGGCGTCAGAAACTTGGCAGAAAAAATCCGAAGGATAGACAAACTTACTCTCGACATTTTGACTTCGATCTTGGAAGGCTCCCGACAAAACCCATCAAAAAGCTAGTGGACTGTTCCTCCGCAACGTCGAAAGACTAGTCAACTAAGTATCTGATATCGAAAATCTAGTTGACTGAGCATCTGATACATACATGCAAAAAGGCTAAGTTTTTTCAGAAAAATCTGAGCCCTGGGAAAACTTGGGTCAAAATAAAACATTCCTAGGCCATCTAGATGCTAAAAAATAAAAAGGGGGGACCCTAAAAATGAAATTTTTTGGGGAAATAGTTGCGGCTGCACCAGGAATATAAGAGGAGATATATATGAATAAGTATAAAATTACATTTACAAGTATATGCATAGCATATATTTTCTGGAATAAAGGTTTGCCATCCAATGGCTAATAGACAAAATGTATTCTAAAAAATTTGTGGTTGTCATCATCTGATAAAGTCGATGGAATATAAAAGCTGATATATATATATATACATACATATAGATACATACATACATACATATATGCATACATATATATATATATATATATATATATATATATA
>LPNX010447476.1:32004-67901 GCA_001517045.1 Pseudotsuga menziesii
ATGCCAGCTAGTGGCTAATACGCAAAAAGTGTTTTAAGAAAACTGTGGTTGTCATCATCTACTAAAGTATGTGGAATATAAGAGATAATATTTATACTTTAGCTGCTTATCTTGATTCTCGAACAAAATCCCTTCTAAAATTATTGCTTCAACTATCACCCTCAACTGGAAGGATTGGGATAGATTTTATTTACCAACAAAAAAGAAGTACATGTCTAGACTCAATTACTTAAATATCTCCTTTACCCAGCCGAAGGCATTCTTTAGATAATGATCATGCTTGTTCCCTATGCTCCTTGCACATATGTTTGTAAGAGAGGTAGTTAAAATAACCTGCAATTTCCTGGATCTCCGTTAAAATAAGGCTCAAGTAAATATTTATGCATCTTTGTATTTTTTTGAACCAATATATAACCAACATAAAATCACCAAATATTTACAAACTTTCACAATCATTTTCTAGTGAAATTAGAATTAATGTTTTAAGAGAAAGGATTTCAACATAGTTGTTATATAGGCTTCAAAAACCCATGGATATTCTGAAGCAATGGTTTTATGATTCATTAATAACAACCCCACCCCCATAGAGGGAGCCATCTTGATGAGAATCTCCATCGAAGTAGGCCCATGGGATTTCCTTATCAAATGTTTCCTCTCTAATAATTCTAATCAGTGGGACTTCTTTAACTTGAGGGAAAATAGAAAGTATGTTTAGACTCATCAATGTTGTTCCCTCTAGAACTAATATTTTGTAACGTCCCTGACCCTCCGACTAGGCAAGAGGACGCTACTACACTACAACATATGGGCATCTAGCCCCATGAACATGAACATGCATACATATAATGCTAAATCATGGTACTTAAAAACATAAAACATATTACGAAGCATAATCATTCATATACACAACGGAAGCAAAACATATCAATCAACACTCATGCATATACAGATCAGCATTTAACATGTATATCATCATTCATCAACGGTAAATATGATTGCAGACACAAGTTAGGTAAGAATACTTATCTTATTAAGAACTTGTTCCGCAACCAACTATGTTGCTGCAACGTTCCACCCAACCATAGGCTCGCATGGTCCTTAATCTCTCAGCAACGATGCCACCCCCGAGCCGGGCATGATTCCCCAAGGAATAAGGAACTAACAGGCTTACACATAGCCATGGATAACAACACCACAAGGGTACACAGTTCAGCCAAGCCAACACAATTGGGTTTATCAGGAGAACATCATATTAGCCAATCCAACCAAGTTGTTTTTATCAGGCCATATAGGAGCTGGGAAAGGCTAAATGCTAAGCTGGTGAGCTCATTGAAGAGCTATAGACACCAACACCAGAGCCATCCTGACTTCTAGAACACCCACACACACCCAACACAAGGAAATCATTCCCTTCTCTACAACAAAGTCCCTCAAACCCTGATCTCTCTTCCAGTGCTATTCAGGGGTTGTGGAGAAGAAAGCCAGCTCAGTAGCTCTGTCTGTGTGGTTCTCAACCCACCAAGTTTATCAAGCACCACAGGCCCTCATTCACCACTCCAATGCAGTCCGAGGACAAAACCACTACATGCATGTAGTTAAATAGCTATTACAGCTTTAACAGGGGAAGAAACAACTTCCTGGATCGTTCTTGGCCCTATCATGGCCAAAACGATCCCACAGCAAACTACAGCAGCCAAAGCATAGGGGAAAACACAATCCAGCAATCGTGGCAACAACAGCCCACGAACAACCATGCACTCACAACACACAATCCCCATTGCAATCGCTAGAGAACTTACTCTGACATAAAATGGAAAGGAACAACTCCCAATCTGTGTGTAAGGTAATAAGACGCAGCCAACAAAACTATGGAAGAAAACACAACCACGATTCCACTATGGAGTAACGGAACATTACACAATCTGCCAATGGTGGAAAATACACAAACTCTATGCTTTAACAGGAGGATGGACACACCACAGACTACCCTCCCCTGAGAGAGGGAAGAACCAACTCGCAAGCCAGTAATCCGTGGAACAGAGGAGAACGAACCCACCCCCACACAATGGATTGTAATCCCATTTAACTCTGCCCTGCATGACGAAAATGAACATTCGATGGTGGGGAGAGTGGGAAGAACAGTATGCAATAGCATCGTGGAGAGAGTGCAGTCATGGGCGTACTGGTTTTCCTGCTAGTGTATCGGTCAGCCCAGTGGAGTGTGTGTGTGGGAAAGGCATGGCAGTCCTACCACACTCCACTGCTAGCATTAACAGCTCCAACCACCATCAGAACAATTAAGATGGTTGTTTGACGAGATAAAGGAAGGTGAGAAATTAAACAAGATGACACATGGCTTTATCCCCCCCATGGCTCAAGGTTTAGCATTCCCCCTCCTTATCCTTAGGAATCATGCCCCTTCTCAATTTAGTTGCAGAGAACACAGTTGGTTGGGTTATTTAATTAAAAATGCATAGTTACATGATGCCACATGTCCCGGTATACCATCAATGACAATTTCTATCCAAAACATAACATAATCAAATCCATGGTGGGGCCTTTGCCTTTAGCTCTGCACCATGATTATTTACAATATATGTATCATGTATATTTAATGCAAATGGGGTCAAAACTGGGGTGTTACATTCCCCTCCCCCTTCAATAGCACTGTCCTTAGTGCTTTACAAAATTGAACAAAATGCTACACTAGTATCGCCTCAGTGTGCCACAGAATTGAACAAAAATGGATGTGCCATTCGCATGGCATCCTCTAGATCCCATGTAGCCTCTTTAGGTCTGTAATGCTCCCATTGCACCTTTACCTGCCCTATGGCTCGGTTCCGGAGCATTGTGACCTTCCTGTTGAGGATGCGCATTGGCTCGATTTGGAAATCTCCCTCGGGTCCCACCTGAATCACATCCCAATTTATCACATGGTGAGGATCATGTACATATTTATTAAGCAAAGAAACATGAAAAACATTATGAGCTCTAGTACTAGCAAGCAATGCAAGTCTATATGCAACAGGCCCTATTCTTTCAAGCACCTCAAACGGCCCACACTATCTAGGTGACAGCTTGGCACAACTTCCAAGCTTCAAAGAACTCTTCTTTGCTTTCACTCTAAGGTAAACATGATCCCCAACACTAAATTCTCTGTTCATCCTATGCTTATCTGCATAGCTTTTCTGTCTGTCTTGTGCTTCTTTCAGATTCTGCCTAATCTTTACATCCTCTTGCGCCATTTCCTTGAGAAACTCTGGACCAAGCACAACTCTGTTCACTGGGTTATCCCAAGTCATTGGTGTCCTACACCTTCTTCCATACAAAGCTTCAGACAGACTCATCCCCAAGGATTCTTATTGTCCATTGTTATAAGCAAGCTCTACCAAGTGTAAGTAATCTTCCCACTTGGTTGGTTTGTCCATCACATACATGCGAAGCATATCTTCAAGCACCTAATTCACTCTTTCTGTCTGCCCATCTATCTGAGGATGGTATGCAGTGCTGAAGTTTAGCTTTGTACCCAAATATGCAAACAACCCCTTCCAAAAATTGGAAGTAAACTTGACATCTCTGTCAGAGACTATTGCCTTCAGCAACCCATGCAATTTGAAAATCTCCTTCATGAATATCTTTGCAATGTCATCCGTCTTATGTGTAGACTTCACCAGTATAAAATGTGATGCTTTTGTCAACTTGTCTACCACAACCATGATGGAATCATGTTGTCTCCAAGTCATCGGCAATCCTGTAATAAAATCCATGGAAATAACTTCCCATTTCCATTCCGGAACTGGCAAAGGCTACAACAGACCTGCTGGATGTTGATGCTCAACCTTTACCTGTTGACATTTCATGCACCTTGAAATGTACTCAGCCATGTCCTTTTTCATCCCTAGCGAAAAGTACTGATTTCTAGCTGTAGCAATTGTCTTCTAGTACCCTAGGTGACCAGAATATAGAGCTTGATGGATTTCATGCATAACAACTCTCCTCAAATCTGCTACATCCAGAATATAAATTCTGCCTTTATAAGTGAGAAGTCCATCTTCTTCCAATTTATATCCCTCATACCTCTTCTCAAGGTTTTGCTGCTGCAATTTGTCTTTTACCTGCTCATACAATTCATCTCCAGCAACATGATTAGCAATCTGCTACCTCAAATCTGATTGGCAAGTACTAAGAGATGCCACATGCATTTCATGTACCTTCCTGCTGAGTGCATCAGCTACCTTGTTCTCTTTTCCTTTTATGTGCTTGATTTCAAAATCAAACTCACATAGAAATTCCAGTCATCTTGCTTGCCTAGCATTCAAGGTAGGATGATCAAACAAATACTTCAGACCACAATGGTCTGTCCTAAGTTAAAATCTTCTACCCATCAAGTAATGTCTCCACATCTTGAGAGCATGTACTATGGATCCAAGCTCTAGATCATGAGTGGCATAGTTCTTCTCATGCTCCTTCAAATTTCCTGATTCATAACATATCATGTGGTTGTCCTGCATAAGGACTCCTCCAAGCCCTTGTCCGTATGCATCGATACATACCACAAAATATTTCTTTGGATCTACAACCTTCAATACTGGTGCACTGGTGAGAATATTATTCAACCATTGGAAGCTCTCTTCACACTTCAAAGTCCATTCGAACTTCATCCCCTTGTTTTGCAAAGAAGTGATGGCATGTGCAACCTTGGAAAATCCTTCAATGAATCTCCTATAGTATCCTGCAAGTCCCATAAAAGATCTTACATCTGTCACATTTCTTGGAGTAGGCCAATTCATAATGGCTTCGATCTTCTCAGGGTCTACTGATATACCCTCTTCTGAGATAATGTGACAAAAATACTGAATTCTATCTCTGTAGTAGTCACACTTGCTCAGTTTTGCATACAGCTAATGTTCCCTGAGCAATTGCAATGTCACTCTCAAATGCTCTTCATGCTCTTCCTCATTCTTAGAATAAACAAGAATGTCATCAAGGAAAACAAGAACAAACTTGTCCAAATACTTACTGAAGACATTGTTCATAAGGCACATAAGTGTAGCCAGTGCATTTGTGAGACCAAATGGTACCACTACAAACTCATAATGTCCATACCTTGTCCTGAAGGCTGTCTTATGAATGTCTTCATCCTTGATCCTCACCTGATGGTAACCAGACCTCAAGTCAATCTTGGAAAATACCTTTGCTCCTCTCATTTGATCAAAGAGGTCATCAATCCTAGGCAAAGGATATTTATTCTTCATAGTAACCTTGTTCAATTGTCTGCAATCAATACACAACTTGAAGGTACCATCTTTCTTCTTCAGAAATAGAACTGGTGCTCCCCAAGGAGACACACTCGGTCGGATATACTTCTTTTCCAACAACTCTTGCAGTTGCATTTTCAACTCTAGCATCTCCAGTATACTCATCCTGTAGGGTGTCTTGGACACTAGTGCTACTCCTGGCACAAGTTCAATGGTGAAATCAATGTCTCTCTTTGGAGGAAGTCCTAGAATCTCATCAGGGAATACATCCTTGAATTCTTGTAACACATGATAGTCCTCCAACCTAGGAGTTTCATCTCCTATTGGTTCCAGAATATGAGCTACATACAACTGGCAACCTTTCCTATAGAACTTCTTCAATTGCATTGCTGAAACTTGTCTTACAGAAATTACCTTCGAAATACCTTTCACCACTGCAGGGTTTCCTTCTTCATCTGTGCATTCAAAATTCTTGTTGTAACAGTCAAGCTTCACTCTGTGGAATTCTAACCAATCCATTCCAATGAGAACATCATAGGAACCAAGTGGTAGAACATTTAGATCCACACAACTGATCAATCCATTCATGACCAATGGACATTTCTCTACCACTTCACTGACTTTTCTCTTAGTCCTAGTGGCTAGTTGAACTAACCAAGATTTTCCATGCTTTACCTTCTCAAAAGCACAAATCTCCAATACCCTAGGAGTGATATAACTATGAGTAGAACCAAGGTCAATCAAAATAGAAACAGATTGTTCAACAATCTTACCTGCAACTTCAACCACAATTGACTGGTGATCTACCTAGCGGTCCTCCAGTGCTGCATAAATTCTAGGGACTTCCCTTGATACTTGACCCACTGTTTTTGCTTCCCATATTTCATAAGTTGGCCTTGCACTTTCATTCTCAGGTGGACAATATCTACACAAGTGGGGTCCTTCACATTTCCAACATTTGAGTGGACCCCTATTCTGATGTGGCTCTTTAGGCCTTCCACCTGTCACTCCAACTGGATTACTTGCAGCTTGGGATGGCTGCTTCTGCTGATTCCTTAATCTAGAAGGTTTGAAACCTTTCCTCCTTTGGTCAAAATTTTCATTTTTCTTGTCCTTCCATGCCTTATAGTAATCAGGCTTGTCTTTGCTTTGTTCATGCCAATACTTATCCTTCCTTATCGCTTCTTCAAGAGTTCTTGGTTCATAAAACTCAATTCTATCTTTGTAGGCTTGAGTTAATCCACTCAGAAACCGTTGGATCGTCACTTTTTCATCTCTGATGTACCGAACATACCTCAACAATTCCAAGAACTTATTTGCATACTCATCCATGATCTGTTGTCCCAATCTTAGCTCATGGAACTCCTTAATCTTATCATCATAATACCTATCAGAAAGGTATTTCTGCCTGAAATACTTCTTGAACTGTTTCCACTTCAGTTTCCTTTCACTGATCTTTTTTACTTTCTTGAAGTGTTCCCACCAAATGGATGCTCTTCCATTCAGATTGAATTTGGAAACTCTTGCCTTCATGTTTCTTGAATAATCTTGTACTTGGAAGTACTTCTTTATCCCAAGAAGCCAAGCTTCAGCTTCTTGTCCCGTCTTTATCTCACCATCAAATGTAGGAGGTTTAGATTTCCTAAATTCATCTTGAGAGCGATCCCTATGGTGCCTTCTTATTTTCCTTTTACGAGAAGATGAACTTGTATCTCTGTTGGATTCTTTAGAATCAAATGATCCACTAGAATTTCTTCTCCTTCTCCTATTGCTGCTCTTACTGCCTTTCGGTCTTGATGTACCTCGTCTAGAATCTATCTTTCTCTACAAATCTGTCAAACTCTGCAACATGGTAGCATTCAACTGATGTTGCTCTTCCTGGGCTTTAATCAAGCTTCTCATGGTGGCTGTAACCTCGGACGGTGTCTCTTGGAATATCCTTCCATTAGACTCTATGTCATCATTTCCATTCCGAACATTTTCTCCCATGGCATCTCTCGCACGCTCGTAGGAATCCTGAGCATCATACCCATCATGGGTTCTCATGATTGAACCACCTCTTGCTTTACCACACTGTTCTGCCTGGAATACTGCTCTTGGAAGTGGGCTATAATTCTGCAAATGTGTTAGTAGAAAACTGTTAGATGCATATTATTAATATAAATCAAAACTAGCTACCTTCCTCTTCTAGAATTTAATAAAACAACAATTTTTATAAAACACAAAATTTTGTCTCTTAAGCCCTATAATCCACTGATAGTCTGCTGAAAATTTTCCCTGAAAAACAGTTAAAATTTGCTGAGAAAATCTCTTTGAAAAAATCCAAAATTTCCTTTGGTCCAATCAGACCTCCTCCCAACTGTCTTTTCGACACTTCAGTGGCCAAAACACCTAGCTCATCGGTGGTCTAATCATTTATTTTTCGCCATCGTTTTCACGACTAAACCCTGATAAGCATCGGTGAGAAAATCGATTGTTCATCGGGTGCGCAGTCCCTTGAGCAGTCACAATGGTGGAAAGTGATATTACTATGATTTCTGCGGACATCTATCAGCTACCAAACCTACCATCCATCGAGTGGATAGTGCTTTAGACTGCCGCAACGATGGATTTAAAATCCCTTAATTCATTCCGATCGGTGGCCTGATCCTTAATAATTTTTCGATGATATTATACTCTTCAAATTTTTCTTCTAATCGGATCCATAATGTTCTGACAGTCCGAACTTCGTCACCGGGGAAACCCACTAATCTCCTGCATCAGCGGTCGGATGTATTGGGTGTCGGGTAGTTAGTCCTTTCGGCTTCCGTAATGGTGGCCCACACTTTTTCTCTGTCTTCCGCAGCTCACGACATCGTCGGCGGTCGAAGCGACTATTCTCTTGCGGCATTGGATGGATAGTTGACTAGGAAGCCACAACTGCAGTTCACATTTATTGAACCTTTTTCGGTCGGTGATCCTATCCACTAATTCCTTCATCGGCGACACATACAACTAACATTTCCCGATGGCCGATGATCTCGGGCCTTAGAGAAAATTTTAAAATTTTCCTCTTTAGTCTTCTTTTCCGCCGACTCTGTCGGCTCCATCTTCCCTTATCCGTTGTCGCATCAACTAACAATTCTCGATCAGAGGCTAAAATAGCATTGGCAAGTGGAAACTATAAACGTCGGAGAATCAGTGCACTAGGATTCTGCAACGGCAGCGCTTGAACCACTAATTCCTTCCGACGTAGTCGCCAAACTTTTGCCGCATCAGCAACATGATCAGCTGAGCGTCGGCGATGAGATCAACTAATCATCGTTGATTGCCGATGATTCCATTACTTTGCCAAAAAATTTCAAAATTCCTTGGCATCGGGTGGTCTTCAGACTAATTCTTCCGCTACATCGAAATAACTTGTCACTAAGTGTTCCAATGGGTCGATAATTCTCACACCTGGAAAAATTTATGAATTTTCCTGTGATTCACCATTTATCCTGGTTTCTTCTGGGCAGTAGGAAACCTGCCTCTATTAACTGTTCTTTCATGGCCCTCTAAGGCCTAAATTCTGGAACACAAGCTCTATCACTACATCATCATGGCCCATTCAGACCCATGCTGCAACTAGAGCTCTGATACCACACTGTAACGTCCCCGACCCTCTGGCCGGGAAAGAGGACGCTACTACACTCCAACATATGGGCATCTAGCCAAATGAACATGAACATGCATACATATAATGCTGAAGCATGATACTTAGAAACATAAAACATATTACGAAGCATAATCATTCATATACACAACAAAAGCAAAGCATATCAATCAACACTCATGCATATACAAATTAGCATTTAACATGTATATCATCATTCATCAATGGTAAATATGATTGCAGACACAACGCTGCCACCCCCGAGCCGGGCATGATTCCCCAAGGAATAAGGAACTAACAAGCTTACACATAGCCATGGATAACAACACCACAAGGGTACACAATTCAGCCAATCCAACACAATTGGGTTTAGCAGGTGAACATCAGATCAGCCAAGCCAACCAAGTTGGATTTATCAGGCCATCCAGAAGCTGGGAAAGGCTAAATGCTAAGCTGGTGAGCTCATTGAAGAGCTACAGACACCAACACTAGAGCCAGCCTAGCTTCTATAACACCCACACACACCCAACATAAGGAAATCAATCCCTTCTCTGCAACGCAGTCCCTCAGACCCTGATCTCTCTTCCAGTGTTATTCAGGGGTTGTGGAGAATAAAGCCAGCTCAATAGCTCTGTCTCTATGGTTCTCAACCCACCAGTTTTATCAAGCACCTCAGGCCCTCATTCACCATTCCAATGCACTTTGAGGACAAAACCATTGTGTGCATGCAGTAAAACAACTATTACAGCTTTAACAGGGAAAGAAACAACTTCCTGGATCGTTCTTGGCCCTATCATGGCCAAAACGATCCCACAGCAACCTACAGTAGCCAAAACACAGGGGAAAACATAGTCCAGCAATCATGGAAACAATAGCCCATGAACAACCATGCACTCACAGCACACAATTCCCACTGCAATCACTGGAGAACTTACTCTAACAGAATATGGAAAGGAACAGACTCCCAATCTGTGTGTGAGGGAATAAGACGTAGCCAACAAAACTGTGGAAGAAAACACAACCACAATTCCACAATGGAGTAACAGAACGTTACATTGTCTGTCAATGGTGGGAAAGACACAAACTCTATGCATGAATAGGAGGATGGACACACCGCAGACTACCATCCCCTGAGAGAGGGAAGAACCAACTCACAACCAGCAATCCATGGAACAGAGGAGAATGAACCCACCCCCACACAATGGATTATAATCCCATTTAACTCCGCCCTGCATGAGGAAAAAAAACAGTCGGCGGTGGGGAGAGTGGGCAGAACAGTCCGCAATCGTGTTGTGGAGAGAGTGCAGGCATGGGCATAGTGGTTTTCCTGCCAGCGTATCGGTCAGTCCAGTGGAGTGTGCATGTGGGAAAGGCATGGCAGTCCTGGCACACTCCACTACCAGCATTAACACCTCCAACCACCAGCAGAACAATTAAGATGGTCGTTTGATGAGACAAGGAAAGGTGAGAAATTAAACAAGGTGACACATGGATTTATCCCCCCCATGGCTCAAGGTTTAGCATTCCCCCTCCTTATCGTTAGGAATCATGCCCCTTCTCAATTTAGTTGCAGAGAACATAGTTGGTTGGGTTATTTAATTAAAAATGCATAGTTACATGATGCCACAATTTAATATGTATTCTGCATGTCCCGATATACCATCGGTGACAATTTCTATCCGAAACATAACATAATCAAATCCATGGTGGGGCCTTTGCCTTTAGATCTGCACTATGATTATTTACAATATATGTATCATGTATATTTAATGCAAACGGGGTCAAAACCGGGGTGTTACAAATTTTATCATTGAAGATGTTAATGTTTTAGGCTATCTGTAGTCCCTAGTTAATGATAAGTGGAAGGGATTTGTAATTGTCATTGGTTGAGTTCGAGTTCCATTGTTTCGAGGATTGATCAATAGTGGCTCCCTCCCTAGTGATTTTTTGAGTGGTGTGATTTGATCATTTTTCTGGTGTAGGGACAACTTATGAAGATATTGTTGGAGTGATTTACCCAACATGCACACTTATTTGGTCAATTTTTGCCTATTTACCCACTATCCTAAGTTTAATTGAATTACTCGGCATCAGATGAGCACACTATGACATCAGCATGAGCACACCCACGCCCTCCTTCAGTCAAGGAGGCCAACTAAGCCTTCTCCTTCAGTCGGGGAGGCAAACTATGCTTCCTCCTTCAAACAGGGAGCATTTCTGGGGTGATCTGAGTGTCATAAATGCACCTAATTTCTAACTGATTGTTACAATCAGTTAACCTGAGTTGTGAAGGTGCCTCCATTCATTATTTGATTTTTTTTGTCATTATTTATGAACTAGATTTAACACATGTTCCGACAACCACTTCTGATGACATGTTTACCTTAGTTAACTCCATCAAAGCTACTTGGAGTTATGGATGCGCTACCTCTTTCAGTTGGACATGCAGTTACATGTGATGAGTCACTTTCAGTTAGAATCAGTCATCTATTGCACTCCATTTAGTTAGGACTTAGTGTGAGAGTCAGTTATTGATTATCTTGGTGGTTAACTATGTGTGTTGACTGTGGCTGACATTCAGTTAAGCTACACACATCCATTCAATTCGAATGGCCTCCTTGAGTATTTGAATTGTCTTGGAATTCATGCATCTTGCATGATCATTGTATTGTATTACTCATTCTTTATTGATTATACAAAGCTGCTAACTCCTATTGCAACACCATTATTCCATTTTCATGCTTAATTGTCTAAAATCTCTTATGAGACTGTGTTTTAGTCCCTATATTACTGTGACAGATTAATAGATATGTTCTGATAATTCAACAATTTATTTTATAGAGGAAGCACTAGTTTGGAGCTTCAAAGCATCTGTTTTGGATATTGTCCCACGTTGGGATTTTTTTTTCCAAAATTCACCATATTAGCAGCCTAGCTTTGGGAGGGCACTTTAATTTCCAAATAGGCTTCCACCACCAAATAACCTCCTTGTTTTTTTTTTGTACTTAACTGTGAGTATCATTTTTTTGGATTGTGTCTACCTAATGGATCAAGGATCCTAACATGGCCATCTTTGATTCCTTCTAGATAATGATTCCAACATGCAGTCACCTCATTGCTAAGTTCCATATCTTCAATGGAAATCCAACTTTGGCACCAAAGGGTAGTTGCTTGTGGCTTGGAAACCTGATTTAGAGTGAAGATTTATTTGTTGTGGAAATGATCCAACAACTGTGGAGGAAGGGAATTACAGCCTTTGCACCTCTGCCAAGGTTCTTTCCCAAATCTCACAATGATACCATTCCTAACCCATCAAGCCAACCCCTTTTCTATTAAGTTGAATGGTTGCAGATTGGACTTCCACACAATCGAAACATTGTTCTTTATTTTATTAGGTGATATGACCCAATCAATGATTGTTAGGGGATGTATATACATTTGTACCACATTCTGAATCCATAGAAAGATGGCGGTGAGAAGCCTCCATCCACATTTCGCTGCTAAAAAATTTAAGAAACGATGGATATTATTTTAATCCCCATACCCCTAGAGGTTGGGGGTTGATTGATATTTCCCATTTTACTCATGACATTACATGCTCATATTTTTTACCGCTCCACATAAATCTAACACATAGTCTTTTGGCCATTTTAAAAATGTCTTTTGGATTCCAAGCTAGTGTCATCCAATAGAATGGAATAGCTTAAATCACATGTTTTATTAAGACCAATCTTCCATAACTTGAAAATTGTCTATATGACCAAATAATAATCCTTTTCTCGATATTTGATATTAACCACATCTATTCCTTCTTTTGGTAGCTACTTGGTTTTAAGTGGAAACCCAAATATTTCAAGCCCTGATCCATATTACCGCTTTGAAAGGAAAACGATTTTTTATAGATATGGATTTCCCCATATTCCATACTGAAGCATGATAGAGTGTATTTTTTAGCATTAATCTCTATTTATATGGTTTCACAAAATAGTTTCTCAATTCTATCTAAGGATTTTGCGTCTCTTCTGGACCCATTGCAGAATATCAGGATGTTATCTACAAAAATTAGGTGGGATATTGAAAGGGAGTTTATATTTATATCCTCTGATGTTTTTGTTCCTTTTTGCCTCCCTTAAGGCCCTGCTAAGTCCTTCATCCACAAGAAATAATAGAAGAGGGCATAGAGGACAACCTTGTTGGATTTCACTCTTAGATTTGAAGAATGGAGAATTCGAACCATTAATGAGAACAACAAAGGAAACTGAGTTGATGCAGTTCATGAAAAAAGTAATAAAAGGAACTTCAAAACCCAAATGAGTTAATAGGAGACAGATGATGAATGATGAAGAAGAATGAACAAGAAGAATAATGATGTCTGGAGATTTGGCTTGGACCAACCTCATGAGTGACTATTTTTCGATGGGTTCGCCAAACCCTTGCAATTGAAGGAGAGAATCTTCATTCTAGAACCTCTACTAGCGATCTCGCATCTCTAAGAGCGCTTTTGATTGAAGATTGTTTTCCAGCCGCTACCTCAATTATGGCCCATTCCTAGGCCTTGTAAATACTAGGTTTTCTGCCTCTCCCTTTCCCTTTGACTGTGGTATGATGGTTCATGCCCAAAACTCCTTCCTTAGTAATGTGTCCATAATTCCTAGGTCGAGAATTGTATCTGGATTTTGAAAAGATGGGATTCAAGGATGGTGCAAATATATCAACAGATCTCCTAGGGTTTTGGGAATGTCTTGTCCTTTGGACTAGGGTTGGAGATAGGGAGATTCTGGTGTTTAAGTGTAAGGAAGTATCAACAATAAAATTAACACCCTTGAGAGTGTTGGTCTGAAAACAATATTTTACTTTGCTCGCAACATGAAGATCAAAGTTTTTTGAACAATTGACCACTACTTCCACAAAGGAATAAATATTTGAAGATAATGTGGCTCTAAAGAGGCCAAGTTCATGACCACTTAAGGGCCAAATCCTAGTTCCTGTAACTCGCACAGTGAAAAATGCCTAATATGGGCACTAATTGTCCTAGAAATACGAAAAATAAAGTTGAGATTACCAAAAGCTAAGGAAAGTGGGTTTTTTGAAGGAAATAATCAAAACTTTCAAAATTCTTAACTCCCACATTCATTATCAAAGAACGGATGATCAAATCCCAATCCTATAAATGGAAGGCATGTGAGGTGAATTAAGAAGGACAAGCTAGAAAAGCAAAGGCATGCTATAGGATTTAGAGGCTAGAGATAGTATTTTTCTCGTCATAATTTCTTTGGTGATCATTGGAATTAATGGAGAATGATAGTTTAGAGAAAGGGAGAAAGGTATTCACCTATTATTGGGCTGTAATCACTTTCCTCCCACTTTAGTATGATGCAATCTAATTCCCCCCAAATGTTGTGTTTGAATATATGCATTTTTATGTGCTCTTTATCAATTTTTGGTAGATATATTTCAATCTTTTTAAAAAATTTCAAAATATAGAGGTAAGGAACTAGCTATAAGGCTTCTAATGGAGGCCTAAAGTCTAATAAGGTTGGATAAAAAGGATCTTCTTCCAACGACACACTTCAATATTTAATCTCCTTCCTTCCCTCCCTCTCTCTTCTTTGAAAAAGTTTAGAAATCTCAGGAAGCTTTCATTTATTGCATGTATTTCTATCAGCAGGATTCACCCTCCCTATAGTTAAGGATAGATAGGTTGTAGACATGTCCATACTGTCGAATCTACCAATAGAATGGCTACCATACTGGGGTTGACGAATTTCACAATGGTTGGTTACTCGAGTCTTATGTTTCCAAGTATCCATTTTGCGTCGTGTTATGTGTTCAAGAGAAGTCAAACCAATGTCATCCATTCCTCAAATATTCCTGACCAATCATGTCGGCCTTCCTTGTGTCATTATACAGTGTTGTATCTCGCATATCTACCAAATTATAGCATCCTATTGATCTTAGTTTCGTGTTAGTTGATGTGGGATGCATTAATTCCCTCTTCTGACAGATCCATTCCTATCGACGTTGAATCACCATCTAGGAAATGGATATAGGAACCCTAGTGAGTACCTTCTATATTGCAGTCATTAGTGGTAGGATTCCTCACAAACGATAGTGGGTATACACCAATGACCCCTGATTTTTTTATTCTACAATTGTTCGAATTCAAAACATCTATTCACACTTGTCAGTTTGTACTCAAGTACCTTGGATTCCATCATCATTATCGGTGGGCCTCATTGCATCCATTAACGGTATACATCAATGATCAGCAATCAAATGGTAGTTTATTATGCTCGACATCGACTCATTTATTCACATGAAATAAAATTGTACTATTGTTGGTTTGTATTGAAGACCTTGGGAAATACAGTTGTATCAGTCATCGATTCATTGCCTGAGTTGCGCAAGATTAAAATACCATGTCAAAGTAGCATGAAGACCTAGATATTTTGCACTTTTTAAATGTGCACTTATATGTTTTTACAGAATTTAGTTTTGACATGTATCCACTGTGTATTGTTCGTTGCCATGCTTTTTTATTTCCGAGCATGGGTATACCCGCCTTAGGAAGATATTGTATATTTGATAAATTTCCTTGTTTGCCTTGCAGGTACTTCTCCAACTCCTGCGTTCATAAACCATCCTTTTCCATAATGCCTTGATCACTAAAGAGTATCAGTACAAAGACTATTATAATGAAAGATAAATCAATGTATTTCAGCCCTTGACATAGCTTCAGAACTCACACATTAGGGGGAATCTGTTAACAATAAAATTAACACCCTTGAGAGTGTTGGTATGAAAACAATATTTTACTTCACCCGCAACATGAAGATCGAATTTTTTTGAACAATTGACCACTTCTTCCACAAAGGAAGAAATGTTTGAATACAGGGTGGCTCTAAATAGGCCATGTCCATGACCACTGAAGGATCAAAACCCAGTCACCACAACTCATGGAGTGGAAAGAATACATGTCATATGTATGAATTGTCCTAAAAACCTGTAAATTCAAGTAAAATGCCCAAAAACTAAGGAAAGTGAGTTTTATTAAGGAAAGAATCCAAAAGATTTAAAATATAAAACCCACATTAATGGTTAGTGATTTGAAACACAAATCCCAATTCTATATAAGAAAGGCATATGAGGTGAAAGGAGGACAAGAGTGAAAAGCAAAATCATGATGCAGGAATTGGAGGATAGATGGAGTCTTTTTCTCATCATAGTTTCTTTGGTGATCATTGGCATTGATGAATATGATAGTTTAGAGCAAGGGAGAAAGGGATTCACCTATTATTGGGTTGTAATCACTTTCCTCCCACTTTAATATGATGGAATATGATTCCACCACAAATTTTGTATTTGAATCTATCCATTTTTATGTGTTCTTTATCAATATTTGGTAGATAGAATTCAAGACTTTTTAAAGTTTTCAAAATATAGAGGTAAGAAACTAGCTAGCAGGATTCTAATGGAGGCCTAAAGGCTAAGAAGTCTATAGAAAAAGGATCTTCTTTGAACATCACGCTTCAAGAGTTAATCTCCTTCCTTCCCTCCCTCTCTCTTCTTTGAAAAAGTTTAGAAATCTCAGGAAGCTTTCATTTATTGCATGTATTTTTGTCAACAATATTCACCCTCCCTGTAGTTAAGGATAGATAGGCTGTAGACATGTCCCTACTATTTATGTTAGTAGATTCGATAGTAGGGACATGTCTACAACCTATTTATCCTTAACTACAAGAGGGTGAATCCTGCTCACATAAATACATGTAATAAATGAAAGCTTCCTGAGATTTATAAACTTTTTCAAAGAAGAGAGAGGGAGGGAAGGAAGGAGATTACTTATTGAAGCACGACGTTCGAAGAATATCCTTTTGCTCCATCCTTCTTATCCTTTAGGCCTCCATTAGTAGCCTGCACATGGAGAACATGGTTCTTGAGCTATTCTCTCAACAACATTTGTGTTATGAGCAGCTCGTGCATTAGGATTATGCATTGTTCTACATAGATCACCTATGGGGGGGTGTGGTACTATGTCTATGGTTGGTTTCTCAATAGTGAGAGAACCACTTGGTTGTGATTTTGATTGATCCAATGTACTAGGAGGGACATCATAATAATGATATCTCATTTTAATGTTCACCTCATGATCACACATGAAGACATTGGCATTGGCATCATTTCCCTCTTGCAAGGATTTTGACTGGTTTCCTCCTAGCGGAGGTTCCAATGTTGTAGCAACGATTTGATGATGGTGTTGTAGAAAGGGTTGTATTAATACAACAGATTGTTGTTTCCCACTATCTTGAGTTGGATTCAATGCATCTTCTTTTCCAAAGTTAGCATTATGCTTACTCTTGTATTTTTTCTTATTTCCTCTAAGTTCCATGGATTGAACTAAGTAGTAACCATAGTTTCTTGCTCCTTCCAGTACTGCACCAGAAGCAGAGAACTTACCACTTAATATCCCAAGTTAAGGAATTGTTGATCAAGATTTCTTAATCAACTATGTTGGGTGTGAAGGAAATTCCAAAAGTGCAGATTCTCGAACTTAAATTGTCTGTTTGATTGTGTGATTTATAGGTTTATAAGTCTCCTTTACTTCATTTGCTACAAGCATCTCAGTCTCCTCCAATGCATTCACTACAGCAGCTCAGTTCTCTTCTTTGCATTATAAATGGCTCCTCTAATGGACCTTATCACTCCCTTCAACTACCACTAGTGTAAGGAGGACATGGAGATGTAGCTACACTCCAAAATACTCTTCAGACTCACAATGGAGACATAGAAAGAGCCATTTCATTATGTTGACAAAGAAAAGTACTGGAATAGGCTTGATGAAGCCTACGGATGCTTGTGCCTCTCAATCTCTCGAGGCCTTCTCTTCCACATCAATGGATTGAAGACTCCCAAGGAGGTTTGGGATAAGATTGCTTCCTTATTTGACAAGCGGGATGATCTAAGGATCTATTAGCTAGAGAATGAGCTGATATCTCTTCATAAATGACTTCTTCACATAAATTCAAGCATCTAGTATTCCAATTGAAGCTGTGAAAGGTTGAGAAGGAGGATGATCAACTCATCCTTGCCATTCTCACCAAACTTGGTGTAGACTATTTAGTATTTGTATCAACATTTCATTTTGTGAATATTTCTACTCCAAACTAGTAGATTCCTACTATTAACTCCTTGATTGAATCTCTCACTCAGTAGCATGACTAGTTGATCCAAATGGGGATCATTCGATCTTCCAGAGATCAAGCATTGGTTGTAGGAGGACCTAAGGTAGCGAATGATAAAGGGAAGCAAAAGGATGAGTCTCCTGTAGAGAAAGAGCAGTCAAATGATCCTTCAGGTTCAGAGAAGCAAGAAGAATGGAAAAGGAAAGACACTATGTTCTTTCTCTGGAAAGGGCTTTCATCCAGAAAGCACCTGTATGAGAAGAACAATAGATGAGATGGCTCTTCTTTTGAAGAAGCATAACATTACTCTACCTTCTAGTGCAAGGAAGGCTGATCATAGGGAAGAAACTAAAGAACACGAAGAGGCATGCCATGCACTGAAGGCTATTTGCTCCATAGCACATGACTTCCTCATTGATTCTGGAGCATCCAATCATATGGTTGCATCCAGAGAATAATTCTCTTCCTTGCAGTGTTTTGATGGTCCTAGTATTCATATGGGAAATAATAGTAAATTTCAAGCTAAAGGGAAGGGCTCTATCAAGCTTGAACATCGAAAGTTCAAAGATGTGCTTTATGTTCTCTCCCTAGCTGCAAACATGTTATCTGTATACCAAATGACTCATACTGGCTCTCCAAAGAGAGTCATATTTGGTCCTAACCCAGTGGAAATCACATATATCTCTACTAGGAACATCATAGTGAAGGGTGTTTCAAATCATGCCTCCAAGGCATATGAGTTCTCACACTTCATGCCATTTTCAGAACTAGTGCACTCTGAGCAGCCACTTGCAAGGGAATTTAAAAACATTTCATCTACTTCTTTTGTCATTTCCACTAGTATTGTAGATCCAGCTGTATCAATTTATGAGATTGAGATTCAGGGTGACTCAGATCCAGATCTAGTCCCTCCTTCCAAACTGCAAGCCAGGAAGATGACTGGAAATTCATCTGACACTCAAAAGGGAAAGACCCTTGCTCTATCTCATGCAATCTTCCCTCCTTCAGAGAGATGCAATAGACTCCCTGTAAGATGCTACATGGAAAGGGCTCAGTCTCACTACATTTAGAAGAATAGAGTGGATCATACACCTCTTCATCTAGCAAGAGGAAAAGGTTACATTCCTCCTTCCATCCATCATCATTTTGGGAGAATATGGAGAAGTCTACATGTCAGGCCCCTTGATACCTGTGCACAGAAAATCATGCATGTTGCTCCGCTACATCACAGAGATTTCACCAACACATTTTCAAGTTTTTCAAACTTGAATCCTAATTCTATTTGCTTAGTTAGAGGGGGGAATTTTTTCCCATGTGGTTTTTTCCTGAGCTCGTTGTGTTGAGCAGTTACTTTACTTTACTTGTTATAATGGGTGACCTATGGTCTTAGTTACCAGGGCCCACAAATTTTCCAAGTTAGCATTCAGGGGGGTGTTAGGATTATTAATCCTCCCTTATCCAATTTGTTCATTATGTCTAAATCAGGATTCCTTTCAGTCTATTTTTATTCACTATCACAATTGGGTCCACTTGGAATAATTGGGGCACATGCACCAGTTACTAAAGTGTGGGGAACACTAATTGAGGCCAAATGACACTGATTGCACTTGCATGCATTAGCTTAGGAGCCTCCTAGATAAATACCTACAAATTAGGAGCCACTGGGAGTGTTGATACCAACCTCCATCAGTTGAGTTCAGTTGATGACTAGTCAAGCTCAGTGAGGAGTTAGTTACATTCAGTTCTAGTTCCCTACAGTCAGTTCTATTCAGTTAGTGCTAGGATTGCATGGTTGCATGCAAGTGAGACACATTTACTCACCTACCTTAGTCAGTTAGACTGGTCAACACTGAATTAGACACTTAAGTTTGGATTTTGAACTCTGATGAACTCCGATAATGATTTAGACAAGGTCAGTTAACCATTCATTCAAGTAGAGTCCAACCAATTCAAATTTCCTCACATGGATTCGAATTGCATGCTTCTATTTATCCATTGTACTTCATTGTAATTAATTATATAATTACTTTCGATTAATGAAAGCATTCACAATTGCAAGCCATTTTTGCACTGTTTCATTCTTCAATTGATGAGTAAATTGTGTGATCTATTTTATGATTTGTGTGTTGATCCATAGATCTATGTGCTCAATTTAATACGAGGACTTTTCACTTAACTGAGACACGGTAATGTGCTCATATCCCACCAAAGAAGAAATAGGGGGGGTACCACCCTTACTAATTTCGATTGACCTCGTGCTTAATGCTTGTGTTAGAAACGCTTTCCTAGCTAGCACTCTTTTGCTACTAATGGATTTAGCTCTCATTAGCCAATGCTAGTTTCAAATTTTTTTGGCTTTGGAGTGTTAAATCACTATCTTAACCCAAATCCATAGCCTAATATTGTTGGTGATATCAAAGATAAAATCTTGTTTGTTTTTAGATTAAGCGTTGATTTTATAGGTAATTTGACTAGTTTCGAGGAGTGGTGGTTAAACTAATGGTGTTGCGACTTATGCTACTGAACCAAACCAATGCACAGATGCTTTTAATCTTATCTTTCCATTCAATGAACTTCTATACTATGAGAGAGTATGAGTTTCACTGAGATCCTTCAGATGTGCGTAATGCAAAATCACTTTCAAAATTTTGAAATCACTTTCATTTTTCTAGCAACAATTCAAGAGGTTAGTTTCAATTATCACTAATTAGAAACGAAAAATGTTTGAATATTCAATGTTTTTTTCTTGTTTCCAATAAGTCTCTTAAACTGATGTGTACATGTAAGAACATGATTCAATTTCTTTTCCATGACCATCATTTACACTTGAGATCCACTTTCTCCTTCATAGGACCGCCCGAAAGCGCAAGTGAAGAGGATACTCGTGGCTTGACAATATGCTTAAAAATTTCAAAGGATTCCTATTACACTTGAGATCCACTTACTCGTTCATAGGACCGCTCGAAATCTCAAGTGAAGAGGATACTTGTGGCTCGAACACAACTTATCTTAAGAAGCTTAACAATGATGAAAAAGATCCTCTCATTGTGTTTGAACTAATCTTGAGTGGTATGTTTGTATTTTGAGAATTTAGGTGAATTTGATATTAAATGATGGTATTAAGAGTGTCTTAATGGTGATTAGAATTTTTGTGGAAAGTCATCAAGTCCATGTGGATTCAAAAATCATGGTCATAAGAATTTATAACTTGAAACAATGTCATGTTCTTTAATTTTTTCAACAATTTCCTTATGTCACTATGTGATAAAAATAACCAATTTACATAAATTTTTAGACATTGAAGGCTGAAATAAATGACATAAAGGGAAAACATGTCATAAAATTTCATATCTGAATATTATTTTCAAGGAAAAATTTGAATAATACTAAAAAAAAACTCCTCCTAAAAGTGATTTTTCCTAGTTTTTTCTTAAAAATAGCTTTCCAAGCCTTCCAAAATTGAGGGAAAATGTCCCCAAATGCTTAAAAATTTATATTAAAAGTTAATATTATGATTTACAAATTGTTCTAGGATTTCAATCAATATTCTGCAAAGTTTCAAATGAATTCAATAAAAATTCAAAAATCAATGTTCTCCACAAATTTCAAACTCAAGCCAAAAATGCACACCAAACTTGCAATCCTTCAAAAAATTCTCTAAAACTTGTTGTTGTCTAAAACCTATGTTATATAATTCCTAAGACATCTACAACAGCATAAATCAATCAAAATGACCAAAAATTGTAGATATGACCATCAAAAATCCAGAATCATGCCTTTTTCAAATTTCAACCAAATGCATGCAAAACTGCAAAATTATTCAAAGAAATCCATTAAAGATTGATGAAAGAGAGGTAAGTGCTGTCTAAAACCTATCTTGGAATATTCCTAAGACATCTACAGCAACAAAAATCAATCAAAATGACCAAAAATTGCAGATCTGACCATCAAAAATCAAGAATAATGGCTTTTTCAAACTCCAACCATATGCACACAAAACTTCAAAATTATTCAAAAAAAATTACTAATATTTGAAAAAAATGGATGGAATTAGACTGAAAAATCAATTAGAGGACTGTCTAAACTTTCCACAACAAAACAAATTCACTCAAAACGGATATGTAATGAGGATTTTATGCCCAAAACACCAAGAATCCGTGACTTTTTTAATAGAGTACTACAGGCGCTCTGTCTACTCTCTATAAGGGATCCAGAGGAGGCCGTCACTCTGTCTACTCTATGTAAAGGTGCCTGCAAGACAGAGATGGGAAAAAAGGCAGATCTAAGCTCAAAAATCTTGAAAAAAACAAAATAAAGGGTGGATTCAGGTCGGTTTTGACCTCTAGGACTGAAATCAAACCTTCTAAGAACAAGATCAAGCATGCATCATAATATTTGAAAGGAAAAATCACCCTAAAAAAGAGTAAATTCTCATGAAAACTTGTTTCAAGAGAAAATCCCCTTAGGTCCCCAGTGTGTTCACCATTCTGTTGGTAGATTCAATAGTAGGGACATGCTATAGCCTATCTATCCTTAACTATAGGGAGGGTGAATCCTGCTAACAAAAATACATACAATAAATGAAATCTTCCTGATATTTCTAAACTTTTCAAAGAAGAGAGAGGGAGGGAAGGAAGGAGATTACATCTTGAAGCGCATCGTTTGAAGAAGATCCTTTTTCTCTAGCCTTCTTAGCCTTTAGGCCTCCATTAGTAACCTGCTAGCTAGTTCCTTACCTCTAGATTTTGAAAACTTTAAAAAAAGTTGAAATCTATCTACCAAATATTTATAAAAAATGCATAAAAATGCATAGATACAAACACAACATTTGGGGGGAAATAAGATTGCATCATATTAAAATGGGAGGAAATTGATTAGAGCCCAATAATAGGTGAATCCCTTTCTCCCTTTCTCTAAACTATCCTTCTCAATCAATGTCAATGATCACCAAATAAACTATGATGAGAAAAAGACTCTATCTCTAGCCTCCAAATACTAAAACATGCCTTTGCTTTTGTAGCATGTCCTTAATTCACCTCACATGCCTTCCATTTATAGGATTGGGCTTTGAGCATCCCATATTTGATAATGAATGTGGGATTTAGGATTTTTGAAGGTTTTGATTATTTCCTTCAAAAAATCCACTTTCCTTAGTTTTTGGGCATCTGAACTTGATTTCCAGCATTTCTAGGACAATTAATCCCCATATTAGGAATTTTTCACTGTGTGAGTTATAGGAACTAGGATTTGACCCTTAAGTGGTCATGGACTTGGCCTCTTTAGAGCAACCTTGTCTTCAAACATTTCTTCCTTTGTGGAAGCAATGGTCAATTGTTCAAAAAACTCTAATCTTCATGTTGTGGGCGAAGTAAAATATTGTTTTCAAACCAACAATCTCAAGGGTGTTAATTTTATTGTTAACAAGAAGCAATCATTTGTGTGATAGAGGAAATATCACTAATATGTGCACCAGCTAATTCTTAATTGTTATTAAGCATACCTTTGGAGAATGAATCTTGAATATGTAGAGGTCCCTTGATCATTGTCACTTCCTTCCCTTCCCTTGATTGAAGTATTGCTTTCTTCCCATAGTATGATACACTGCAACCTTCGACCTCATGACCGGGATTGGTTCTTCCATCCAACATCTCTGACTCGTGGCCTAAGTCCCCAATGAAAAATTTTCCACTTTTTTGGGACATAAATACCCTCCCTTTGGGTTCCTCCCACATTTTCTTTCGAAGGAGTCACTTGAACCTCTACTCACTTCTTGGCTTGAAGGAAAGCTGGCACAAATCCACTAAATGGACATATGCATAACATATTCTGAATTTGAATGGAACAACCTCATAATACAGAGGACGGAGAAGTTTAAATGGCCCCCATTCTATTTCAATGTTTTTCTTGAGGCCTACCCTTGTCTCCAATTTAACTAGGATTCAAGCCACTCTCATATATCATGTTTCCTCGAATGATTTATCCATCTCCAATAACTCCCCGAGTTGATTACCAATTACATTAAGAATTTCCAGCTGTGACCAAAACTCAAGAGGGATTCCAAGTAGCCTCACACAAATGGGCACAATGTCTAGCATGTATTAACTAGCATTAAAAAGAGGAGTCTACAGCTTTAGGAAAATGGCATAGATCCAATACACCATGTGCAAGAGAAAATCCATTTTGCGTCTTTCGACTTCTAAAAAATAAACACGAACCATCCTTTAGCTAGACATAAAATTCTTGGGTTGTATCCCATCCTTTCTCCCCGGTTTTCATTGACCCACTCATTGATGGTTTTGACAACAAGCTTCTTACCTTGAACTCATTCGGTTAGGGTTATCTTGGCCATGCTAGCCATTCTGAAGATAGGGATGCCTTCACCTACCACAAACTTGTTTTCTCTGCCGTCATTTTTTAGAATGTGTTGCTTCTTCCTTTTTCCACCATCACTATCCATTGGATCACTGAATTCTCCCCTAGTCTGAATATCCTCCCTTTGGGAAATATTCACATAAGGGGTTGTCTCTTATCCTTTGGAGGAATTAGGCCCTTAAAATCCAAATTCCATGGGTTGCTGATGAAGAAGTAATTTGGATCTATGTTGATAGATCCCATATTTTGATGAAAAAGCTTGCTTTCTTCACCACATGCAAGACCAAATTCTGCATCACCACTAACTAGAAACTCATGCCCCTAAACTTTGAAATTGGTATGCTCCTTGCAGGAAATCTCTAAATTCCATGGCTTCAGGATGAACCTCCGAGATGTGGGGGAACTCCAAAGAACAATATGTGTCCATATAGAGTTGTGTAGGGTCCAATAGTTCCACTTGCATCTCTGCCTGATAATGGAATAGGTTCAAGAACATATCTATTTTACCTGCAGACAAGCATGGAATTTCAAATATTAACTAAAGTAACTTCCTTCCAAGTCAAAATGACTGGAATTTCAAATTTTAATTTTCCTGAAAAGTTAGAAATTAATAAAATTTAGTTATTATTGTCAAAATTGACAAAGTCTCAGACATCTAAAATTGCAACCCTCCTCACATAAAATCTTGCAACACCAGGTAACCTCTTTGTTTTGCTTGCCCCTTAATCGGGTTTTGTCGTATACACCTCTTTATCTTAATACTAGGGGAAAATATTGAGGTTGATTGCACATATTTTTAACCATGGCATCGTTTATGGCGCTACTAAAGCCTAATTTAATGCCTACATTTTTTGTTCGGTGAAAACATTGCCCAAAATCATTCCATCCTGATAAATAGCACCAACTTTTTAAAAAATGTGGAGAAAATTACACTAAAACAATATTTGGAAGAAAAATAGGGAACAAAAAATGGGGAAAACCATAGGATTTATTGTAGAGTGGTACCACATCCTTGGAGATTGCTTTAGACCATAAAGAGACTTCTTTAGTTTACATACCATCTTTTGTTTGCCTTTACTGTGAACCCTTCTGGTTATTTCATGTAGATTTCTTCTTCAATATCTTCATGTACGAATGTTGTTTTCACATCCATCTAGTCTACTTCAATATCAAAAGTAACAACAATTGAAAGGATAAATCTAATAGAAGTTAATTTTTCAACTGGAGAAAATATTTCACCAAAATCAATCCCCTCTACCTGAGAATACCCATTTGCTACCAGGTGAGCTTTGTACTTATCCACTTTACCTTCTATATTCAACTTATTTTTAACAGTCATTTGCTTCCATTGAATTTTATTCCAACTAGTAAATCAACTATATCCTAAGCTTCATTTTTGTCCAAGGCATCTATCTCTTCAACCATGCCCTTCTTCTATAGATCACTATCCTCTGAATCAACAACTTCCTTCAATTTTCTAGTATCATCATCAGTAATAGACAAAGCTAAATGAGAGCAAAAATTAGGAGGATAATACCTTTTTGGTTTCCTTCTTTCTTGAGATGATCTCCTCAAAACTGGGGTATGAGGTTCTTCTTCTTCCAATTCATCTTCTTTTGTTGAGTCAAATTCTTCACCTTCTAACTCAAACTCTATTTTCTCTGGTTCCTCTTCCATTTGAGTCACTTCCTTTCTAGTGACTTCTTTGACCTCTCTAAAAACAACATATCGAATGTAAATAGTCTTCTATTTACAGGATTCAAAATCTTATAACCTTTCATACTATCTTTATAGCCAATAAAGATACATTTTTCAGCTTTGTTTTCCAACTTGCTCCTTTTCTCCTTTGGAACAAGTACATAACCATCACAACCAAAAAAAATGGATACTTAATAGAGGGTTTATTACCAATCCATGCCCCTCATGGATTTTTGTCAACCAATGCTAATCTGGGTGATCGATTTACCAAGTAACGCATTATCTCCACTTCCTCTACCTAGAATTCTTGTCCTATTCCCAACACTGCTTAGCATGCTCCTTGCATTTTCCATCAATGTCCTATTTATCCTTTTGGAAACTCTATTCTATTGAGGTGTGTAAGGAGTAGTATTATCCCTTTCTATACCCCTCTTATTACATAGTTCCTCAAATTCATTCATGCATAACTCTCTGCCATTATCTGTCATCAACACCTTTATTTTCTTGTATGTATGGTTCTCTACAAGAGCCTTAAATTCTTTAAACTTAGCAAATACTTCAAATGTATTTTGAAGGAAATAAACACATGTGTTCCTTGAGAAATCATCTATAAATGACACATAATACACAAATTTTCCTAATGATGGAACATGCCCAAGTCCAAACATGTCACTATATATTAACTCTAGACTTCCATTCATTCTTGTAGCACCAGATGCAAATATTACTCAGTTTTTTTTTTATATGTGCAATGTTCATAGAAATCAAAATCTAGAGTGCAATAAATCATACCTTCAACCATACCTTTACCTTGTAATTCCTGAATACCCTTTTCTCTGATATGCCCCATTGTTTTACGCCATAGCATTGTCTTTCCTCCTGATGTTGTCAGGGTTCTGTCATCTTTACCTCCTCTCTCATGTACAACACATTTTTTACATTCATCGATGATGGTGCTTGCCAATAGTTTGTACAACATTCCATACCATGATCCCCTCATAAATATCATTGATCCTCAAACCATTTTTCAACCACCATATCCACACACAATATTTACATGTATAACATCCATCTTTCTGACAGATATCAATTTTCTCGCTAGATTTGGAATGTGTATTAGTCCGAGAAGAGTTCTAATCCTTCCATCCTTGAGTTTCAACTTTAATCTATCATGTCCAATGATACTGCCTGGTGAATCATCTTCCAAGTACACATCTCCTCCATTGTACTTTTCATATTCACATAACCACTCCCTATGAGGGGTCATATAACATTAAGTACCTGAATCAATCATCCATATATCACATTCTGAATGATTGCCCATGGAATCTAGGTACACATGCCCTCCTTATTCTAAGGAGGTCTTCGCCTTTGTAGAAGGGGTATCCTCATATCCCTTTTCTTTCTCAACATTCTTATGTCTACAATCATTTTTTTAGTTCCAAGCTTTACCATATTTCCAACACTTCCTTATACATTTTCCTGGGGATTTAGATCTACTCTTATATTTAGCTCCCCCATATCATTTATTTTTGTTTCTATCCTAGGGGAGACCTATCAAAGACAAGGAATCCATTCTATGATTATCGATGGTTTTACGCCTCATCTCTTATAATAGTAGGGATGATATTGTTTCATCAAATGTTAAGGTCATTTGACTAGTACTACCTATTACAACAATTAGGTTGTCCCAAGAATCTAGAAAATACCATAATAATGTAATGCATTGATCTTCTTCAACCATTTTAATGCCAACAGAGGTTATCTAACTTACCAGAGTATTGTAGACATTCAGATGCTCTGTTACTGTGTCATTTTCATCCATTCTGAGATGAAACAATTTCTTTTGCAGAAACTGAACTTGTTCACAAGGGATTTTGATTGATAAAATCTCCCTAGTTTCCCCCAAAGTTTTATCGCTCTATCTTCACCAGATACATTCAACAACATAGATTCTTATAAGAATAGTCTAACTTTACTCCTTACCCTTCTTTATAATTTATGTCAATCTTCTTGTGATGATCCAGTGGGTTTTGTACCCGGATCCACAACAATCCATTGTTCCTGATCTACAAGAAGATCCTCCATTTTGAGATTCAATAGCTCAAAATTTTGGGTGTTAAATTTCTTCATCTCAATTCCTGAAGTTCTCGTCATTCTCTTTCAATGCACAAATCAAAACTGCATAGCTCCCACTGAACCTAATTTTATCACAGATCCAATATCTATCAACCACATTGAACCCTTAGTAACAAAGGAGTCCCCCTAAGGCCAATAATCATCTATGGTACCACATGTAAGTCTTAAACACATGCAGAGAAGCAAAGCATACATATTCTTTTAATAAAAATGAAGATTGCACCACAAATTCACACATAAAACATAGATATTTACCCTGGAAACCCTTAACCAGGAAAACCAACAAACCTTGGAGCCACACGTCCTATTTTCCCATTATAATTATGATTATCTCACAATAGAATATAGGTATTCCACAACATCCAATACCCTAATCCGTTAACTTGGACTAGAAAATAGACCCAAATCCTTTAACTGGGATTAAATTATATTTTTTTAGAAAATTCCGCAAAATAGCAATAAAACAACCCAAAAATGTTGGTTCGTTGCACTCGCATCGAAAAGGCCTATCGAAAATTTCCATATCAAATTGCCTAATGGTTTTTTTCAAACAGAAACAACCTACTGCCCTATTTTCATGAAGGTACTGTAGATATCGTCAGGCGCGCTATTAAAAGACGCACCTCCCCCCCCCATCCATGCAAAGAATATAAGACATACCCAACACAAATTTTGTACTTACAATTATACCGAGTTTCATTTTATTCAAATACATTCAATTAAACAATGGAAAATAAATTAACATGGTGGCTGAAAACATTTTATGCATTCATTAGAATTTATAGACCTTTCAAACAAAACATGCACATTCTATGCCAAGAAATCCCATGCATTTAAATAATTACAACCAATAAATTGAAGCAATAAATAAACATATTGAAACCATGAAATTTTCATGCACATTATGGTACTTTTATTAATGTTCTCCAAATGGTTTCATGTGAAGGATGTTCCTCCTAGACATAAGGTATCAATCCATATCTTACTTTGACAATGCCTAACCCCCCCCAACCATTTGAAACATCATTTCTCCTTCCTTGTTAACCTGCACAATGTAGGAACAAGCTCCCTTCTGTGAGTTAGCATTCCCTCGGGAAACCTCTAGTTCCCTTTTTGTTCTCCAGCACAAACTAGACAGGAAGTCTCTAAATTGGAACTCCAGGGTACAATCTAGAGGCAAGGTTTCTCCTCCACAAGTCTAGTTGGTTTAATGTCATGTGTAATTCATGTTCAATAGTGGCATATTCATTCTCTATTACAATTGCAAGCTTTGGCTTCAAAGGTGATGGCATAGAAGTGGAATGGAATTTGAATGGTGATGGAATAATGAGGAACCAAATCCTTCTCTAAGACAACTCATTTTTATAGAAATATTTCCAATTTTCATGTGGCCCCTCCACATGGAAACACTTTTTTCCCTTCTTAATATCATCTTAGGCTAATTAACTAAAGCTTAATCAAAGCATGGATCTAAGTCATGGTTAAATAACTTGGTTTAAATGGATAAGGCTAAGGATAAGTTGAAATTTGATATCACTTCCTCGCTTGTGGACTCACATCCCCCGATCTCTTCTTCATCCTTATTCATATCCAGCTAGGTAGAGATTTTATATTAATATAAAAAATGTACATATTTACATAGTCTTGGTCATTCTAACCATTTTTTATGGCTTTTATCCTTTTACATCAATATTTACAAATTTACATTGTGGGGTCAAACAGGGGTATTACATTCCCCTTCCCCTTAATTTAAGCATTATCCTAAATGCATCGTCGACACTATGTACATTTACAAAATTTTGATCAAAACTTCAAAATAGTTGTGGGTTTGCCTCCTGCATCACATCCTCTAGCTCCCATGTTGCTTCTCTGGGACTGTAATGGGGACATTGTACCTCCACCTGTCTAATGGCCCTATTCCTCAGCAACATAACTTTTTGATGGAAGATAAGTGATAGTTTTATTGGAATATCTCCTTCCAGTTCTACCTAGATCAAATTCCAATTATTTATGTGGTTAGGATCAGGCACACATTTATTTAATAAAGAAACATGAAATACAGTATGCACATGCAAACAAGTAGGAAATGCTAATGAATAAACTACAGGTAATCCTATCCTATCCAAAATTTCAAATGGTCCACAAACCCAAGATGTAATCTTTTAGGGAACTCTTTTTTGTCCAGACTTTCAAATACACATGATCCCCCACTTTAAATTATTTTACCGTTCTTTCTTTGTTTGCTTAAATCTTCTATCTGTTATGTGCCACTTTCAAATTTGTCCTGATTTTTACCATCTTCTCTTCCATTTCTCTTAGTATTTTTGGCCCAATTATTACTCTGTCAACTAGATTGACCTAACTGATTGGAGAATTACACTTTCTGCCATACAAGGTTTCAAATAGACTCGTCTTCAAAGAAGTATGATATCCATTATTATATTAAAACACTACCAAATATATGTAGCATTCCCATTTTGATGGTTGATCCATCACATGCCTTCTTAACATATCCTCAGTAAGTTGATTGACTCTCTTGGTCTTCCCATATATCTATGGATGATATGTTGTGCTTAAATTCATATTTGTACCAAATCCATTGAATAATCCTTTCCAAAAGTTCGAAGTAAATTTTGAATCTCTATCTGAAACTATTGCCTTTGGTATCCCATGTAACCTGGCAATCTCTTTCATATAAATATATACTATATTAGTTTCCTTATGAGTTGATTTGACTGGTATAAAGTGAGCATCTTTGGTTAAATTATCCACCATCATGGAATCGTGTTTCTTTCTTGTCCTAGGAAATTTAGTGATGAAGTCAATGTCACCACATCCCATTTCCATTTCGGTATTGGAAATAGTTAAAGAAATCTGTTAAGAACCTGTGTCAACCCCCCTCTTTATTTTGTTGGTATATTTTGTCAGACGCATATGCTTTGTAAGTCGTCCAATTAGTATGATGTATTATCCCACATTCATGGGGAGTAAGTAATAGTTGTTAAGTCATCCAGTTAATAGGTTACATTATCCCACATTCATGTGGAGTAATAGTTGTTTAGATTAGACTTAGTATATAAGTATGTGTTGAGGCTATTGAAAGCACCGAAGAGTTATTTTGTATTGAGCTTGTTCAAAGGAGGTTGCCCCCTTGAAGTGGCCCGCGATCAATAAAATATCTTTTGTGCTCCAATATTTTTGCATTCTCATTGTTTATTTGCAGGAGGTTCTCCACATCTGGTATCAGAGCACTTTCCTTGGCACAAGTGGGAATTTTTTTTTCTTTTCAAAAAAGAAGGGAAAAATTGGGAGGCGAATTTCATATCACTTTCTGAAACTTTATGCACATAATCAGATGAAATGGATTGCATATCTGAATTCCTCTTTCCAAAATATGCATTTTCAAAAAAAAACTCATCTCATTTGGAGTTCTAAAAGTGGAGATATCGCGGATTTAAAATCAGCAATTTTTCAGAATTTCAGTGACAACCGCGGAAACTGCAGAGCGAAAATATTTTGACCGAGTGCCCAGATTTTTGTTCCGATCACGTGGGTAGAAGCAAAATGGTTGTTCCAGTTTTGAAAATAGGCTATAATAACGATTCTGTACAATCTAGATTGGGTTATGCTCATTTTAAAAGTTTTCGTCTCAAAACCCTAGCTCTAATTACGGGTTTTTGAGCATTGGGTGGAATTTCTGCCACATTTTTTATGGCACTGTGTTTATTGCAGTAGTTCTTCTTCTTGCAGCAGTATTTTTCATTCGGATCAGGGAATACACCATATCCGCTTAACTGTGGGAAGTACTTGGGCATAGCCCTAAAACTCATTGTGAAGAGTACCACAAGAACCCCGAAGTAGCTGGCCATTGAGAGGACCTGCCAAGCGAAAAGGGCAACAACCCCCACCAGATTGACTAGATTCCCATCCGTGAGGAAAACCAAAGAGCTGTCGTTTCTTGCCAAGCGATTATTAGTTTTACCTACGCCGTGAAGTGAGGGGTACTGCCCCAATACTCAAGCCTGAGATAGCCTTGGTGGCTGAGTGACTACCTTTGAACCAATAGGAAGCTGATTATACCTGGGGTCCATCTCTATTTACAGTTGATAACATGCAAAATTTCAAAATTGTCATAGATCATTTACTCCATTTCCTGTTGATAAAACCCAGCTTCTAGCACCGCCACAGATCAGTTCTTCAGAGAGAAAAAAAAAATATAAATTTCTATTTTTCAGCCATATTTTCCTTGATTTAGCTATGTTTTCCTTGAAATTTCACTATCACTCCCGTGCTACCATTCTGTACATTCCTTCATTGAGGCCCTTATCCCCAATTTCGCTTCCTCAAGGCCAAAATCCCACATTTGTCAATTTTTAAAGTTTGGCGTAACTTCTCTGATTCTCACCCAATCGCCTTCAAATTTTTTCACGGTGTTCGTTTTCCAATTCTGCTCCATTGTCCATCTCTGACAAATTTTCCAATTCCTTCATCCCACCTCTGAAATTCACATTTTATGCTTCTTGTCCCTAAAAAAGTGTCCAAAACCCCGTAAAACCTCAATTGCCCCCCCAAATTTTTCCCAAATCAAAAATCTCATTTTTTTGTTTTTCTACCCATTACCTTAAAAAGAAAAACTGCTTATCGTTGTTACTTGCGCCAGAGCAAATAAACAAATGGAAGAAGAACTTGCCACCATCATGTCCAAACTTGAGGATCTAGATCAAAACTTTATTGGCCTCAATCGTCAGCATTAACCCATGGACAACCACCGCTAGCCTAAGTCTTATACAGACACTGGGTTCTCATTGTTTAGCCACTACTGTAGGTCGAAGATGGATTTTAATCGCTTCAATGGTGATGATTCGACTAGATGGATTTATAGGGCAGAACAATATTTCAGTCTGCATAACACTTTTGATTTCAATAAAGTTCCACTTCCATCCTTTCATTTGGAACATGAAGCACTTCAATGGTTTCGTTCGTACATTAAGGCTCATGTCGAGCCAAACTCGACAAATTTTTCCCAACTCCTCTTGCAGCGATTTGGTCCTAGTGCTTTTGATGACTTCACAGGAGCACTCACCAAACTTCGCCAAACTAGCACTGTGCAGGAGTATCAGACAGAATTTGAGAAACTCACCAATCACACCAAGGGATTGCCTGATGCATTCTACCTTAGTTGTTTTATTAGTGTTCTGAAGGATGCAATACGCTCTGAGGTTAAAATGTTCTGCCCCCACACAATGATGGAAGCCCTTGAGGTGGCTAAGCTAGCAGAGGACAAGATTGGGGCTCAACAACGCTCCAAATCCACTTTTGTTCCATTCAGACCTATGGTTCCTCAAAGAACCCAAAATCTTCCAGCTCCTAGAATAACTCTTATCAAGCATTTGTCTGAAGCAAAGATGTGGGAGCATCGGGAAAAAGGGCTTTGTTATAATTGTGACGAGAAATTCACTCGGGGACATAGATGTGTTGAGCAAAAGCTCTATCTTCTGGATGTGGATTCTCCACCTGCACTTGAAATTTGTGAAGCTGCTCAGGATCCAGTAGACGCTCAGGTCAACATTCAGCAACCACCTGTTGACCCTCATTCTCATGATGAACACCCCAAGATATCTCTCCATGCATTAGTCAAAGTCACCGTCCCACAAACCATGTAGGTCAAGTGTTTCTTCAAGAAGATTCCTTTTACAATACTCATTGATTCTAGTAGCACCCATAACTTCATTGACCCTCATATTGCCAAACAAGCTGATAGTTTTGTCCATCCTTGCTCCTTATTTAAAGTCATGGTTTCCAATGGGAGCACCTTACCTTGCAAAGGAAAGTGTCGTAATGTGTGTATCTCTATTGGATATTATAACTTGTGCTCTAGCATGTTTTCCATGCCTCTAGGAGGATGTGATGTGATTTTGGGAACTCAATGGTAACACACACTTGGACCCGTCTTATGGGATTTTGCTGAACTATGGATGCAATTTTCAATCAATGGGAACAAACACAAATTCAATGGCTTCCAACTAGGTTCTCTCAGCATCATCCGTTCCCATTGCATGGAAAATCTCCGTAAGACGAATTCACATGGTGTCATTGTTCAGCTCCATTTCATTCAGATGCAACCTTCAGCAGTCTCAACTACTCCCTTGGATCTTTCATTCCAATGCACCTTTCAGATGCCTTATTTTTCCAAGCTCTTCACTCTTGAGCGTGATGCTTACGACAATGGACTTGGGGTTTGCCTCTTTCAAGATGAACATCCCATTGCCTTCACTGACAAATGCAATTCTGGAAATAATTTATCCACCTCTACATATGAGAAGGAAATGATGACTATTTTCCACACAGTACAGAAGTGGTGGCCATCCCTCTTAGAGAATCATTTTGGCATCAAGACTGATCACAAGAGTTTGAAATAATTCTTGGAACAATCACTACTACATTTCGATCCAAAATCCGACATTTACTTCCGACGGCGCGTGGATTTCTCTTTTTAAACCTACCAAAAATCACAAAGTTAAAAAAAAAAATTGTAAATGTAACCACCAGCGTTGCTTAACCGACGGTTATGAGAATATCCGTCGGTTAAGCGACGGATATTCCCATAACCGTCGCATATCCGACGCTTATGCTAAATACTTTACATCAAAGCACAATCCTTTATATCAAAGCATAGCGTTTTTTTTTTTTTTAAAAGCTCTGATTTTAACTAACCGTCGCATATCCGACGCTTCGTTTAAAACTCAAAATACTCTACATCAAAGCATAATACTTTATATCAAAGCATAGTGTTTTTTCTTTAAAGAAAAGCTCTGATTTTAACACACAACATGCCGTTATAACTATTTCTCGGAGCTTTTGTTTACATGACCACGTGCTGCGTTACCTGTTGGTTGGGAAATTATTCCCTCTCCCTCTTGTAATATATTGTAATATAATAAATATAAAAGTATGAAGCCCTATACTTCGACATGATTTAGATTGAAGAGGGGCTTTGCAGCACACTGCGGGTCAGAGCTCTGCCTATTCTTCTTCTTTCTTGCTGAGGAGGGTTCTTGCTGAGGAGGGTGCAAACAGACACCTCTCGTGGGTTTTTTCTCACCATTAGGTCTCAGAAAGAGGAAGGAGAGCAATATTAGATCAGTCGGGTTTTCAAGTCCTTCAGAGAGATGGCAGGGGAGAAGCCCAAGATAGGCAACGTGTGGAATACAGTGAAGCCATTTGTCAATGGAGGAGCCTCTGGTATGCTCGCGACGTGTGTCATTCAGCCCGTGGACATGATCAAGGTGTTTGCTTTATGTCTTCATGTTATGCTCATATTTTTGGTATTTTTTTTCTCGCTTATTTTCAAATCCATTGGGGGAGGAGATCGAACCTTCACCCCAAGCTTCACTTTTGTATTTTTGGAAGTTCTCATATCCAGCTCAATATAATATGGATACATAATTTTATGCGCGTCCATTGAAAAAAATGATCTTCTTGTTTTGTATTATTACATCCTCAGGATTGTTTATGAAGCAAAGTAGCATATCCCTGGTTGAGGATTTCACATATATTATGTGATTTTATTGGCATCTTTTGACTGTCTCATGTGTGAATATATAATCTCAATGT
>LPNX010447476.1:73210-136860 GCA_001517045.1 Pseudotsuga menziesii
TAGATTGGTACTCCAGATGATTATGCTTTGCTTCTCAGTGGTTAGTGGTTTTAATTAGTTTCAGTGTAGGTCTATGCTCCGCTGTGGCTTAGGAGGTCTGCACCAGTTGCTTACAAAACCCTATCATGAAAGACTAGAAAGTTTTGATTTCTAGAAATGCAGATTTGCATAGAGGTGGCAGTTGCTTCAAATATGAAAAAATTAATTACTTGACAATTGTGCAGGTTGTCTCTACAGCTGGTGCTGTTGAACATGAACAAATTGTAGAACAAGTGAAAAGATTGTTCACAAACCTGTCTATTGATCCTATAACTGCAGCAGACCTTATGGAGAGAGAACCGGTTGTCTTCAGCGGATCAGAGGTCAGAAAAGTTCAATTGAAAATTGTTTGTTATTACCGGCTCAAGAGCATGATTTTGTAGTGGATCTAGAGTTTTCTTAGAAATTCAATCCTCTAATGTACCCTGAATTTGATTGCCACTCAGGTTCACACTGTAAACGATGATATGCCATTGGCACAAATCGCTGTAGCTTTTAAGGGAGCTTCATGGACAGATCCAAATTCTATTGCATTGATGGTTTTGCAGACATTGCTGGGGACATGGAACAAGAATGCTGGGGCAGGTGCAAACATGGGGTGAGCTTGATATTTGCTATGCTATTATGAGTGCTAATTACAATGGATGATTGAACTGTGTATTCTTGCTTTTGAAGTTTGTATACAAATAAATTTTCAATACTTTGATACTAGGTCGGAACTTGCACAAAAGGTTGCAACAGATGATCTAGCAGACCATATAATGGCTTTCAACACAAATTACAAGGATACAGGTCTTTTTGGTGTTCATGCTGTAGTCAAGGTGAGACTTCTAAGTTCTATGCTGCATTTTATGCTTATGAGACTGCAAAAGTACTGGGAGATTAGAGGGGTGAAATAGTTGAAGGTTATTTAAATTTTTCAATGTATGAATCACATTCCACTAAACATATTCCTGATGTTTATCAAATTTGTGTCTCAAGCGTTATTCTTTTATGAAGCATATAAACATTTCATCCTCATTGTATGCTTGAATGACAAAGTACTTGCAGAGGTCTTTTGTATGTTGATAATTTGATACCTGCTGATTAAGGTTAGAACTTAGCATGGATGCTAGTTTCTTATTATAAATAATATTCAAGGTTGCCAGGGTTTGTGGCTACGAGAGCATGTGCAGGTACAGGGATGATGTATTCGAAATCTGGTATGGGTTGCATGACATGTATCTATATGCATATATACGTTCGTATATTATTATATCAAAAAGAGACATGAGAGAGTATATAAGAGTAAAGTTTTATTTCGTGAAGTGACAAGGTAGACTCTTAGTAGCACAAAACATTAGGGGAAAGAAGGTAATTTTCACAATATTTTTTTTTTTTTAAAAATACACAAGCGTCGCTTAACCGACGCCTATAGGTGTTGGTTAACCGACGCCTGTGTATTTTAAAAATACATTGTCGTCGGTTATGCGACGCCTAGATCTGTCGGTTATGCGACGCATATGTCCTGGAGGTGTCGATTAAGCGACGCCGGTAGGTGTCAATGTTGTTAAAAAAATTTGTCACCGTCGCTTAATAAGTGTCGGATAACCGACGATGTACATTCAACTGACGGTTAGTTAAGTGTCGCTTAACCGACGGTTACCTAGGTGTCGGATACCCGACGACAAGTTTTCGACGCTTATAAAAAAACCAAAGTGTCGTACATGCAACAGGGAAGTGTCGAAAATCCGACATGACGGCCGTCGGATTTTTGGTCAAAATGTAGTAGTGAATGGATCTCATCCCCGACACAATAGAAATGGGTTCTCAAACTCAATGATTATGACTATAAGAAGGCTCTGGACAATCTTGCAGTGGATGCTCTTTTCCACACATTTGATGCCCATGTTTCTCTTTAAGTTATTTCTATGCCTCTTCCAACTTGGTTACACTCTCTTCAGCAAGGCTATGTCAATGAATCCTCATTATCTGAATTCATCCAAAAATTGGCCAGTAACCCTTCTGTGGTACCGTATTCCTCTTGGGATGGATTTTCTCTGAGATACAAGGGTCGTCTGGTGCTTCCCCAGAGCACAGACCTTAAACATGCGGTCTTTTATGAACTCCATGCTTCTCCATCGGTAGCGCACTCTGGGTCCATCAAAACATATGAGCTGGTGCGCTATAACTTCTTTTAGAAGGGGGTGCAACACGAAATTCAACATATGGTTGCTGAATGTGTCCCTTGTCAGCACCACATGGGTGAAACTACACTCCATCCATATATCACCTCTTCAATCGCACAAATTTTCATGGCCTAGATATTCCTTCTTCATGGAATCCCTTCTTCCATTGTCTCAGACCGCAACACAACTTTCACAAGTCATTTTTGCCTCCTTGACACCAAACTGCATATGAGTTTAGTTTATCACCCACCTATAGAGGGTCCGACTACAATCGTCAACAAATATTGGGAAACTTATTTTCGTTGTTTCACCTCTGAAGAACAACATCAGTGGGAACAGTGGCTCCCTCTCATTGAATGGTGGTACAATAATTCCTGCCATACTGCATCTAAAATGACTCCATATGAAGCAATATATGGTCACACACCTCCAGTACTCCTCCCATCCACGCCCAGTAGTTCACCAGTTCAGGCAATTGACATGGTTATTCGAAACCGACATCAGATTCTTCACCTCCTACAGGACAATCTTCACCTGACAAGAGCCTACATGAAACAATAGGCTGATCAACACCGTTCTGAGCGCACTTTTCAAGTTAGTGATATGGTTTTTCTTCGTCTGCAGCATTACAAGCAATCCTCCGTGAAAGACAAAGGGCATCAAACACTCGCTCCAAAGATCTCTGGCCCATATCTAGTTCTTCAACAGATTGGGTATGTTGCTTATAAATTGGCACTTCCTCCTTCTCGCATTCAGCCAGTGATCGGCGCCAACATCAATGCATAAATTGTTTTACCAGAATGGGTTACTGAAGGATCCATCATTTCAAAGTCGGAAGCCATCCTCAATAAGTGCACTTGTCAGCTTCTCTCTCGGTCCATCACAAAGGTCTTCAATTTAGTGGCCCAGCATGCAACCAGAGGAAGCTACATGGGAACCCCTCCTTCAGATTCAAAAGTTGTTTCCACATCTAAAGATTTGAGGAAAAAGATTTTTCTAAGAGGGAGGGGATGTTAAGAACCTGTGTCAACCCCCCTCTTTATTTTGTTGGTATATTTTGTCAGGCGCATATGCTTTGTAAGTCGTCCAATTAGTATGATGTATTATCCCACATTCATGGGGAGTAAGTAATAGTTGTTAACTCGTCCAGTAAATAGGTTGCATTATCCCACATTCATGTGGAGTAATAGTTGTTTAGATTAGACTTAGTATATAAGTATGTGTTGAGGCTATTGAAAGCACCAAAGACTTATTTTGTATTGAGCTTGCTCAAAGGAGGTTGCCCCCTCGAAGTGGCCCGCGATCAATAAAATATCTTTTGTGCTCCAATATTTTTGCATTCTCATTGTTTGTTGCAGGAGGTTCTCCACATCTGGTATCAGAGCACTTTCCTTGGCACAAGTGGGAAATTTTTTTTTCTTTTCAAAAAAAGAGGGAAAAATTGGGCGGCGACTTTCATATCACGTTCTGAAACTTTCTGCACATAATCAGAAGAAATAGACTGCATATTTGAATTCCTCTTTCAAAAATACGCAGTTTCAAAAAAAACGCATCTCATTTGGATTTCTAAAAGTGGAGATATCGTGGATTTAAAATCAGCAATTTTTCAGAATTTCAGTGACGACCGCGGAAATTGCAGAGCGAAAAATCTTTTGACCAGGTGCCCAGATTTCTATTTCGATCACGTGGGTAGAAGCAAAGTGGTTGTTCTAGTTCCGAAAATAGGCTATAATAGCGATTCTGAGCAATCTAGATTGGGTTATGCTCATTTTAAAAGTTTTCGTCTCAAAACCCTAGCTCTAATTACGGGTTTTTGAGCATTGGGTGGAATTTCTGCCACATTTTTTCTGACACTGTGATTATTGTAGTAGTTCTTCTTCTTGCAGCAGTATTTTTCATTTGTATCAAGGAATACACCATATCCACTTAACTGTGGGAAGCACTTGGGCATAGCCCTAAAACTCATTGTGAGGAGTACCACAGGAACCCTGAAGTAGTTGGCCATTGAGAGGAACTGCCAAGCGAAAAGGGCAACGACCCCCACCAGATTCTTATTGTTGCAATTGTCTTTTGGCATCCACGATTCCCTACATATGGTATATTATGCATCTCATCGTTACCAATTTCCTTAACTCTCATGAATTAGTAACATAAACTCTACATTTTAATGTAAGTATTCCATTTTTTTCCAAACTGTAACCTTCATATTTCTGCTGCATATTTTCTTATTGTAATTCTTGTTTTACCTGAAGGTAATGTTCATTTGATATGACAGCTTCAAGAATTTTGGTTTTTAAATCTGATTTGCACATACTAATGGATGAAACATGCATAGCATGAACTCTTCTGTTGAGTGCATCAATAGCCTTGCTCTCCTTTCACTTAATATGTTTGATATCAAAATCAAACCCACACAAAAATTCCATCCATCTTGTTTGTCTTGCATTCATATTTTGCTTCTCAAATAAATATTTCAGCCCACTAGGATTTTTTCTCAACTCAAATTTCCTACTATACGTATCCTATAGTATCCAACTAATCCCATGAATGAATTTACTTTTGATACATTCATGTGTATATACCATCCCATAATAACTTATAGCTTCTATGGATCCACTGTTATTCCTTCTTCAGAGATGATATGTCCCAAGTAGTGAAATTGCTTATGATAGAAACACCATTTACTTTGCTTGGCATAAATATGATGTTCTCTTAACACTTGTAGTACTAATATCAAGTGTTCCTCATTATCTTCTTCTGATTTTGAATAAATAAGAATGTCATCCAAAAATACAATGATAAACTTCTCTAAATACTTTATGAATATCCCATTCATCAAGCAAATACCTATAGCTAGTGCCTTTGTTAATCCAAATGGTACAACCACAAACTCATAATGACCATATTTGATCCTGAAATGTGTCTTACTAATGTATTGATATTTTATTCTCACATGATGATAACTAGATCTAAAATCTATCTTTGAGAAAATCTTTGCTCCTATGAGCTGATCAAACAAATCATAAATTCTAGGAAGTGGATGTTTATTCCTCACAGTGACCATGTTCAATTGTCTGAAGTTAATACACAACCTCAAAGTGTCATCCTTTTTATTTACAAATAGTATTGGTGCTCCCCAAGGAGACACACTTGGCGTATATACCCTTTCTTCAATAATTATTCTAGTTGCATCTTTAGCTCTTTTAACTCAGGTGTACGAATTGTGTATGGAACCTTAGAAACTGGGGTAGCACTAGGAATCAAATCAATATAGAAATTAATATCTTTTTTCAGTGGCAATCCTAGTATTTCTTCAAACACGTCTGCAAAATCTTGCAATATTGGAAAATACTCTAAACTTGGGAGTTTACACATTTATGGTTCTTGTACATGAGTTGCGTACAACTAACAACCTTTTATGAAACACATATTTAATTGCAAAGTTGAAATTTCTCTTATGGAAATAGGCCTTGGAATGTGTTTTACTATCTTTTGTTGGTTTTCACCATCAATACAAGTAAATGACTTGTTATGAAAATATAATATCACATGGTGTGCATCTAACCAATCCATCCCAATCAATAGTGCATCATATGAACCTAGTGTTATTATATTTAAATCTGCAAAATTGCTTTGTCCATTCATGTCCAATGGGCAACCTTTTACTAATTCATTAAGTTTCCTTTTTGTTCCAGTATCCAACATAACCATCCATGTTCTATAATGCTTACTTTTCTTTAGCTAAAATATTTCAACTAAATTACGAGATATATAACTATGACTTGCTCCAGAATAAATGAGAATAGCAATAGGTTGATTGGCAATTTTACCTTCAAACTCAATCATGTTGGACTAATGATCTACTTCTATGTTGTACAAGACTGCATATATCCTAGGAATGTTCTTGCCTACATCCTCCACAATACCTACTTCCTATAAATTGTGCACCTTTCTGGTTCTATTGCCCCTTTGTGGACCCTTTATACATATGGTTTCCTTCACATCACAAACATTTTGTTTGCATCCTAGTTCCTTTTCCAATAGATTATGTCATCCTGGGCCCATTCTAAGTTGGATTACTTTGCTTATATTCATTTTGTTTATTCTTGAAAAAAGATAGCTCAAATCCTTTCTTCCTTTCATCCTGCTTATCCTTCTTCTTATCTCTCCAAGATTTCTAAAAATTTGTCCTTCCTTTGTTCTGATCATACATGTGCTTGGATTTGCGAATTGCTTCTTCAAGAGTCTTGGGTTCATCACATTGAATTTTGTCCTTGTAAAATGAAGGTAAACCACTAAAAATACTCTGTATTTTTACCTTCTCCTCCTTCATAAACACAACATATCTTAGTAGTTCTATAAACTTATTTTTGTATTAATCCATGCTCATGTTTCTGAGCTTGAGTTCAAAGAACCCTTCCATATTCTTATCATAATAATGTTCTAATAAGTGATTTTTCTGAAAGAACTTCTTGAATTAACTCCATGAAATCCTCTTTTCACTGATATGCTTAACTTTAACCAATTGGTCCCACCATATGGAAGCTTTTTAGTATAAGTTGTAAATGAGAATCCTATATTCCATATTATAGGAGTAATTATGCAGCTGAATATATTTCCTCATTCCCGACAACCAAGCTTCAACATGCTCTCCCTTCTTATTTTCACCATCAAATGTGGTGGCTTAGTTTTTTCTATCTTGCCATTGCAAATTATCTTTCTCATGCCTTATTTCATGATGTCTAATTGGAGACATTTATGGGATGCTACAGCTCGAACTCTCAAATATATGTCTTTCTTCCTACATAGTGTGGTGAGTAGTGCTTCTTATGACTCCTGCAAGAACTTTTAGAGTGTTCATATTTCTCACGTGATCTCTTTCTTGAGTCATTTCCTCCTTATTCCTCTTCAATTGAGGATGATCTCATTTTTATCTTCTTATGTAACATATTCAAACTCTACACTAGCTAAGTGTTTAACTCATTTTGTTGGTCTTGGGCGCTCAACAACCTCTCATTGTTCACCATGTAACTCTGCATCTCAAAGCTTAGAATTCTCATGGTTTCCGCAAACTCTGGTGTATTTACATCTTCTCTATGCCTATTTGTTTCGGTTTCTACATTTTGCACATTTATATCTTAACCTCATGCATCTTCTTCATGGTTGTATGGCAGCTCCCCTTCATCCATTTAATTATTGTTCTATATTTCTCTACAAACACGTCTTGTGACTGTGTTTAATTCAAAACTGTATCTCCAATGTGTTCATGTTCTTACATTGTTCTAAGAAAAAATACAATTCTAAAAATAAAATAAAATTTCCATATATATATATGGAATATATAGCTTCACTTATTTTGAAGGACCAATTTCTAAGACTTGTAGAATAAACTTAGGAAGGAACTGATTTTTTTTTTTATATTGGGAGTTGATATCCCATATGATAGTGATTACCGAGATACTTTCATTGTTCAATTTTGGTTCTCCCATCCAATTTTATAAAATTCTAGAATCATCAATATTTAAGTTTTGCACTTTTCCAGACTTTTTCTCTAAAAAATGCTATCTCCCAAACTAAGCATTTTTGGACAATTTTCCTAAAAGAAAATTCGATCAACTCGATGAGTAGAAAAATTGTCGAAATTTAAAATTTTCTAGTTACAAGTTTTTGGGCACTTTTTCCTCCTTCAAGTTTTCAAAAATTGCACTTACGCGCACCCAAATAATGGATTTTGTCCTTCTTTCATCTCCTAGATCCAAATATTTTTGAATTTGGACTCAAATATCCAGCGTTTTTTTCTACCTGGGTCACAATTGCACCATAACATATGAATCAATCTAATAACTGTCCATCCTCAGGCAACGCAGCATCAAAAACCCACTAAATCCAATTTTTTTTTAAAGTTAAGTAGAATGGGATATTGTCCATCACTGGAAATCCTATATCCTCGAAAATTAATGTCAAAATGTTGAACTAAGGTGTCCAATAATTCCTCATGTCATATTATGATGTAGCCATGTCACCCTCCTTTTCGCCAAGCCATCACATCACCTTTTTCTTGGAGCGAAATAACGTCAAAATTTTTTCCTACTAGAGGCGGTAATGGCTCGAGAGGAAGGTCGTTTCGAAAAAATGCTTTTGGAGTCATTAACAATGAAAAAATGGTGTGTCCTGGTGGTTTTTCTTCTAACATCTTCTCCATCCCTTGTTAACAAGTGTGCATGTTGTGGGTATGTTATGCATTTGATCAACCTGATATTGTCTGTCAATGGTACTTAGCACCCTTTCCACCAAACCCGTATTCAACCTTCGTTTGCATGGTTTGTCACTCTAGCACCTAGGTGCTAAGATCCATCAACCTTTGAATAAGACTACCCTTTATGTGCTAACGATTTCTTTAACATATATCCCATAAGCTAACACTTTGTTGATGTGGATTGTTCATGTTACAACCCCTCACACATGTGGCAACTCCACCTCATCCAAAATCCACTTGGAACCTCCATGTCATATTTCCCACATGGAACCTACAAAATCCACTTGAATTACACTTGCCAATTTCTTATACATTGATTCCAACCTGAATTACAGTTGGCCTCTTTCATTACTGCAAAATCATTATGTCAACCAACAGAAATATAGATTGTTGGTCTGTTCTCTTTACTGGTAATATCTATTAGTTGACATAATGGAATTTTTTACACTGATGAAAATTCTATGCAGATTGTGAAAACGTGAATCCTCGATTCCTGATTTTATTTGTCACTTTCTCCCCTACTAGTTATAAAAATCCAATCTAAGCACCTTAAGATGAGAATATATTCAAGGAATTTGTCAAACAATTTGCATATAAACTACAACATTGCCCAAATTTTCTGCCGTGGCACTTTTAATTCGATTGAAGTGTTCGAAGATCATTCAGTAATTTGATTACCACTCCAAATTTCAACAATTGAAGGATTATGCATTGTTTTCCCAATTTCTTTCCCGCGTAATTTTTGGCATACACTTCTAGTGAAACCTAGTAACTATCCCTATAAAACTCAAATTCATCCCATGTAGTCCCAGTGCTGCAAACCTGGGCTCTAATACCAATCTATAATGTACCCCTCAACCTCAATCAACCATGGAGAACACATGGCATTCAAATTCAAATTGTGTACTTACAATTATACCTAGTTTCATTTTTATTCAAATACATTAAATTGAACATTGTAAAATAAATGAACATGGTTTCCCAAAACATTTTATGCATTCATTACAATTTACGGACCATTCAAACAGAACATACACATTTATGCCAAACAATCCCATGCATTTATATAATTACAACCAGTAAATTGAAGCAGTGAATAAAAATATTAAAACCATGACATTTCCATACACAGTATGGTACTTATATTAATGTTCTCCAACTAGCTGCATGTGAAGGACATTCCTCCCAGCCATAGGAACTTCCAATCCATATCTTACTTTGACAAGCCACCCCTAAGCTGAGGCTCTCAATCCACAAGGGAAAATCTCTCCCTCAATCCCACCCTACTCAGTTGAATATCTCATGTAGCCTACTAGTGCCTAAAACCCCTTTACGATTTCCCAATCCTCAATTCTACTTCCCCATCAACCTGCATAACGCAGGAACAAGCTTCATTATCTGAATTAACAGTCCCTTGTGCAGCCTCCAGTTTCCTTCTGGCGCTACAACACAGGTTGGATAGGAAGTATCTAAATTGGGACCCCAAGGCATAAGCTGCAGGATAGGTTTCTCTCCCATCAGTCTACCCAAGTTAATGGAATGCATAATTCATGTTCAACAGTGGCATCTACATTCTCTGTTACAGTTTCAAGCTATGGCTTGAAAGGTGAAGGTGAAGAAGTGGAATGGAGTTTAAATGGTGGTGGAATAATGAGGAATTGAACCCATCTCTAGATTGAAAACTCACTTTTCTATACATTTAGGATTTCCATGTGGACCCTCCACATGTAAACATTTTTTTCCCTTCTTAATCTCATATTAGAATAATTAACTAAAGCTTAATCAAATCATCAACCTCATTCTTATGCACTCATGGACTCATAGCCCCCTGTCTCTTCTATGATCCTTATTCTTATGCAACCAAGTAGAGATTTTATATTAATGTAAAAAATGTACATATTTACATAGTATTATTCATTCCAACCACTTATTTATGGATTTTATACTTTTACATCAATATTTACAAATTTATATTATGGAGTCAAACTAGGGTATTATAACAACAACCTAACACCATCACACTATCACCATCACTTGCCTTTCTTGCACTTCTTCCTGAGTCATGCTTATCAACTAGGTTCACATTAACACTTTTGTGCTATAATAGATTGAACACAAATATCTATTTCTCATTAGTCCAAGTCATGTGCTCTTTCCAAATGGAGCTTACCGGGACGGAGTAGAACCATTTCTCAAACACAAACAAAAACCTCACACATATCATAGATAAATTTATGTGGCCTCACCTTGCAAGGTGCACTTTCCTCCATAATCATAAGCACAAATTGCTTATTTTCCTATTATGTATCATGTTCTAGGAAATTTCCTCGACACTCAAAGCCTCATTAGAAACTAATCAATGTTTTTTATAAGCAATAACAACTCACAATCCCCCAATACCATAGGTCACTCTCACTAGAGATTCTAGGCCTATCCTCAAAGTTGATACCATATTTAAATTCATAGAAACATCAAACACAACAACTAGCATACACATATCAAAGAACTAAAGGATATCTATTGTTCTCCTTATGTAATTCGGCCAAGTTAACCACATTCAGCTCATTACAATGGACTATACAAAGCCTTTAAATAGGCTTCATCGCATCAAATTCCACGAGAAAATACAACAATATACTCAAAACCATGGGGATGTAAACTACCAAAAGAAAACCCATCACTAACCTAATCAAGTTTAAACTAACTACCCTTGACTAAGTCAAGATTAACCTAACACCTTTCAACCTTTTTTCCAACTTTGGTGCTGCAATGGATATTTCATTATGTGCCTTGATGATGTAGTCTTCACCACCTTTGATTAGGAGATAAATGTGCTCTCTCTGTAAAAGACTACATCCCTATACCAAAAATAGGTGATTTCAAACATCACTTCACACACATCAAGTGATGTCTCACCACACTCTTCATCATTGAAAAAAAATAGTGTATTTTGGAAAATTTGATCTTAGATTACCTTGTGATTCTTTTGGCATATTTATTAGCTTGTATCCATTGTAATGAGCATAGATGTGCTAGTTCATATCTCTAAACCAAACTCATTAACTAAGGCTTTAGAAATCAATTTGTTTTTGGTAACCACTATAAAACAAAACCTTCACCTTTATGTTCTTCACTTGAACCTTATATGAAATTTGGACTCGTTTCTCCACTAACCCTTGCAATTTTGAGTGTGTTGAAGAATAGGTTAATATCATCCGCATTGAGCTACCTTCTATGACCAGTCTTTTTTATAGGGTTATCCTCTTTCATGTACTTGACCCATTCAAGATGCAGTTACATTTAAAATTTTCATCACATTTCCCCATTCATCTATACATCCAAATTATGATGGTTGCAATGTTTCTTAAGATCCCTCCTTTAAGGGCCTATGGTTGCAATTTTCATTCTTTTGCCTTTGTTTATCTCTTCTCTTTCCTTTTTCTACCCCATCTTTGTACCACGCTTGACATGCATAACTTTCTTGCTTGCTTTATCTATTCCGTTTACATTCATAAGATGCATCTACCTTCAAATATGATCATCTATGCCTCGAAGCTATTCCATAATTACCCCATGTTCTTTTGGTGAGATTCCCAACAACATGGCCTACTTTTGGAAGTTGAGCGTGTATTCTAGGATAGTTTGTCCTTTCTGTCCCTAGCAATATTGTCATCTCATGAGTTGTTCCTCTTTGTACCCTATGGGATATAATTATCACGTGATCAAATCCTTGAAATGTTCACATTTAGTCATTAATGAATTCTTGCCATCAAAGGCATCTACATATCTCCCCAACCATATTAGGGTGTGGTTGGACATTTTTAGGCAAGCAAAGGAAATCCCATGTTCCTAGTTTTCTTGGTGCGCTCTAGAGTATATCTCAACTTGTTTAAGAAATCCATTAATTTTTCAACATCTATAACTCCATCATAATGTTGTATCTCCACTTACTCCAATTTAAAGAATGTATGTGTCGTTGCTTCTATTGAACACATATTCTTGCTTAAAGTTTCTTTTCAAATCCTCTCCCTTTTTAAAAGTTGGTGTAGATTCCTTAATTTTTAATGACGATTTATACCAATAATGTATTGGGGATGTTTTTGTTTTTCCCTTCACTCTCACAAAATGGACTTCAAAGTAATCACTTTCAGATTTCCCATAGTTACAAGTTGGGCTCTCCACTTTTTTATCTCTATCTCGAGTTTGTATGAATATGCAAAACTACCTTTCTATTATTTCCTTTACCGAATTAACACAAATCCAAAATGAAACACACCTAAAACAAAACAAAAAAAACACTTTTACAACCATAGAGAGATGGTCACAATAATTCTTCGTAATTTTTTACTGATTGAAATTAAAATACTCCCTCTCTTATCTACTTTTATGTCTATAAATACATAAAGTATAACATTCTTACTATTAACCATATACGACAATGAACTTTGAATAATATAAAACAAAAGAACAATTAATCAAACACCATTTTACCCTAGAAAACCTAACCTGAAAAAGCTCCAGCATTCCATAAAGGTAATATATCATGCATCCAATAGAATGCCCCATACTCATCATTTATGTATATACATTTATAAGGCTAATGTCCCAAGACTTTTTAGTGAATTACACATGTGACACGTTTGTAAAGAAAATTAGAGCATTCCCATACCTTTGACATTAAACCATACGATCTAACTATGAAAAGATCATAGAATTAGATAAACTCATTCAACACGGATAATCAATAAGTTACGTAACTGTTTCTAACAATGAAGTAGTCGTACTGAGCTCGGTCACTGGTCACGATTGACTTGTCTTGCTCGTCACACTTAGGCTCCGCACATGGAGCAAAGACGGGCGAGCCTGGGCTCAACGTTCGAAATTGAACCCTTCCTAGCCCTTCCAAAGGGTTTTAGCCCTTCTCAGAAGTGTAAAGTTAAAATTGCTCTTCAAAAAAAAATAAAAATCTGAATTTTATCCTTCCAATTAAGAAGGGCGTAATTTATATCAATATTTCAAAAGAAAGGAAACATTTGAAATTACCCATCCATATAAATCTCTCAAGATGTTGAAATTACTATGCTATAAAGTTCAACTCATCATTCAAAATATTGGAAATATGATAAATTATAATCACTTACTCATGCCATGCAGTGACTGCTTAGTTGTGCAAGATGGCCAATAATCATTGATAACTACGAGGCACTAGCCATCAAGATGTGAATGTGACTCCCAATTCACTTGGGGCTGCAATCTAAAGTGTGATAATGTGGCAACAACTACGACTATAAAAAAAGAACAACTTCTAGTCTACTACTAAGCCCGAAACGAGCTCAAAACTGTGTGCCTGCTACCTATGTGAACCTCGCTACCAATCTCTACTCTTTTTTCGTCAAAATGAAATTCAAAGGCCTGGCTTTATAAGTCCTCCTCTACAAGACTACATTTCTTGCATGAATATCATGGACTCGCAACAACTATAAAGAATATTGGATGTCATGCAAATACAAATAATGGCATGTAGCTAGGATCACAAAGTGTGCAAAAGTCGATTTATGCAATGCTATAGAGAGGTGTCATTGGGCACACAATATGGAGAAAAACAATCGTTGGCTCAAGAATAGTTTTCAATTTGATGGGTGGCATGATCGTGATGTAGTCTCCCTCTGTCCTTCCAAACATTTGTGGTTTCTCACAACATTTGTCCTCAATGCTACCAAAATACATATAAAAATTACTTGTATTTACATCCTCTTCTCTTTAAATCCTCATCTCGTAGTCATAACTAAGGATTATTATCTATGCACATCCTCACCTTATAATACGAATTAGTTCAAGGAGAAAAGACAACCATAAAATATTAAATGTGTCAAGACGCAAAGAGTAAGATACAACTATAATTAAGTCTTATATTAAATTTACCATATAAGTCTTTAATTAACACTATCAACTAGGATTTGACACGTTGGATTGTTGTGATATTCTTACCACTTCTTACCAATGTGACTCCAAGGCATTCTTTGAAGGTGAAGTCCATAATTTTAGGTCTTCTTCCTCATTATCATGCGTTTTGGTAAGACAGTAAAGAGGGTAGTGGCCTGCATGAGCATGGAAAACGGTTTCGACATAGAGGTTATACACATTATTTTTTTTCATTAAATAACTTAAATTCTTACCCATGACTGTCGATTCACTAAATCATAGATTGGTACATAACACAACAAATTTTAGAGCCTCGAGCCCTTAATTACTCACACCTAGAACTTTCTCAAATCTATCCATTAATAAACTTCTTTTGGTATTTTGATTCAATTTAAATGACAGAGTGTTGATACTCAGACATGCAATGAGTTGCAACGATTCAATTGACTTAGTCTTGATTCCATTACCCCTACATCCCATACATGTATGCTTTCACGACAAGTGTTGAAAAAAAAATTGATGCACCAACCTTGGTTATGCTAACTTTGCTAACTTACTTGGTATGTAGGATTTCTTTTTAATGTTTTCTAAGTTGTGTACTATTTTTTCTTAGCTACCCAATCCTTATCATTCTCACATCTCTCAAGCTTGGATTGCATGTGGATACTTCAATATAGTTATGGCATAGTCTAAGTAGTATTTTTTGTATAATGAAATCTGCTCCTACTCGAAAAAATACAATATAATAATTGTTATGTTACTGAACTGTAAAATTAATGATACCCATATGACAACTTAATGTGTTCTAAATAGGTTTCATTGAAAATATATCATTTTTTCATGTAGATACTAAGGGGTGCTCAATTGTTTAAAATTGTAAAAATTTGAAAGAACAATATTTTTTTTTTTTGCATTTTTTTGGTGAAAGGGTTTAGTTAATTTATACTTGTCAATTGAAGTACAATTATTTATATTTCCCTTCATCTCTGAAGGGATCAGAGAATAAATGCCCTTCCACTTGAAATTAAAACCCACCCTTCAAATTTGATCACTGCCTGGGCTGGCTGTCTGCTGACATAATGGTGGCTAGAATCACGGGCTCCGCACATGGAGCAAAGATGGGCGAGCCTAGGCTGGCCGTCTGCTGATGTAATGGTGGTTAGAATAATGGTTTTGCGCATACAAAAATTGAAGATAAAAAATATTTTACATGTAGTAGAGTAATAAATGTTGCGGCCGCTGCACTGTGAACGGTTGGATTTCGATTTGTTTAAGATCCAACGACTCACAATGCAGCCCCCAGCATTTATTACTAAGCTGCATGTTGAATATTGTTAGCCAAAATTGAAGAGTGAACGGGAGCTCTGCGTACTTGACCGAGTACGGCCAATTAATTTAATAAATTTTAAAATTTAAAAGCAATCATTAAAATCAAGATATAATTAATGATGATGGATTAACATGTATACGATGGATCCATCAAATCAGAAAACAAATGTCAAAAAGCTTTAGTTAAAATGAGGCTGCACTATGTTTAATGATGAAGTTTTTATCATTAAACTTCAGCTAGCCTCAAGCGCGCTTTTTCAGCTAATGTGCGGAGACTAACTTCTAATCTATCCCGTTGTTTTAGAATCTATCAATTGACTTTTTCACTTTGCCTGAATTAACAAATTTTACTTTCCAATAGCGTTGAAATTTGATGGGTGAATAGAGCTTAGGATAAAAGCTAACCACCTATTTTTTATTTTTTGATAATAAAAAAAAAATTGTGAATATGGTTAAAATGTTGCGTGTAAATTGTAGTTCCTACAATCTTGTAATTTCAATCATGGATCTTCGTTATGGCCAAATATTATATTTTAAAATTACTCAATTGGTCAAAAATGTAATTTATGTAATGAAATTTTTATCTACAATATTTTTAGTTATGTCTAATTTAGATATGATTTTTTTAATTGCTTATATTATGTTTTGGTAAACAATTATTATTAGCCATTTTACACATCTAAATATTGTTACTTAATAACATTATTAATAAAGTATGAATTTTAATTTTAGGTGTCAATTTTAAATGCATTTTTATTTTTACACATTATTATATCTATATCCCAAACTTATATATATTATTATTAGTTTGGGATATATATATTAATAATGTGTGTGTATATATTAGTTTGGGATATAGATATTAATAATGTGTGTATATATATATTGAAAATTTTGTTTTTGTTATGGTATGTTGTCTTCTCTCGCTAAGTATGCTTGATTCACTGGTAATACCCATTATATTACTTGTGATGAAGCTTATTTGAAGATTTCAACGGTAAATCTTCTTGAAATTATGTATGCGCTTGGTTTAATCATTATGTTTATTTATATTTGTGTAAACTTTTTATTTTTGTATTACATAATAATTCTAATTTAATGTTTCATATAGTTATTATAAATGTTATTTCAAAAAAATCAACTATTATTATGACAGGTAAAATTAATATTTAAATGTGAAATGAAAAGCAGCATTAAAATTAAAACTCCATACAAAAAAAATTGACCTGCAAGATAAGATATCAAATTTCAACCATGCTCTCTATCTATTTACATTCAACTAAATGCTATAGTTCCAATTGAGCTTGTGATGAATATCGATCCTGAGATACTTGTAAGAAGTCACTTCCTCTAGATTTCTATTATCATAAATAAAATTTGCATAGGTGTCTTTCTTAGATTTTGTAATCATGATTTTTGTCTTGTTGGTGTTAATAGTCATACTAATGTTAGAGCAAAAATATTTAAGAATTCTTAATTGTTTATCGAGATCAGAAGGACGCCTGGCCCTAAGAACCATATTATCAGCATAAAGTAGGAGGATGATAACTATCCCAGCTAAGATTGTACCAACACAACCTACTTCTTCTAAATTCCTTTCTAGCTTATCAATGTAAATGCCAAAAAGGGTAGGGAGAGGGGGAAACCTTGTTTAACTCCAATATTATAATTTGTATCCGTTGTTCACCCCTCATTATTCTTAAACTTGACAACACCTTTTTCATATAACCTTATCGCGATAACTCTCTATTCAAAATGAACCTTAAGCTCCTCTAGCCTATTCCACGGGTTATTTCTAGGCAGTGTACCAAAAGATTTTTGCGCCGAGAGGCCCTCTACAGCCCAGTATGGGGGAGATCTTGTCACGTGATGTAACGTGATGTAACGTTACTAACATGTCGGCAAAAAAAATAGTGAAAGTGAATATTATGGGGGAGATCTTGTCACATGATGTAAAGTGATGTAACGTTACTAACATGTCGGCAAAAAAAATAGTGAAAGTGAATACTATGGGGGAGATCTTGTCACGTGATGTAACGTGATGTAACGTTACTAACATGTCGGCAAAAAATAATAGTGAAAGTGAATATTATGGGGGAGATCTTGTCACATGATGTAACGTTACTAACATGTCGGCAAAAAATAATAGTGAAAGTGAATATTATGGGGGAGATCTTGTCACATGATGTAACGTTACTAACATGTCGGCAAAAAATAATAGTAAAAGTGATAGTGAAAGTGAATATTATGGGGGAGGATGTAAAATTTGCAATATTGAATAACTAATGTAAAAAGTAGTAAATATTTTGTGGGCCTAATAATGTAAGGTCGTAACGTTTCAAAAAATACACTCCCTATATTAATACAAACAAAAAAAATATTATATAAAAAAAAATATTCTCAAGGAGCTATTAGAGACGAAGATTCTGATCATTATTCTCAAGAAGCTATTAGAGACGAAGATTCTGATCAATCAGCTAGGAATTTGATCGCTTTAACAAGGTGAACATTGCATAATTTTAAATCTTCATTTCAAATAACATGAATTTTTTTATAGTGAACAATGCTTCTTTGGCTATGTAATTAGTAAAAAACTGATATGACATTTAAAAAAAAGACGTTAATACCAGGTTGAATGAAATTATATACCACCATTTTCTTCAATTTTCATGAAACTTGGAACTTTGACATGGAATGTTGAGTTGATCCCCACAGGACTCTATAATTGTTTAGCAAATTGAATTGTTGGTTCTTTTTACTGCAATGGTTCTCTCTTTTCTCATGTAATTGGCATAATACTACAGACTAAGTTGCAGCAATGCTGCATTTTGTTAGGGTTTGCAATTCTTTGTATAGCTTCTTTTATTTATGAAGAAATGGTATGTTGTGGGAAATCCCCCTTTACATATACTGTAAAAAAATGCAGTCTATTAGTAAATGGGTTTCCATGCGGAAGCTGCTATATGAAAAGTCGTTGCTAGACTTGCACCTGCTCCCATTGCGAGTCCATTCACAAACGTTATCTGAATCAGACATACAAAATCTTGCTGTACATTAATTAAATAAAATAGAAACATAAACATTAGAGAAGAAAAATTCCATGTACTTTTATAAAACGTGCTGGAAAAAAGATATCATGCCAACATGCCAGGAATAAAATGTTAACACTGCTCAAAATAAGCATGGAAGAGGCTGTAGCAATCTTCCATCTATAAATATATATGCTTTCTTCCACAGACCGAACCGAACCAAACCGAACCGAGTGAAAGTGAAAGTGAATATTATATACAGACCGAACCAAGTGTACGGATTAGTATATAGACCAAACCAATTATAAATAGATGTAGAGTCCTTTTATTTCTGAAAAAAGATGACAGATAATTCTGGTGCATCGCCTTCCCGTTCACGAGATGGGAACTCGCCATCTCAGACAGTCTTTTCATCACAAGATGCAGTTCCCCCAAAGATTGATCCAAGACTCACCAAGACTATTCTGAAATTCATCTAATGTCAACGAATATATAGAAGCCTGTCTAGCCAATGGAAACCCTCCCATCTTTGGTCCGCCTTGAAGAGCAGGCGTCATTGCACTATGGGATGATACCATTACACGAGACTGATGCAAAATATCGACTGCAAACTCAATTACATCCACTGTCTCAGCAATCTCAATAACAACACCTACCAACAAACTAAAACACCTATTTCTCTACTGCAAAAATTCAAGCATTTCAATGTACCTGATAAAGTTCCAGATCTGAAGTACCCGGACGCGTAGATCAGAGCCGAACTGTCAAGATCTCGGGACTCGAACTCTTCACATCACCTGTCAAAGCTTTATAAATCCAGCACCCCATCTACGAAATCACAGAGATATCTCCAAATATCCGTAATTCTGTGGTCAGCTCCAGCTTAGAATTCAGCACGACCACCATGAGCGAGTATTAATCCCCGATAAAATATCTGAACAGCCACGACAACCACCTATCATATTAAAACATTACAGCAAAACAAAAATTAAAAAACAAAAAATTATTGAATCCACGGGCAGCCATGACAGCACAGTGAGTTTTTTTTCATTTTTTTATATCTATTAATCAATTTTCAATTTTCTTGATTACTCTTATTTCGTTTCTTGGCGACTTGGAACACCAATTATAATTTCGCTTAATCAATATTTAACAACTGTTATTTAATCGTGAGCCCGTGATTATCGGCATCTTTTAATTCGTTTTATTTTTAGAAAATTCTGGAACATACATGGCGGTGGTGCTCAGCGCCCGGCACATATCGCTAACGCAACTCTACAATCGCAGAGCCACCGACACGTGCGGTGGGGAGAGAAAAAAATCCCCTCATTCAACTGACACGCGTACGGAGTTGTTTGGCACAATCCGACACAATATAATATTAAGTCTTGACTTATGATTTTCTGGAGTTAAATTATGCGCTATATTAGTCATCTGCAATGTTATGTGCTATATTAGTTTTAGACTTAGAGTTTGTGTGTTAATTTCTTACACTCTTTGGAATCATTTGATTGCATTAAACCATATAAATAGTTTTGTAATTACGCGACCTTTTGAAATTTATTGATTAATGGATTTATTGTTTTGGGATAAACTTGTTTTTTTCCTTCATATGATCACACTAGGTTTTATAATACATTATAATACAGAGTCCAATTTGTGTGTTTATGTTTAACCATCTTTTGAATACTTGATTATTATACTAGAGAATTTAAAACCTAGTCTTTAATCATTTTTTTAATCTATGTGTTATTAAGAGTTCAATGTATTATGTGTTGTTATGTTTTTTTTTAAATATGTAGGTGTATAACATTGAAATTTGATTATCCCTCAAAGATTTTCCATGCATTACAGGAACTACCTGTGGTATATTGGTGAGGGTGTTGGGATAATGGGTGTGAGGTGTAAGGTTCAATCCTCCTTGATCACATTTTTGTTTTACAAATTATTAAATTTCGGTATGTCATGGGTATATATAAAAAAATCTTTGCCATGCATAATACAAACTACTTGTGCTATATTGGTGAGGCTGTTGGGAAAATGGTTGTGAGGTGCAAGGTTCAATCCTATTTCCAAATCCTAGGCTCTATCAAGCGCCGAGAGGGATCAAATCTCCCGAGGTGCAAACATCCTTTAGTGCAATACCTGAGAAGAGGTTTTCAGATCTGGAACTTTATCAGGTACATTGAAATGCTTGAATTTTTGCAGTAGAGAAATAGGTGTTTTAGTTTGTTGGTAGGTGTTGTTATTGAGATTGCTGAGACAGTGGATGTAATTGAGTTTGCAGTCGATATTTTGCATCAGTCTCGTGTAATTGTATCATCCCATAGTGTAATGACGCCTGCTCTTCAAGGCGGACCAAAGATGGGAGGGTTTCCATTGGCTAGACAGGCTTCTATATATTCGTTGACATTAGATGAATTTCAGAATAGTCTTGGTGAGTCTTGGATCAATCTTTGGGGGAACTGCATCTTGTGATGAAAAGACTGTCTGAGATGGCGAGTTCCCATCTCATGAACGAGAAGGCGATGCACCAGAATTATCTGTCATCTTTTTTCAGAAATAAAAGGACTCTACATCTATTTATAATTGGTTCGGTCTGTATACTAATCTGTACACTTGGTTCGGTCTGTATATAATATTCACTTTCACTTTCACTCGGTTCGGTTTGGTTCGGTTCGATCTGTGGAAGAAAGCATTATATTTATAGATGGAAGATTGCTACAGCCTCTTCCATGCTCATTAGGAGCAGTGTTAACATTTTATTCCTGGCATGTTGGCATGATATCTTTTCTCCAGCACGTTTTATAAAAGTACATGGAAGTTTTCTTCTCTAATGTTTATGTTTCTATTTCATTTAATTAATGTACAGCAAGATTTTGTATGTCTAATTCAGGTAACGTTTGTGAATGGACTCGCAATGGGAGCAAGTGCAAGTCTAGCAACGACTTTTCATATAGCAGCTTCCGCATGGAAACCCATTTACTAATAGACTGCATTTTTGGAAACCCATTTACTAATAGACTGCATTTTTTTACAATATATGTAAAGGGGGATTTCCCACAACAAACCATTTCTTCATAAATAAAAGAAGCTATACAAAGAATTGCAAACCCTAACAAAATGCAGCATTGCCGCAACTTAGTTTGTAGTATTATGCCAACTACATGAGAAAAGAGAGAACCATTGCAGTAAAAAGAACCAACAATTCAATTTGCTAAACAATTATAGAGTCCTGTGGGATCAACTCAACATTCCATGTCAAAGTTCCCTTCAAGTTTCATGAAATTTGAAGAAAATGGTGGTATATAATTTCATTCAACCTGGTATTAACGTCTTTTTTTTTTAATGTCATATCAGTTTTTTACTAATTACATAGCCAAAGAAGCATTGTTCACTATAAAAAAATTCATGTTATTTGAAATGAAGATTTAAAATTATGCAATGTTCACCTTGTTAAAGCGATCAAATTCCTAGCTGATTGATCAGAATCTTCGTCTCTAATAGCTCCTTGAGAATAATGATCAGAATCTTCGTCTCTAATAGCTCCTTGAGAATATTTTTTTTATATAATATTTCTTTTTTGTATTAATATAGGGAGTGTATTTTTTGAAACGTTATGACCTTACATTATTAGGCCAACAAAATATTTACTACTTTTTACATTAGTTATTCAATATTGCAAATTTTACATCCTCCCCCATAATATTCACTTTCACTATTATTCATGTGACAAGATCTCCCCCATAATATTCACTTTCACTATCACTTTTACGATTATTTTTTGCCGACATGTTAGTAACGTTACATCACGTGACAAGATCTCCCCCATAATATTCACTTTCACTATTATTTTTTGCCGACATGTTAGTAACGTTACATCACGTTACATCACGTGACAAGATCTCCCCCATAGTATTCACTTTCACTATTTTTTTTGCCGACATGTTAGTAACGTTACATCACTTTACATCATGTGACAAGATCTCCCCCATAATATTCACTTTCACTATTTTTTTTGCCGACATGTTAGTAACGTTACATCACGTTACATCACGTGACAAGATCTCCCCCATACTGGGCTGTGGAGCGCCTCTCGGCGCAATAAGGATTCAAAAAAAGTCATTTCCACCTTGGTTTTATCTAGTTATTGGATTTATTTAATTACTTTATATGTGATGAGTGAATAATAACAATGTTATAGTTAGTTACATAGGAATAGGAACAAGATGAGTAATTCCAAATGCAAGGGGTGAGATCATACAAAATGTTGTGAAGATTTGGAACAACGATGTTGAGGTCTTAACAACTGTATGCAGACACCCAACTTTGCAAAGTTCGAACACTTATGTTAAAAGGCACCCACCCAAGGTGCACTTAACTATGGCATTATATCCAACAAACTACTTCAAACTTCAAGGATGTCTAATTTTACAGCCTTTTGATCACAAACTATTGCTTTTCACCTATAATGACTTGCATTACAATCAAAACAGGGGTACCTTTCATTGGATGAAAACAAAAAGACTTGCATCCTCCCTTATTAAACCTTGTCACCACCTCAACTGTCTCCAACAAATATATGTCTTAGTGCATTGATTCCTCTTTCCTCAAATTCTCAAATTTTATCTTTAGGTCTCCACAATGACTCCTTCCTTGTCAAACTATCCTCTATCCATAGTTTTTCTAACAAACAAAGTAATCATGTCATTTTCTCTTACCAAACACAATCATCCTATAAGGAATCACCTACTCTAGTTTGTAATCTAGTGTCCCCAAAATCATGGCAAGGGTCATAGATGGCCTAGACCTGCTAGGATCACCTGTGTCAAATTGACATGGTCAAAGTCGACTTATGTGGAAGACTTGGGGATGGGCACTCAACCAATGGGAAGTTTTAAACTATAAGTTATCTTTCCTACCTTGCCAATCACTTTGAATGACCCTTTAAATCGCCCTCAACAATGACCTAGGCATGCACGCTGAAAGCTTTAACTATTCCCTATTCAACTTGAGTAGGGCCTTATCTCCAACTTGAAACTCTAACTTGCTTCTTCCCTAATCTACCAAAAAGTTCATGTACTCGATTTCCTTTATGAAATGAATGTGAGGTTGGTTCACTTGATCTCACCATCCCTTCAGGAATTAATTCTTGAAGGGTTGCTCCCATAAAACCCTTTCAACACAATATGAGGTCCCATCAACTATTGTCCAGTGCCCAACTCAAATGGGTTATTCCCTAATGTTGAGCTCTTCTACATCTTGCTACTAAATTGGGTTGAGTCCAACAGTTCCAACCAGTTTATTTGGTCCACTTGCAAAAAGTGCCTCGGGTAATTATATAAAAGGTGATTGGTGTTCTTTGTCTTCCTGTCAATCTATAGATGATAACATGTGCTCATCAACAACTTAGTACCAATAAGTTTGAACAACTTCATCCAAAATTAAATTGTGAACCCTGAAACCTTGTCTGACACAATATTCAATAGAAGACCCCAATATTTTAAAATATGCTTAAGAAAAAAAATTGCAACTTCCATAGACCAGCAAGGCAACTTCATGGGTCCATCTTTGTATTGAAATTTTACATTGCCATGTCCAACAACTTCATAACTAAAAATATTTCCAAGAAATATTTTGTCTCCATGCGATTCTTCATAATCCCCAAACCACTCCTTGTCCAAATTTATATGGAAGGAATATCCAAAATCAATCAATTATGCCTCATCATGGGAATTGGTTAAGAAACATGCTAAAGAAGGATACATGCTACCCTCACAACTAAATCCTCCTTATTTGCACTTATTATACCATATTTGACGACACATCCAATAATTAAACTCTCATCACTTCATATGTTTTCTAGCATATATTCCTCTAGATCTAGATTTCCTCCCACTAGATACCTCATAATTTCACTCTTTAGGACACCCCCTAGTCACTAAAGTTTCTAAATCAATGTTTATTTTATAATATCTTATCCTTGTCTTCTCTTGTAGAAATTGACCGATGATCTCATTCAAATTGAGATTCTATACCTTTGTAACTCTACTAATTGAAACTATCATATTTTCCCAGGAATTTAGAAGACTATAAAGTAAGGCAATTCATCGCTCATTGTCTCTTACTTCATTATCGATGGCCTTAGGATAATTATGCAAGGCGTGTACAACATTAGGGTGATATGTAACCCTATCACCATCCTTCATATTTAGAGCATACAACTTCTTCCATAGGAATATCAAATTCATGAAGGCTTTAGCCTCATAAAACAATCCAAGTTTATCTCAAAGCTTCTTTGTTGTATTTTTTCCTGGCACATTCATTAACATATAATCAGATAGAGAGGTGGCATGTGTAGTGGAGGTGCTTCTAAACCTCGAAGAACCTCAAGAACTGAAGTATGCATGGGATTTAGGCATAACCATGAACAACCAAGCAAAATCACTAGCTATTTCGAAGGGACATGAGTTGGAAACGGAAAAATGATGCAAGAAGCACATCATCATCAGGGACTCATAATTGGTCATTTCCAGCTTGAATAGTAAAACTCCTCCAAAAGATCCTTATCTAAGCATGTTAATATCGAGGTTTCTTCTTAGATGCAAGAATTTTGAATTTATGCAAGATTACCATGTGAAAGGAAACATAACAAGGAGGAAGACACACAATTCAACCTTGATTTCTCCTTAGAACAATGCCTATGTAAAATAGGGGGGACATCCATCTGGCCCATATCCCCTAATGACGCTTCCTAATTCCTCCAAGTACACCCCTCATAATCTGATATGACAAGTACGAATCAGCTCAAACATCATGACGCAAGGTGGTGGAGTGGCATCACCTGTCTACATGATAGCCATAGCATGCAATTAGTTATTACATCACAGGGTTATAAGTACCAATCCCTTCACCTATCCCATGAAGTGTGTGGGAGATTTTCAAATATGGCATCGGAGGAGGTTGGAGAGTATTACATTCGAATTGATCAGGATCTGAGGATGAGAGAAGACCAAGAGCATATTTGTGTGAATTACATCTGGTTTGGCAACTGAAACTATTGGGTGGTGGGGATATGGGTTAGTATACTTGAATTGGATAGAGTTGGAGTTGCGATGGTCTGCTCCATATCTCACTCCATGGTTTATCTTCCTTAGAATGAGAGGCATATTGCATAATTAGATGAAACTCTGGGTTTTCTCCTCAGTGGCTTAGAATGGTGGAAATTCAAGGTCGAGCAGTGTGTGGAGGAGGAAATCCGGGGGGCAGTGTAGCTTTATGAAGGCTCTAGTGCCCAAGTGGACCACATGAAATCCAAGGCCACCATGTTATAAGTGGAGGTTCATTGTCTTTGGGGGAGAGGGCACGATCACGATGAGTAGATCATAGAACTTCAAGAGGATATTCACAAATGAAAAATGGAATTAGTGCCCATAGTGAGATGAGTGGATCACCATCCAAAATTGTTAGTTGTCTCTCTGAAGACATTTCAAGCCCTTGATCGTGAAGAACTCTTAGTGAACAAGAACGCAGCTCAACTTCATCATCCTCAGCCCAACATCAACCAATCTGCAGCTATGCGTTAGGCTCCAAGACCTCCAGGTTTCGCTCATTTCCATGTTTTTATGTAATTCATGTGTTACAAGTGTCAATTTTGGTGTAATAGTTTCATAAGACTTTATACTAATAAGCTTACTAAAGTAGATTACACAACTAGGGCTAGGTGGCTTAAAACCATAAAAGCTAGTATTTTTGAAATTGGGCAAACATATCTATTGCCCCTATTCTGTATCTCTTTTTAGCTAGACAGTTAGGCCACAAATTCTCCTTTATATAAAAGAATTCTCTGTTTTGGTTTAAAAAAACATATAATCAAATATATTAAGACCAATCAAGAAAATGACCTTATCTTTCATCTTGACCCAATTCTCTTACTTCACAAAGTTAGCCTTCATGTCCATTGTGATTACTTCCTTCTACTATATTTGAATAAGCAGATATTCCATCTCCAACTTCCTTCTTCCCAACATCTCACTAGAGCTGGTAATTAAAAAATGATCTCTGAAACAACACAACATTGTTTAGTTTTAGCTCCTTAGAATGGACAAATAGAGTTGTCTATCTCTCCAATCAAAACCTCAAAACATGGCCTTAAAAACTTAATATTCTACTAATCAACTTTCCTTAGCTTGGTGACAAAGGAATCCCTTGTAGGCCAATAACTCTAGTACCAATTGTTAAACCTTGAGAGCAATATACAACATAAAACATTCAACATAAATAATAACTTCAAAATAATAAAACAACCATAGCAAAGAAACACACACACTACAACAAAGAAGTTTTTCTCAAAGAGGACAAATCAATGTCTACCTTGTTTTTTTTAATTTTTATTTTATAAATAATTATAAACATAAAAAACAAATTTTCCCCTAAAATCATGAATACAATTGGGAAACAACTATGCTTCTAAAATACAACAATGTAATCTAGAGTTTTTTTTACACATTGCATATACAAACGGAATCACTAGTTACATAGACAATGTAACTGGTAATGTTATAAAAGCCTCATGGTTAATATACACGCTCTTGGGTGTGGAGGCAGGCGCAGGTGGGATCATCTTCGATCCCAGAGGAAATACAGTGACTACTTTTGCTTGGGGGATTGGTCAAAAAACAAATAACGAAGCCGAATGGCTCGCCCTTTACCTAGGAATTGAACTTGTCAAGAAAAAAAATATCAGCAAGATCATAGTCTTTGGAGACTCTAAACAGATCATTCAGAAAATGAGAAATGACTACAACTCAGGTGAAACAAATTGCAAAAGGTTGTATGAGAGAATTAGCAAAATGAGCTCTAATCTTTAGGTCATGTATTTCCACATTCTTCAGAAGAACAATGGTCTAGCAAACAATATGGAAAATAGAGGTGTCAAGAATAAGATGGGAATGGTCTCAATTAGAGACCAAAATCACTTCAAGCATGTTCCTTAGACTTCTTTTCCCTAGGGGGACTCATCCCACCCCCCACGTCGACCTTCCTCAATGCAAGAGCACATGTTTTCTGACGCAACAGAAGCTGCAAGGTGGTGTCTCCGGCCATGTGAAGGGCTTAAAGAACCATCTCGTCCTCTGATACAATGAATTTGATAGAGATCACTCCATATGCTTCACATGATTTATCACAATGAATTCCTACATGCCCTTTGAAATGGATAAGAGCTCTCTTGGCTTTGCCCCTCCGAAGGGACTTCATAACCCTTTCCACTGGCTTACTTGACTCTCAGATAGATTGTGAAGTGCTTCATCAGACTGCCAAAGAAGCGTCATTTCCATCATGGGTTTCATAAGACCAAATTCCTCTCTTCCAGGCTTCGATTGGTTTAGGTATAATTTCAGCTTACAATCTTGATTTACCCTTGTGGCCTCATTTGTTTACACAGGGACAGGAACCCATGGCTTCATTCAAAGACATTCAAGAAATCAAGTCCTCGTTAGCAGATTTGCAGAATGGAATGAAATGGATTTTTAATATGGTTGGCACCGGTGTTAATAATAGCAGACGTGTTGCAGCAGACACTAAGTACATCTCAAACCAGCTAGACTGCCATGCTTCGAGAATCGATGACAACACCAGGGATTTTCACGAGCTCATGACGAAAGTCGACTACCTCAAGGAGGACGTCCAAAAGCTTACAAGCATGACTGAAGGCAGCCACTGCCAGAACTCCCTAGCTGTTGGCGATCTTTAGATGGAAGAACCCTGGGTTGGAAATCCAACCTATGGTCAAGAAGCTCAGAAGGGATAGCTTTCCCCTCCCAGATATTTTGTAATTTTGTGTTTTGCTGAACATTCTCCCGGTTATTTATGTATTTTTGTGTATTGTTGAACAAACAATTTGTTAGACAGTACCCTTCCATGGGGTTTAGCAAGAAGTCTAGAAACTTAATACTTTATGTTTATAGCTAAAGAATCTCTATATGCTCCCCCATTTCAGCAAAAAAATTGGATGTAGATTGTGTAAGGATGGTTGTGCTTAGCTCTTTTTTATATTTATAAAATTTTCTTCGGCTTCTGTTAAAATATATATATACACGATGTTAGGGAGGAATCATTTTGGCCACAAGAAAGAAGGAGATTTATTATCATGCTTGGGATAATGTAGTCTGAAATCTTGTTGTTGAGGACTTTGCAGAACTCTAGATAAGATTGAAATCTTAGCCACAAGAAGAAGAGAACATAAGTAGTGAATTAGTTGAAGACCAACAATTAAGGGTAATACTAGTTAGGGTTAATTCGAGAGATGAAAACATCATAACATTGTGATAAACATGAAGAACCATTGGTTAGAAGCTAGGCTAGAAGGGAGAAACAAAGATATTTTATGTATGGGAACTTAGAAACATAGAAGTGCCAATATGCACTTAATTAGTAGGAGTAGAAATGAATGATCATGGAAATAGAGTGGAAGCACATAAGCAAAATTAGTTTGCTACAAATAACACTCATCTCAGATAATAAAAAGAGTTTGAGGTTCCAAGGCTTAACATAGGAAATGGTAGCAAGTCATAAATTCTATATTGATCCCCTCGGTCACAAATTCTAGGTTGATCCACAACATATTGAATAATCTCGATCTTGTTATAAAAAGTGTGAGAAAACTCAAAATAATACACCATTAATATATTGGTTCAAGGAATCACTAATCCACATTATTGATGTAAGATTCAATATCAATATTTATTTATAATATTGATGTAAAATTCAGTGTCAATATTTATCAGCATTAACATGAGATGTAAAGATTGTGAACATCGTCCCTAAATATTTATTCTTGATATTATGTTTTAGAAGAAAGATTTGAGAAAACATCCTAACCTTATCTAAATCATGAATAGAACCTGTTATAGCTGGATTTTGTTTTTAGATTATATGTTTCTTTTTCAAAGCATTGTTTTCTTATTTCTTCTAAATTTTGAACTTCGTTCTGAGGTATTAGAATAATGAGCATATTTTTATTTGATTTCATGCCATTTCTTTTTTAATTTACTTTATTTCGTTGATTCTATAGTTTTAATGGGCTTATTAGGTGTATATATTTCTGAAAAGTTGAAAAAACTTATCATAAGGTTTAATCTAAGTTTGGTCATATTACCTAACCCTTTGTTTTGAAACCATTTGTCAAAAACATTCATCAGGGAGATTCCTGTAGCGCAAAAGGAAAAGACCGTGAACTAAAGTGCTACAAGAAAGTCGAGGCACCAAAAATTGTAATATCAGGTCGTGAGTTTTTCAAAATTGCAAATGATGGAAGTTTTTACATCTGTAAAGACAAAATGATAAGTGTATAGACCTCAATAATCATTACGACAAGTGTGCAAGATAAGGTAAAGATTATACAGGTAAATCGCAGCTGTCCAAAATCTTGAAGAGTGGAAATTTTTTAAACATTTATGATAGCGCATCCTCGGAGCATGTTCAAAGCCAGTGACGAGTTTGATGGGTGTATGAGAAGCTGCAGAGATCGTGGTTATACTTGTCAGTATTTAGTTGGACGAAATTGTGAAGAAAGCAGTTGAAGATTTGGGCGGTTGCAGAGTAAGGTACTAACAGTTGCTAAATATTCATTAAAGACATAATATCACAAACATAGGAGGTTAGTTCATCATCACCATAACTGTATGCTTAGGTAGCGCAATTATTGACCAGGATTAGGGGCAGCATTGACATAGTCTTATGACATTAAAAAAATGTAATCCTGTGAAATACGATTTGTTTGAATTATCAATTCCATTGTGTAAAGAATTATTTCAAATTTTCCTGAACTGTTTGAAAGAAAGATACAGTTAGGGTTTAGTGCAAAGAAATGAAGAGTGGTAAAACCAATAGGACCAAACCTACTGATATGGGTTGGGTTAATAGCTTTCCTGAATGTGCAAAACTGTTCTAGAGGGCTGGCTGGTTTAAGTACTTTGAAAAGATTAGTGGTTTTCATTCTGAAGTATCATATGGGTTTGCCCAGGGGTTAGATAAAGATACAGTTTTGTTCAATAACCTCAAAATTGAGTTAACAAGAGAACTGATAGCTGAAGCAATAGACATTGCAGATGAGGGAGAATTTTGGTTTAAGAAAGTACCATTTACCTTCAATTCAAAGGATTTCCTATTGCCTGAGGTTGAAGTAGATTGGGGCAAGGGTGTGCAATTAGATAAATTTAGGCCTGAGTGGAGAGAAGTCATTAAAATCTTACAAAGTTATGTCACCTGTGAGGGAATATTCGCTTCAGTTTTCAAGTATCATATCATATTTCTATAGCATCTAAACCAAGAGTCCAGGATGAATCTACCTTTTTTCTTTCTAAAAAGCCTGTAGAAAATGTCAAGTAGGGTAAAAGGACATAATAATCATACCCAACAATCTATCTTCCACCATGGCCTAATAAAACTAATCATTTCCACTGTGCTTTAGAAAAATGGTAAAACTTGGGACTACTTCTTGTTCTAGTCAGGCCTCCAGATTGAAAAAGAGGACCAATAAAAAAAGAGACAGGTGAACAAACATTAAAGCCTGGTTAAAAGATTAAAGAAGGAATTCATTGCTGAGTTAGTAGAAGAAATTGTTCAAGAGGAGTCTTCAGCTCAGAAACTCAAAGAACCTGTATGTGAAGAGCAAAGAGATATTTATGAGGGTAATCAGATAGAAGTTTCTGAAAATGTAGAAGAAGTCCAGGCAGCAGTTTTGAAATAGGAAGAAGAAAGGAAATCAATTGAACATGATCAGGATTTCACTGATATTCAAGAAAACATAGCAGATGTTTTTGTTCCAACCAAACTTGAAGCTGAGAACATACAAATCCCAAGTAAAAAACTCAAAGGAAAGTTAGTGGTTGAACTAAAGAATGAAGGTGTACAAATTTCCAATATAAAGTTTCATGGGAAGTCTTATGCAATGATAGGAGAATCAAATTGGAGACCCAAAACAAGAGCAAAGAATAAGTTAAGACTTTACATGAAAAGAATTTTAAAGCCTAGATTGATGAAAGACAAAATTATTGAGATTTAAGATTCATCATCCCAAGAAAATGTGGAAAAAAAGGAGAGTCTTAGTCCTCAACAGGATCATACTAGGAAACATCATTCAGTGATGTTGGAATCATATACAAGTAAAAATAAAATTGCAGAGCAGTCAATGGATTGCAACACTGAAGGGGTTGGATCCCCAGATATTCCTGTAGTGTCAGAAGTATTCAAGCATGAAGAAGATGATGATGCAATTTTCAAGAAACTGAATATCCCCTGGTTACCAGAGAAAGCTTCCTCGTTTCAAGAAGGAAAATGAATAAACTCAGAAAATGAAAATCTTCAGAAGGCTATTAAGCAGTATAAGTATCAAATCGATTTTCTGAATGAAACCAATGAGGGTTTGGTCATGGAAAACAGAAGATTAAGGGAAGATCTTGAAGATATTAACACACATTACCAGGAGCTGATTGTGGTTTCAAAGGAGGCTTTAAAAAGGAAGAGGCGGACTCAAGGAAAATTTGAGGAGTTGAACTAGAAAATCCAGGATTCGACTCAGCAAAATCAAGAACTGTCAAGGAAAGTTGAAGACTTGGAACCAGAAGGAAATCACAAGCTTTGGAAGGGATAGCACTTCTGGCTGAGACGGCAAAAAATATTTTAAAATCATTACTGACAGGTGTCTTATGATTAATTTTTGTAAATTTAATAGTTTATTTTGAAAAACAATCATTTTAGTAGCAGTTTGAGAACTTGACCTAAAAGTTTGTTAGTTAGTTAAGTAACTATTTTTGGGATGTAACAAGGATAAAAGAAAGAAATTAGATGGTAGTATGGTTCATATTTTATGCAAGGGGAGGCTCAATAGCTACTGTATCAAGCTAAGATTCAAAACTCTCATGTAATTTTTGAAGACTGATTATGATATATATCACTTATAAGCCCTTATTATCTTCTTTACTGGTTTGTTAAATCACTCAATGTCCAATTTTGTTTCTTGTATAATGTTTTATTCATGAAATGCTTGTAGTTTGTGGGTGGAACTCAGTCACTTGTCTTTATTCTTTCTAGTTTATTTGTTATATATGATTCATCTCAGTCCTTTATCTTTATATTATTTAGTACTTGTTTTAGCTTGTTAATGTTACCCTCTTGTTTATGAAAGTTTAAGACCAAAACCCTAAAATCTATTTTACTTTTACTTTTACTTTTGAGATTGTGTTGGTTTGTTCTTCTAGTAGTCTGAGAACAATTTCTTGCAGTAACATCTTTGGCGTCATTGCCGGGGACGAAACTGAAGCATACATTCCTTGGGTTTTTATCATTCAACTGGTTTTGAGAGGTGGTAAAAACCAGCAAATCATTTAGACTACTTTTCACCAAAAAGTATCCACAGTGGCTACTAGGAAGGTTGGGACAAGAAGGAGACCTAATTCACCATTAAACCTGGGTGTCTTAGACCCAGAGAAAATTCTAAAAGAAGCTAGGAAAATTAAGAAATCAAAGTCATCCCCAGCTATATGTAGCCCTAATCAATTTGACCTACTGTCACCCTTTCCACTTTCCAAGGAAGAAAAACAGGATTCATCATGGTTAAAACCTTCTATACATGTTAGCAGTTTTCAAATCTTTACTGATACTCAGTCCTTTAAAAAGGAAAAAAATCAATCTCCTAGAAAAATACCATTGTTTCAGTTCAAAGTCAGTAAAAGCCCTTTTTAGCCAAGTTCCAGCCAAGCTTTTCCTTCATCCAAACAAATTGGTTTAAAGATGGTAGGACAACAACCTCCTTTAGATATGATGGATAGGATGGTGGCAGCTAGGTATGCTCCATTAGTCCTTCCTCATCCCTTAAATGCTCCCCCTAGAGGAGATTATCAAAAGTGCTTGCCTAGGTTCAATGGACAAGGTGAGACAACAACTAAGGAGCACTGGGATGCATTTCTCAGTTATGCAGATAACCAAAACATTGAAGCAAAAGATGTATCGATGAGAATGTTTGTGCAGAGTCTAGATGGGGAGGTTAGGAAGTGGTTCAGAGAACTACCAGCAAATTCAATTACCTTGGTAGAGGAGCTTCAAGATGTTTTCATGAGGCAGTGGGGTGATACCAAGGATCATATATAGTATATTATAGAATTTGGAGCCCTAAGGAGGAAAAAGGATGAAACCATAGCAGACTTTTCTAAAAGATTTAACAAGATGTATGGTAGAATTCCGGCAAAAATCAAACCCTCCGAAACTTCAACAAAAATTACCTATGCAAATGCTTTTGATCATGAATTTTCTTTACACCTGAAAGAAAGAAGACCAGTCAGTCTATTAAACATGAAAGAAGAAGCATTAGAGGTAGACTCCAATATTCTAGCTTCTAATAGACTGAAAGTGAATTCAGATCAGCAAATTTATGATAGAGAAGGTAAAAAGGAGGTTGCTCCAGTAGTTTCAACATCACAATCAGCTGATAGTAAAATTGATGAAATGCATAAATTAGTAAAAAATTTAACAGCAAAAGTAAACAAAATAGAATTGGAGAAGAATTCAAACAGGTCTACTAAAGAAGGGGAAAGAAACCCTAATAACCCTAATCAGTTTAGACGCCAATTTGCACCTAGGTTTATTCCTAGAGAAAGAAGGAATAATGATATACAAAGGGAGAGAAGAGAAGCTGAAGATCAAAAGGTGCCACCACCACTCCAAAACAATGTCATTGATGAAGGAGAAGAAGAGGAAGATGGGTAGTTTGAAGATACAAATAAAGACATAAATCATTTTGGGGAACTGTTGACATAAGGATTTTTAACTGAAGAAGATTATTTAAATTTTGAATGATGCAAATATTTTTTAGACAGAGAATGATTTAGGTCTTGAAGTAACAGCTGAGATATGCCAGTATAAACCCAAGAGGACTATTGATTTGAGGTCAGGACCAAAGTAGGTTGTTCAAAATCCTAGAAAGAAAGCAGTTATTCCTCCTAAACAGTCATGCAGTCAAACACAGGAAAAAGGGCAGAATCAGGGCAATCCAGAAAAGGTTATTGAAGTTGAAGAAGTGAATAAGAATCTGCAGAATTTTAATTTTGAAAATGATTTGTGTAAACTTAAAATTCCAATGCCTTTTACTGAGTTGATAAAAAATCCTTGTTATAAAAATCCAGTTTTAAAGATGATGGGTTCAGCAGCTGGTCAAATACCTTCAGATACAGTAATCCTACAAGAAGAACATCCTAAAATCTTTATTGGATCTGCTCTAGCTGACAAAACTAAGAAGGATTCAAGTTCAACTCCACCTTTCTATATAACATTGATTGTTCATGATCAGATGATTCACAATTGTTTACTTGATTCTGGTGCTTCTCACAATTTGATGCCAAAAGTAGTTATGGAAGCTCTGGGTTTAAGTATTACAAAACCCTATCATGACTTGTATGCTTTTGATTCTAGAGCTGTGAAATGTTTGGGAGTAATTAAGGATATGGTGGTTAATTTAACTCAATTTCCTATGAAGAGTGTCATCATGGATGTATTAGTGGTAGATATCACTCCCAAATTTGGAATATTACTTCCTAGGTCTTGGGCTAAGAAGGTAGGGGGTACCTTATAGATGGATTTGTCATATGCAACAATTCCTATTTTTGGAGGTGAGAATAGGAGGTTGTCTAGAGAATTATAGTTTTCTTACATTGTTACTGATGATAGGAATCCAACAAATCATCCATTATATGCTGTAGAAAAGGATTTGGGCTCATGTATGTTGCATTTAAGTGATGATAATACTAGTGGCATGTTGCAGGTTGAGAAAGAAAAACTAGTCAAACACTCTGTTGAACAAAAGGATGAGATGTGGAAAATATATTTTGATGGTTCTTCAGCTAAAGAAGGAGCTGGAGCAGGTATTGTTTTGGTTTCCCCTGGTGGTGAGATGATAAGTTTGATGTATAAATTGGATTTTGTAACCACAAACAATACAACGGAGTATGAGGCATTGTTATTGGGTTTAAATGCTGCAAAATACCTAGGCATTCAGCAAATTTCTGTTTATGGTGACTCTGAATTGGTTGTACAACAGGTAAGGGACAAGTATCAAGTAAAGCAGGATTTGTTGCAAGTATATAGGAATGAGGTCTAGGACATGATTGATAACTTTTTATTGCATTTATAATCGCCTTTATTCCTAGAGATCGTAATCAAACAGCTGATTCACTTGCCTTAGCAGCTACTCATTTCAAGATTCCAAAAACAACTCATTTAAAGTATCCCATAGAAGTTAGGTACATACCTTCAGTTCCTGATAATATCAAATAATGGAGGGTTTTTGAAGATGACTTGGAGATTAAGAGATTCTTAGAATTGAGTAGTGATTTCTCTAATTGTTTAATTGATCAAGAGCAGGATGATGGGACTGAAAATGCTGAGGAATATTCAGAAAATGAAATTGCTGGTCATAAAATTATTAAGCTGAAATGTAATTTTATTCCCAAGGGTTTGGTTCCCCTTGAAAGGATTTTTTCAAAAGATGACACTCCATTGAAACCAGCTATGCAGTCTTTAGAAGAGAATGTTATGGACTGTAATATTGGTACAAAGGAGCAACCTAGGATAGTGAAGATTTCTAAAGCACTTTCAGTGGAGCAAAGAGATAAGTACATTAAGTTGTTGAAAGAATACGTTGATATTTTTGCTTGGTCATAAGAAGATTTAAAAACTTATGACACTAGTATTATTCAGCATAAAGTGCCTTTGAATCCTAATGTAAAACCCTTCAGACAGAAACTAAGAAGAATCAATCCTACATTATTTCCTGTCATAGAAAAAGAGGTTAAAAAATTATTGGATGCGAAAATCATTTTTCCTCTTAAATACTCATCATGGGTAGAAAACCTAGTTCTTGTCAGGAAAAAGAATGGAGAGATAAGGTTATGTGTAGACTTCCGTAATCTGAATAGGTCCTCACTGAAAGACAATTATCCATTACCAAAAACTGAGCAAATCTTGCAGAAGGTGGTGGGTGCTCAGAGGATTTCAATGGTGGATGGATTCTCCGAGTATAACCAGATTGCAATGCATCCAAATGACCGAGATAAGACAGCCTTCACTACCCCTTGGGGTACCTTCATGTATGACAAAATGCCATTCGAATTGATGAATGTTGGGGCCACCTTTCAAAGGGATATGGATATATCCTTTGTTGGGGAGAAAGAGAAGTTTGTTGTGATTTACTTGGATGATATTACAGTGTTTTCATAGTCTGATGAAGAACATCTAAAGCACCTCAAACAAAATTTCTTAAAATGTAGAAAATATGGACTGTCACTAAATCCAAAAAAGTCTCATTTTGCTGTGCAGGAGGGTAAGTTACTAGGACATTTTGTTTCAACTGATGGGATAAGGATAGATCCAGAAAGTGTCAAGGCCATTTTAAAAATAAGTTTGCCTAAAAGTAAGAAGGATGTGCAATCTTTTATTGGGAAAATTAATTTTCTGCGCTGGTTTATACCAAATTTCGCTGAAACTATCAAATAGATAACAACTATGTTGAAGAAAGATCAGGAAGTAAAATGGACAGTAGAGGCCAGGAATTCATTTGAGAAGATAAAGCAAGCTCTTACAGAAGCATCGGTGCTAGTGAGCCCCGATTTTTTGAAATATTTTCTGAATTTTTCTTTTGCATCGCAAGACACAATAGCTGTTGTTTTGTTACAGAAAAATGGTGATGGATTGGAGCAGCCAATTGCATTTTTCAGCAGGGCCCTCAGGGATTTGGAGTTGAAGTACAGTACCTTGGAAAAGCAAGCTTATTCACTGGTAAAGGCATTAAAATTTTTCAGAATTTATGTCTTGCATTCAAAAGTCATTGCTTATGTTCCCAATGCTGCCATTAAGGATATTTTAACTCAGCCTGATAGTGAAGGGAAACGAGGAAAATGGATTGCTAAGATAATGGAGTATGATGTGGAAATCAAGCCTACTAAGCTGGTGAAAGGACAAGGTCTAGCAAAGTTATTGGCTGATTCAAACTGTGAAGCTTTAGGCCTTCATTTGATGGAAGAACAACTTATACGGGAAGAATTGCAAGCTGAGCAAGAGAAGAAAAAGATTATGGAGAAGTATGCAGAATATACATGGTATGCAGACATTGTTCATTTCTTATTGTATTTGCACTATCCTGAACATCTAGACAAAAGGAATTTAGGTCACTGAAATTAAAATCTACTAAATATTGTTTAGTAGATCAGTAGTTGTGTTGGAAGGATCCAGGAGGTATTTTGCTCAGATGTTTAGACAAGTCAGAGATTGAGGAAGTAATTTCAGAATCACATGAAGGTGCTTATGGAGGATACAAATACTGGAATGCTACTGCTTATAAAATCCCGAGTTTTGTATATTATTGGCCTTCTCTGTTCCCTGATGTATATCAGCAGGTTAGAGCTTGTGTTCCTTGTCAAAAGTTTGCTGGTAAACAGAAGGTTCTGTCTTTACCATTGAAACCCATTGCAGTGAATGCCCCTTTTTATAAATTGGGTTTAGACTTCATAGGTGAAATAAACCTTGCATATTCAGGACAACATAGATGGATGCTGACAACCACTGATTTTTTCACCAAATGGGTGGAGGCCATTCCCACTAGAAATGAAACTGATAAGGTGATAATCAGTTTTATTCAGGAAAACATTCTTAGCAAATTTGTCTGTCCTAAGAAGTTACTGACTGATAATGCTAAAGCCTTTAAGTCTAAATCTATGGTTTCATTTTGTGAACAAAATGGAATTGGATTGAAGCATTCAACACCTTATTACCCTCGGGGGAATGGGTTGGCAGAATCAACCAATAAGAATATTATTCAGAGCATCAAGAAGTTGTTGAGTCAAAATAAAAGATCATGGTATTCAATGTTGAAATATGCACTTTGGGCAGACAGGATAACAACTAAGAAAGCAATTGGAACTTCTCCTTTTCAGTTAGTATATGGCACTGATGTAGTCTTTCCAGTTCAGCTAGGTATTCCAGTGATGAAATTCTTTCAATATAGTCAAGAGGAACCTAGTGATATTCAAAGGAGAGTTTATGCACTGATTGAATTACAATAGGAACGTGAAGCTGTAGAAGAGAAGGCTCAAATGTACAAAAAGAAGATAAAATAAAGGTTTGACAGGAAGATAAAAGAAAACACTTTTTCCTATGGAGATATGGTACTAAGGTGGGATGCTAGAAAGGAATAGAAAGGTAAGCATGGTAAGTTTGACAATTTATGGCTTGGTCCTTTCATAATTTCAAAATTTTTGGAGAACAATACTTTCATATTACAGACTTTGGAAGGTGAGGAATTGTCCAATCAAGTGAATGGACGATTCCTCAAACATTTTTACAGCTTTTGAAGGAAGGGAATTTGTCATTCATTGTATATACCGGTGACTGAAAGATTGAATAAAGACTCCATATCCTAGTGGATGTTTTGTAGAGTAGCAAATAGGTTCAGTTAAATGGTAGAAGGCATGGATCTATAGGTTCTTGAAGCCTCACAAGGAGGACTTCATCCCGCAGCAGGAGCCAGATGTTATAGCTAGATTTTGTTTTTAGATTATATGTTTCTTTTTCAAAGCATGTTTTTCTTATTTCTTCTAAATTTTGAACTTCATTATGAGGTATTAGAATAATGAGCATATTTTTATTTGATTTCATGTCATTTCTTTTTCAATTTACTTTATTTCGTTGATTTTATAGTTTTAATGGGCTTATTAGGTGTATATATTTCTGAAAAGTTGAAAAAACTTATCATAAGGTTTAATCTAAGTTTGGTCATATTACCTAACCCTTTGTTTTGAAGCCATTTTCCAAAAACATTCATCAGGGAGATTCATGTAGTGCAAAAGGGAAAGACCGTGAACTAAAGCGCTACAAGAAAGTTGAGGCACCACAAATTGTAATACCAGGGCATGAGTTTTTCAAAATTGCAAATGATGGAAGTTTTTACATTTGTAAAGACAAAATGATACATGTATAGACCTCAATAATCATTATGACAAGTGTGTAAGATAAGGTAAAGATTATATAGGTAAATCGTAGCTGTCCAAAATCTTGAAGATTGGAAATTTCTTAAACATTTATGATAGCGCATCCTTGGAGCATGTTCAAATCCAGTGACGAGTTTGATGGGCGTATAAGAAGATGCAGAGATCGTGCTTATACCTGCCAGTATTTCATTGGATGAAATTGTGAAGAAAGCAGTTGAAGATTTGGGCGATTGTAGAGTAAGGTACTAACAATTGCTAAATATTCATTGAAGATATAATATTGCAAACATAGGAGGTTAGTTCATCATCACCATAATTGTATGCTAAGGTAGCGCAATTATTGACCAGGATTAGTGGCAGCATTGACATAGTCTTATGACATTAAAAAAAACATAATCTTGTGAAATACGATTTGTTTGAGTTATCAATTCCATTATGTAAAGAATTATTTCGAATTTTCCTGAACTGTTTGAAAGAAAGATACAGTTAGGGTTTAGTGCAGAGAAATGAAGAGGAGTGGTAAAACCAACAGGGCTGAACCTACTGATATGGGTTGGGTTAATAGCTTTCCTTAATGTGCAAAACTGTTCCAGAGAGCTGGCTGGTTTAAGTACTTTGAAAAGATTGATGGTTTTCATTCTGAAGTATCATATGGGTTTGCCTAGGGGTTAGATAAAGATACAGTTTTGTTCAATACCCTCAAAATTGAGTTAACGAGAGAACTGATAGCTGAAACAACAGACATTGCAGATGAGGGAGAATTTTGGTTTAAGAAAGTACCATCACCTTCAATTCAAATGATTTCCTATTACCTGAGGTTGAAGCAGATTGGGGAAAGGGTGTTCAATTAGATAAATTTAGGCCTAAGTGGAGAGAAGCCATTAAAATATTACAAAGTTATGTCACCTGTGAGGGAAGATTCACTTCAGTTTTCAAGTATCATATCATATTTCTATAGCATCTAAACCAAGAGTCCAAGATGAATCTACCTTTTTTCTTTCTGAAGAGCCTGCATAAAATGTCAAGTAGGGTAAAAGGACATAAAGATCATACCCAGCAATATATCTTCCACCATGGCCTAATAAAACTGATCATTTGCACTGTGCTTCAGAAAAAGGGTAAAACTTGGGACTACTTCTTGTTCTAGTTAGGCTTCCAGAGTGAAAAAGAGGACTAGTAAAAAAAGAGATAGGTAAACAAACATTACAGCTTGGTTAAAAGATTAAAGAAGGAAGTCATTGCTGAGTCAGTAGAAGAAAATGTTCAAGAGTCTTCAGCTCAGAAGCTCGAAGAACCAGTAAGTGAAGAGAAAAGAGAGATTTATGAGGGTAACCAGATAGAAGTTTCTGAAAATGTAGAAGAAGTCTAGGCAACAGTTTTGAAACAGGAAGAAGAAAGGAAACCAGTAGAACATGATCAGGATTTCACTAATATTCAAGAAAACGTAGCAGATGTTTTTGTTCTAGCCAAACTTGAAGCTGAGAACATACAAATTCCAAGTAAAAACCTCAAAGGAAAGTCAGTGGTTAAACTAAAGAATGAAGGTGTACAAATTTCCAGTATAAAGTTTCATGGGAAGTCTTATGCAATGATAGGAGAATAAAATTGGAGACCCAAAACAAGAGCAAAGAATAAGTTAAGACTTAACATGAGAATAATTTTAAACCCTAGATTGATGAAAGACAAAATTACTGAGATTGAAGATTCATCATCCCAAGAAGATGTGGAAAAAAAGGATATTCTTAGTCTTCAGCAGGCTCATACTAGGAAACGTCATTCAGTGATGTTGGAATCATATACAAGTAAAAAGAAAATTGCAAAGCAGTCAATGGATTGCAACACTGGAGGGGTTGGATCTCCAGAGATTCCTGTAGTGTCAGAAGTATTCAAGCATGAAGAAGATGATGATGCAATTTTCAAGAAACTAAATATCCCTTGGTTATCAGAGAAAGCTTCCTCATTTCAAGAAGGAAAATGCATAGAATCAAAAAATGAAAATCTTCAGAAGACTGTTAAACAGTATAAGTATCAAATCGATTTTTTGAATGAAACCAATGAGGGTTTGGTCATGGAAAACAAGAGATTAAGGGGATATCTTGAAGATATTAACACACATTACCAAGAGATGATTGTGGTTTCAAAGGAGGATTTAAAAAGGAAGAGGAAGACTCAAGGAAAATTTGAGGAGTTGAACCAGAAAATCGAGGATTTGACTCAGCAGAATCAAGAATTGTCAAGGAAAGTTGAATACTTGGAAGCAGAACAACAAAGAACTAGAAGGAAATCACAAGCTTTGGAAGGGATATCACTTATGGCTAAGGCAGCCAAAAATATTTAAATATCATTACTGAAAGCTTCCTCATTTCAAGAAGGAAAATGCATAGAATCAGAAAATGAAAATCTTTAGAAGACTGTTAAACAGTATAAGTATCAAATCGATTTTCTGAATGAAACCAATGAGGGTTTGGTCATGGAAAACGGGAGATTAAGGGAATATCTTGAAGATATTAACACACATTACCAGGAGTTGATTGTGGTTTCAAAGGAGGATTTTAAAAGGAAGAGGCAGACTCAAGGAAAATTTGAGGAGTTGAACCATAAAATCAAAGATTTGACTCAGCAGAATCAAGAACTGTCAAGGAAAGTTGAAGACTTGGAAGCAGAACAACAAAGAACCAGAAGGAAATCACAAGCTTTGGAAGGGATAGCACTTATGGATGAGGCAGCCAAAAATCTTTAAAGATCATTACTGACAGGTGTCTTATGATTAATTTTTCCAAAGTTAATAGTTTATTTTGAAAAACAATAATTTTAGTAGCAGTTCGAGAACTTGACCTAAAAGTTTGTTAGTTAGTTAAGTAATTGTTTTTGGGATGTAACAAGGATAAAAGAAAGAAATTAGATGGTAGTATGGTTCGGATTTTGTGCAAGGGGAGGCTCAAGAGCTACTGTATCAAGCTAAGATTCAAAACTCTCATGTAATTTTTGAAGACTGATTATGATATATATCGTTTATAAGCCCTTATTATCTTCATTACTGGTTTCATTTATGGTTTGTTAAATCACTCAATGTACAATTTCATTTCTTGTATAATGTTTTATTCATGAAATGATTGTAGGTTGTGGGTGGAACTTGGTCACTTGTCTTTATTCTTTATGGTTTATTTGTTATATATGATTCATCTCAGTCCTTTATCTTTATATGATTTAGTACTTGTTTTAGCTTGTTTAATGTTACCCTCTTGTTTATGAAAGTTTCAGACCAAAACCCTAAAATCTATTTTATTTTACTTTTACTTTTGAGATCGTGTTGGCTTGTTCTTCTAGTAGTCTGAGAACAATTTCTGATACTAACAAAACCCTTACACTAACATTAATTATCACATTTCTACCCTCCCTCTGCATCAACATTAATTATCTCAACTCTACCCTTGAGTAATAGAAACTCAATATAGTTAATTAAGGGTAGACGGGGAAGGATTCCAAAATCAACAGAGTTGTATGAAGATGAAAATCACTTCCTCTTAGAGTGCCCTGCATACACCCACATTAGATCCCAGTTTCATAATCTTTGTTGCAATACCGACATTCATAGCCTTTTGGCTTGTCAAAATTATAGTAAGCTCGAGACGCTTCTCTCCAAGCTCTTTGAGCATAGAAATATCACTTTAAAACAAACTAATTAATTTTCTTCTTCAAGGTCTGATAGACCAAATTTTGGTCTCAGGGGACGTTAACCATCATCATCATCATCATGAATTGTCATAATCCTGAAAGAAAGAAAGAAAAATATTATAAAAAAAAACAAATAGATGAAAAGATTAAACTAGAGGAAATTGACTAGCTAACTAAGAAATTGAAAAAACAAATCTATTAATGGTTGAATGACAACAATAATAAAATTAAACTTCCAAATAATTTGATGTACACATTCAAAATATCATTAAGCTCTTATGGGTTGAATGAAGAAACAACCAAACTCCTAGTCAAATGTAATTATCACTATGGGAAATTATAACTGGACTTGAGTCCGAGATCATAATTAATGCACACATCATAATTCACAATGTAAATGGTGGAATGCCTTGCCATTAAAGTTAACAACAAGAACACTTCAACATTGCTTTTCAAGCTCACAAAAGATGAAGTGAGAATTCCAAATGAATACAACTTAAAAAAATCAATGATTAACTCATTATTGATGCACACATCATTCACAATTTAAATGGTGGAACGCCTTGCAATTCAAGGTAACACCAAGAACACTTCAACATTGCTTGAGAAGCTCACAAAGAGATGGAGTGAGAATTCCAAATGAATGCAACTTAACAAAATCCATGATTAAGTCACATTCTAAATGATGATGGTTGTGTCGATTTGCTTCACTTTAACTCATTATTGATGCACACATCATTCACAATTTAAATGGTGGAACACCTTGCAATTCAAGGTAACACCAAGAACACTTCAACATTGCTTGAGAAGCTCACAAAGAAATGGAGTGAGAATTCCAAATGAATGCAACTTAACAAAATCCATCATTAACTCGCATTCTAAATGATGGTTGTGTCGATTTGCTTCACTTTTTGGTTGTGTCGATTTGCATATGACATGTCTTTTAAATAATACAATGGTTTTAAATGATATTATTTATGAAAAAGTTAGGAATTTTTTAATAATAATAATAATTTAACTTAATGTTATTATGGAGGCAAATGTTAAAATAACATATTGAAATTTTATATTTATTTTAAATAAAATCAAAATAATTTTAACATAAGTTTTTATTAATTCTTTTTTTACCCATAGCTCATTTTATTTTGAAAAACCAAAATCTCTTTTAAGTTTTTTTATATTTAAAATCTTTAAAATTATAAATATGATATAGTTAATATTTAAATTGAAATTCTTTTATCGAACTAAACTTATTAAGATAATATTAAATTTTATATAAGTTACCATTGTAAAAGGCTTAGATAATGCATATTTTGTTTTTCAGTTTATTATTAAGTTAATATACTATATATGGAAGATCCAATTATACAGGGACGCAAGTGTAAGAGGGGTGGTCTTTGATCTCGGTGGGAAATTAGTACTCTCTTTTGCATGGGGATTGGAAAAAAGAATAAATAATCAAGTTGGATGGGTGACACTTTCGCTTGGTCTTGAGCTGATGTTGGATATTGGTCCTCAAGATCTCCAAGTGCTTAGTGACTCATGGATTGTAATTCAAGGCATGCATAAGATGCTTATAGGGTATAAGGAAGAGCTGGGGAAAATTCATAAAAAAAAATTCTCCTTCATGTCAAGCAGATGCATAGGGTATTTTATCATATAAAGAGGTGCAACAATAGTTTAGCAGATCATCAAGCTGACCTGAGAGTAACACTTGGCCAAGGGTGGATCAAACTTAATAGTGACCCTCCTTTTTTGAAATGGGAATTTTTTTTTAATTAAGATGTGATGGAGGTACTGTTTAGTTTAAGGAGAATTTAATGGAGTATGCTTGGGGTTTTGGGCGATGGGACTGGAAGACAAAGTTGTTAGTGGAAATAATTGTGGACACGGGAGGTGGATCATGGAAAATGTCATCGCATGACATCTTTATATGCATGCATCCATATTTTTCTACACACCTTTTCTCTTACTTCTTGTCTGGTTTTTCTCCTTGCGATTTTAGTTTTGGTGCATACATGGTGGAACATAAGTTGGTTAGAACCCTTCGAAGGAAAGAAAGGTTGCGGGAGGTAGCTCCTCTAGGAGCAATTTGAAACTACTTGCTTGTCGCAACCCCTGGTGTGAGAAGAATGCCAGAGATGTGGACAAGGTTGTTGCGGAGGTGCGCCTGTAGGAAAGGGAACTACTTGAGGAAATCCTGCACGGGGTAAGAGATATGAAAATTGTCATGATGATTATAAGAAGATGCTTCGGTGCATGTATGAAGTGGTGAAGGCAGTGCTGGAGGAAAATAAACACATTTATCTAGATCTCACATGCATGGGAACCTGTCTAGATGATATGGAAAGTGGCTACCATGTTTAAGTTGGGGAGGTTGAGGAAATAAGACGTTAGTTTTAGGATATGGAGAGGGTTATGGGTGGTAGGTTGGTCGTTCTGTAAAATGCAATTTTGTATTTCAAAATAATTCACCAGGAACAAAGGATGCTAGCAAATGAGAGTAACAAAGCTCATTATGTGCATCTGAGGGAAATTCCAGAAGAGGTTCAAGTTGAGATCAACGTGCAGGGAAAGGAAGACACAGGGGCCTTGAGTGAGCAAATTGAAGCGACACCAATGGAAAAAGTTTCCACAACACAACTCAAAGATGAAGGAACTCTGATGCAGAATTGATATGTTTTTTCGTTCTTTTTAGTTGTTTATGTTTTTCTATTGTCTATTAGGCAACCAATATGTAAGGGTTTACTCAACTAAAGGAGACAGTCAATTTTTTGGGAAATTATGCTTTGCTATGTGTAAATTTGAACAATTTTCAGACCCGAGTATGAATATTTTGGTAGTCAGGTTTGAAGCGTTAACAGTTATTTTGGGCCCCAAGTGCGTATGTAAACCCATTTTCCTTTTTATATAATATAAATCTTCTTGTTTCTTTAAAAAAAATGAAGATCCAATTATAAACTACGAAGAAGGTTGGTGCCTTGGTTCTAAAACTAGACTTGGTCAAAGCTTACGATAGGGTGTACTAGTCCATTTTATTATTACTCCTCCTTAATGTGGGTTTAAATTTTGAAATAACTTAATGTATCATAGGATGTGTTTCATGTGAAAATTTTGCATTTTTTGTTAATGGTGGCATGTCTGCATTCTTCAAAAGATAAAGGGTGTTACGACAGGAGTGCCCCCTGTCCCCATTCATATTTTCTATTATCATTGAGGGGCTAAGTAGGTTGATCAACCGTACGAAGTTGGAAGGGAAAATTAAAGGTATAAAGGTCTTAGCATCCCATTATATCTCACATCTACTGATTGTAGATGATGCTTTACTTTTTGGTATTGGAACAATGGAGGAGTGGCATATTTTCCAGGACATTGTTCAAGTTTTTTGCATTGCATTGGGCATGTAGATCAGTTTCCAAAAATCCAACCTTTATTAGAATGAAATGGATGCAGAGGTTTTTCAACATGTACAAATCTTATTGCCCTTCCCTTTACAGGATATCTCTAGAGGGTTCAACTACCTTGGTTATTTTCTGAAGTTGAACAACCATCTCTATGCAGATTGGATGTGATTGATTAAAAAGATTGAGAAGCACATAAGTAGTTGGTGCAGTTGTTGGATGACTTTGGGTGGCAGGTTGACTTTAATTAACTTAGTTATATCAATTGTTATGGTTTATTAGTTGTTAATGGAAAATGTCCCTAGGTCCATTTCAAATCAAATTAGATAGAAATTTTTTAATTTTGATTGGTTGGAAGTTGTATGCATAAAGGGATTCATCTTACTGCTTGGGATAAGCTCACACTTCCAAAGGAGTTCAGTGGGTAGGGCATAAAAAATGTTTATTGGTTTGGAAAGGTGCTTGCTATGAAAATTCTATGGCGAGCTCTGACTGGCAATGGTCTATGGAGTGAATTTATAAGGTGGAATTATTTAAACAACCTCTCTATCATCGACTAGATTAGGAAATATTAACAGAAGAGTGGATGTATTTCTAATATTTGGTGTGGGTTGCTGGAGACCTTCCCCGATTTAAATAGATGGTTGAGTTGGAAGGTGGGTAATGGTTTCCAAGTCCACCTTGGGTTTGATTTGTTCATTAGTGGGTTTGAAGGTTATTTGATAAGTCACTAGATGGCACAGGAACTACACTAGAGATTTATTATCTAAATCACGCTAAGAGAGAAGGTGTTAGAAAAACAGGATCGTGGAGCAGTAACAATAAACAATAAATAAGATGCAAATATTAAAACACATTACAAGACAGACATAGATATAACATGGTTCACCTAAGATGGCTATGTCCACACAGAATTTTCCTATCCTTTATTATATACCATCCAACAAAATGAAGGGATGCAACTTACAGCAACCCCGTTGCACTTCCTCTTCACTCTCTCACACAATCATAGAGATTGTTTTACAATGCTACAATACAATACAATACACATTTGTATTACAATGCCTTCCTTTTATAAAGGGAATACCATGGGAAAATACCACGGGTTTCCCAAATACCATGGGCCTGTAAATCACCCATTATTGACCAAGTTATGACTCTGAAATTACAAAATTTTACAAGGGATTTTTTCCTAAATTTTTGCTACAGGGGCGCTGCCCCCGAACCCCTGCTAGGTGGCTCCTAAACCAGTTGCCCCATGCCCCCCCTGGACCCCCCTGACAACTATAGTGGGGGGGGGGAGCCAATCCACCCCCACCCCCCATAAAGTGTTGGGATCCAAACACAGTTGAATTAACATTTCTGAATCGGTAAGATCAGTCTCCACAACCAATAGAAGGTGCAATATTGGAGGGGTCTGGATATTCATAGAATGCTTCAAAGTTGCATTTAGATTAACATTGTGTAAAAGCGTGGAGCATATATGTTGGGACCCTTAGCCATATTGGGATCAGATTTTATAAGTCTCTCTTTCCCCTCTTAGCCTTAGTGGGTCCATAAGGGACAATAGGTAGGACCAATGTCCCATCTTTTTTGGATAGAGCTCACTTGTAGACTAAACCTATTGGACAACTAGGATCATGGATCCCTGGAAGGATGTATGCATAATTAGTTCTCTTTGATATTTTACAAGTCTCGCTTTCCCCACTTCTTCATTTGGGTATTATGGAGAACTCGAAAGCTCATCATCTTTGAAGATGTCCCTTTTAATTTAGACAGAGTTTGTAGGTTTAGTGTATACATGTAATTTGAGCATTACAAAGATGATGCAAAAATCTGTAGGACCTTCAAAGTGCCTCCAGTATTTGTAGGATAGAGCCCAACTGTATTTTTTGATGGGGCGGCTCAGAGATGGACCTACGGGGTTGTCATTTATCTCTTATTAAACAAAGACTACAATAGTCTACAACTATTTGATCTAGAAGGGATATGGGTTAGGATCAAATGCTCGTGCATAACTCAATGCACTCTGGGCACTCCTCTATATTGCTTTTTATAAAATGCTAGCTACCATTCAAGTTTTTGGGGACTCAAGAGTTGTGATCGTCTGGATTAATGGAAAGAGAAATCTAAAGGTCTCTATCTTGGAGAATTGGAAAGACAGGGTAAAGTCTCTTCAATGGAATTTTACTTCTATTAGTTTTATGCACTTATACAAGGAATTTAACCGTAGAGTTGATAGTTATTTAAGAGGGGTATAGGTCTACAAGAAGGTTTGATTTATTTTTTAGAAGTTCTTTATGGACAGGTGGTCTCCGAAGGAACCATCCAAATTGTTTAGGAGGCTTGTTGCTTCTCGGTTTTATTTGGTTAATATTTCTTCAATTTTGGATTGAACAATCATGAATTGGTTATAGTCTAGATAGCTTTAGTTATAGTGGACTATAGATAGTATATTTTGTTTTATATCATCTTTACAGATGGATTTTGTAGGCACTAAGTATCCCATCCTTTTCCTTGTACATAAACTTTGCTATTGCACTATGGATAAGGTAGGTTTCAAGTCATATTTTCATTATGAATCTCTTGTAAAAGATCGATGTAAATATTAACAACAACTGATCTAGATTTCATGGAAGATATAGTGAGTCATTCAAATTCTTATATCCCAGGGATAACAAGACTTTGATGTAGTTTCTTTAATTCACCCTATAAATGTCAAAAAATTATTTTTTTCTCTAAAACAAAAATTGGTTATCATAAAACTTATATTCTCTTCTATATCACTTCATAGAGTGGGCTCACAATGGAGCTTGGAAGAGTTGAAAGGATATATATGTTCCAAATCATCTGAAGCAATATTTTTTCTCTTTCCTCACTTATTTGAATGGAAAATCCCCCATTCACAAAAGGGTGAAGGATAGAAGAGGTTGGGGAGAAAAAGGGGCATTCCTTGTGAAAGAAGGATATTGGAAAACTGTGAATGGTTTAGCTCAACCACTTACAGTCATTTCTTGGGAAAACATATGGAATTATGATTGTCTGCCTAAACTCAATGCTTTCGTCTGGTTGTTAATGCATAACAAACTCTTAACTATAGACAGCCTAAGGAAAAGAGGTATTGAAGGCCCATCTAGATGCTATGTTTATTTGGTAGTGGATGAAGACGCTAAATATCTTTTGCTTGAATGTGATTTCACAAACAAGTTCTGGAGGCAAGTGGTGGGATCATTGGTTGGCAACTTCTCTATGCCTAGCCATCTCCTGGAGTACATTGGAAATTGGAAGAGGTGTTATTCGGGTTCTCTAATCTGGAAAACATCTTTGCAAATAATTTGAAATTCCCTCCCAAAAAACATTTGTTGGAAAATATGGCTAGCCAGAAATAAATCTATTTTTGTAGGAAAGGCTACCGATTTAAACAAGGTTGTTTACAAATCCTCAAATCTATTGGTAGAAATTTTGGCTTCTATAGGGTTTTCTTTTCAACACTCTAAGACTCTCACAACAAAGGAGATAGAATGGGTAAAAGACACTCTGCACCTGATCTCTCTTCAGTGAAAAATCTCTTCTACATTCCATGCTAATGCCTCATCGGAATGGGAAATAAGGAAAAAAAAGAGAGACTTTAATTCTTGGTGGCTAAATCAAAAAAAAATTCACCTATGCTTCGATGGAGCCTCTAAAGGAAACCTAAGGGAACATGTGCGGGAGGGGTCATTTTTTGTCCAAGAGGAAATATAGTAAATACCTTTGCATGGGGGCTTGGATCAAAACCAAACAATGAAGTTGAATGGTTAGTTCTATTTCTAGGTTTAGGACTAGCCTCATCTCTAAACATTCGTCACTTGGTTGTCATCGGAGATTCAAGACAAGTGATTCAAAAAATGATTCAAGGATAATCTGTCAGATATTCAAATTGAAAAATGATTCGTGGTCACATTTCTCTCCTCGATAAGCCTCCTTCAATCGATTATTACCATGTGAAGAGGGAACACAATACAATTTCCAAAAAACTAGCTAACAAAGGAACTAGGGTTAACCAAGCCATGGTGTTATACGACAACATTAATTTGGTTAGAAAATGTGTCCCATAGCAAAGAAAGGTATGCGTACTATACTAAAAATATGTTACAAGGATGAAATTAGGAGTTTGTGGGGGAGACCCCTCACCCCCCTCAAGTCTTTAAGGCCCCTCACTTCTCAAGGAACATGCGGCCTCCTTTATGATAAGATAGCTAGTCTCCTTCAGGTATGAAAGGGAGGTGATGAAGGACGAGGCCATTAGCTTCTTCTCTACCTCAGTCTGTTCCTTTTGGCAGTTGCACATGAATAATAGTAAAGGAGATAGGTTGGAAATATCAAGAGTTTCGAAAACAAGAAGCATGAATCAAGGAAATCAAATGCAAAAGGAGAGCACTAGTGAGGAAGAGCAATCGATGCAGTGGGAAAATTTTGGTGAACAAAGCAACGCCATGCAAGTATAGGACAAGCTTTCTAGCTTCTTCTAGTCTATTGATCGTTGAAATATTAACTCGGCAAGGCATTCCAGGGGTTTGAATAATAAGGAGCATGTGCCAAGAGCCCAAGAGAAGAATGCAAAGGAGAATATGGCAAGTTGGGAATCAATCTACAGTTATTTTAGGGAAAGCATGATGGATTTTTTTTTAAATATCATGAATGTGTATGGAACAACTAGCAGGGGTTTACAAGACTTTATTTTTGTCTCATATGTGTTCATTCATAGCTATGTGTTCATTCATAGCTCCTTGCAGATTTATTATCTGGATTCACAAATTGAATATTTAGAAGGAAATATCAAAGACTTATTGTCAATGGTTGATGAGCTGAAAGAGGGGATGAACAAGCTAACAAAGATGAACGAGTGCATTCATTTCCAAGAGTATCCGTATGGAGATGTTCGTCCAATGAAATAATTTTCAGTTGTACATCCAACGTATGGGTTACAGGAAAGCAGGAATAGTAGAATGCAGAAGTCGTAAGTGTCCATTGAATGTAGAAGTTGTAAGTGTCCATTGAAAGCAGAAATAGTATAATGCAGAAGTTGTAAGTATCCATTGAATGCAAAAGTTGAAAAAATGGCATGTTTTAACTTATATGTGTGTTGTTGAAGAATGGAAAATTGGAAAAAGGAAGAGGAGAACAACCAAAATAAAAGAAGGCTCGGTCGATAAGGATCAAAGCTCGTGCACCATGCTTCTTACTATTGATTTGTTTGAAGACATCAAACTTGAAGGAATGAAGGATAAAAGCACAAATTTTGAAGTGAGACAAGGAAGCACTTGTATGTAAATGGAAATGGAGATATCAATGACAAGGAAAACAACCAAAGAGGAGAAGAGGCCTACAAACACTATAAGACATGCAATTTGGTTACAAGTGCACATGGATGGAGACTCGAGAGTAATTGTAATTTTAGAAATTTTATTAAAATTATATCTTATCATCTATTTTTGAAATGATTATGAAACCATGTAAGACAAAAGAACCAATTAGAGTTACCAAGAAGTTTCAGAGTCACCCTGGTTTACATAAATGAGACTCTTTCTTTCATTGAAGGGATTTTTTTTCTTTCCATGTAGTTATATTCTAAATAAAAGAAGGGGCCATAGTTATCGAAATTCATCATACTCTTAAGAGCTAGCCTTGGTTGTGTACTATTATCTCTTCTCCTTGTTTCTATTGGTCTTGCGGGTTGTAGCCTTATATCATTTGGACTAATCTCTTGATGCTTTGGTATTTCTCACTTATCTTTCATGCTAACACTTAGATGTAGCTTTAGGTGAGTTGTAGGCTATCCTAGGTCCTCAGAGAAATATTTGAGCTTATGTAATGCCCTTAGTTTGACCCTCGTAATGTATTAAAATAAATTATGTAAATGTGCTAATATGGATTCCTAGTGCAAAGATCAAGGCCAAGGCTAGACTAGTGAACGGCTAGGCATGTATGATGTAAATATTTTTCATTGGACCACTTGGTCGGCTGGTCATGCTGACTTGAAAGCTAAAATAATAAAATGGTGCAAGATGGTTGTGTAAAGAGCACTGGAGGGGCTATGATTCCACTAGAGGGGAAGAGGAAAGGGGCCCGCCTATGGGATATTATATCCTTTATTTCCAAGTGTCAACCTTAGAACTCATCTAATTTATGACATGTGCTTTAAATGAGTCAATTACTTCATTTTGAATATTAAATCCAATCATTGAGTGCATGTGTGAAGTTGATCGAAAAATTCCTCTCATGTAGTTATGGAAGCATGGGATGAATATCCTTATATGACATTTGTAAGGGTCCTTTTCTTCTATGGTCAGAATTTATGTCATTTGCTTTGTCGCCTTTCCCTCATATCTTTTGGATTCATTCACTCATATTATTATCATCATGTAGATTTCCACACTACATAGTGTTTCTTCCTTTGTGATGTTCATAGCGTTACCAATTATCAAACTATGTATAACCTAGAAACTCGAATTTGGAACCAAAGCTGTGGATTTTAGGGGAAAAGATATGGATGCATGTGACCATTGAGGTTGGGCAGGATAGGAACCTTTACCACTTGGGTTTTGTTATTTTTCCATGCTTGAGAAGCCATGAATTAAGCCTATAGGTAGTTCTCCAACAACATATAGCAGGTTGGACTCCTTCTATGCACACACTGGTAAGCACTTGACAATATGGATCTGCCAAGGGAGTCGTGGATCGGTGATGGAGATGCCTGAGCCTAGAAGGGTGTTGTGTGGGACCGGTGTTGTTGGAGCCAAGGTTGTGATGTCTGATTGAGATCCATGTAGAGCTTTGTATGATCATCTGGCTAAGCATAGAATAACATAATGGGTTTTGGGCATAGAGAGAGAAGAATGTAGGTATGTCCTTCACCCTGGTGACCTCATAGCATATACTCTTAGCAAAAAAAACTATACACTAGACATAGTGCCTAAGGTTGGGTCGAAAATTGCTCTTATACTACTAGTTGCTTGGATCTTCATTGTTTGAGATCAGTTTTCTCTTTGTATTTTACGTGCAATTATTTTATTAGTATGCTTGTGATAGTTATGCATGTAAATACATGTGTTGTGTGTGTGGATAGATTTGTTTTCGATGTGTTTATAATATGCATTTATACATGCATTTTAAATTGTTATTGATTCTTAATATGGCAGTGGGTAAACTTTAAAAGCCCATAATCCATTCATGTCCCCCTCCATCGACCAAAATGATGGACGAGGATTTCATAACTTGATGTGGACAATAAACAAAGGAATACTCTCCCTTACTCTTAGCATTTCTCTCTATGAATTATGTCTAACATATTTGTTGTAACATAAGTTTTCTTCTCAATAATTGAAACTATATTTATGCATGTGAAAAGAAGCCCCACTTAGCTAACAGGTTAGTAATAAACAACAATGATAGACTATCCTTTACTAAACAACAATAATAAACTATCCTCGATCCCTTGAGTATGTCTCTTAAGGTTAGGTGTTGATTATGATGTGTAGACTATTCTCTCTACTTTTGATACCTTTCAATTCTATTTCTTATGAAGCCTCCATTTATTAATTGTAGTATTCCTTTAATATTAATTTAGTGACATTTCAATAATAAACTATCCTCGATCCCTTGAGTATGTCTCTTAAGGTTAGGTGTTGATTATGATGTGTAGACTATTCTCTCTACTTTTGATACCTTTCAATTCTATTTCTTGTGAAGCCTCCATTTATTAATTGTAGTATTCCTATAATATTAATTTAGTGACATTTCATTTGTACTTTTACCTAGCATAATAGTTACACTTCATTTACTTGGTGACATTTCATTTTTATTCTTACCTTAATTAAACTTCATTTATTTCATTGTAAAGACAAAAGACAATGGAATAAGTTGCAACTAATAAATCAATAAAAAAAATCGATAAAGTCGATTATATCTAGAAGATTTTCCATTTTAAGGAATGCAAATAAAATTGGACCCTTTCGTAAAGTGTAACCCATGTACTTGAGATGCCACCTATCCATAATGAGACTACTCTATAAATGATTGCACAAAATTTGGCTCATTTATCATTACCTATTTGTTGTGAGATTTTCGAGCCATATTTTCCAATTTTAAAATGTCTTTATTGCCAAGAACCTTCTACCAAATAAAATGATAATTTTTGGTGCTTAGACTTAGTGTGGATATGGATAAATGCATATAAAAATTTTAAGAGTGAGTTTCTAGAAATTTGTTATAAAGTCATCTTGATATTTGTGTAAATTTGTTATAAAGTCATCTTGATATTTGTGTATGTGTTATAGTTAATGGTCAACTTTATGTATTTTTAAAGTCATCTTGATATTAATGTATGTTTTATAGTTAATGGTCAACATTATGCAATCTAATGAATCATAATATTATTTACTATCTAAATAATGTTCATTTAATCAGTAGATTTGTATTATTGGTTGAGACGGGTTAAGAATTTGATGTCATTTTCAACTGCTTTATATTTATCACATTTTTCGTGAATTCAACAAGGTTGTTGATGGCCTCTTTAAATAGACCATCATCAATACCGTGGAAGAAGTGATTGCTTAGGAGGAACACCATGAAGGTTTTTTTATTCACTCAAATCACTTGAGTTTTTCTTAGTATTTGTCTTTAGCTCAGATGTTTATAGATATATAGAGAAAGTTTGTAGTTTGTTAAATGTTATGACTTACGATGTTGGCTAGAGTGATTTGGCTTTTTGTGTGTGTGTGAAAGAATATAAAAATATGGATAATCAAAAAGTTGGTCAAAATATGTTATTTTTTAACAATGAAACTTTGAATATATAAACTAATATAAAGTTGTTTTGTTTTTTGGGTATGAAATTTTTTTTATATTTTTTCAAAACTTTGAATATATATACTAATATAAAGTTGTTTTGTTTTTTGGGTATGAAAAAAATAGTCATAGTTAATGATCAACAATATTACTCACTATTGTAAGTCATTGGTCAACCATATTACTTACTAAGTTCGTAGCGTAGATACTCATTTATTGCATAAAAATAGTGTTCACATCGGTTCTAATTGTAAGAAAGAGTTAGTGGCAATGGGTGAACATTGAGTTGTCTTCCTTGTCACAATTCGAACCTATTTTTGTCCTTTTCACATATTGAAATAATTGATACATACATGCACTTCGAGTTAATTCTAATATTATGTGCATTTGAGTAGTTAAGATTCTCATTCCAACTTAAAGACACGATGTCAACAATAAACTTACCTCGTTTTTGGCTTTGTGGTGTACTAAAGTGTTTTTTTATATGAAGCATTAGCCTTCGACGAATGTGGTGTTATTAACTATATAAGGGAGCTGCCCATTTTATTAATACTAGCAAGGGTACCTAGGGGTGCAATAAAAGAACGCCGTGTTGCAAGCTAAGCAAGAAAGACAATTTGAAGTGTTGATACAATATTTTAAAGACATATTGATACAATGTTTCAGAGATGTCGGATGTCCCTGGCCCTTGATTCTGCCCAACCTTGAACTGAATCAAATGGGTGGATTTTTTTTTTAATCATGGCACCATGGAGCTTAAAGTTTCCGCTAATTGTGAAAATTAAAGCGTGATCAGTATACTTTAACTATTTATATCGCAATAAATTCCCCTTCCCTCAGGAGGAATAGTTAAACAATTTATAACGTAGAGGAATAGTTAAACAATTTATAACATAGTAAATTAGGACCATAGATTGTATCATAGTCAATTAGACGCAACTTCAGCATAAATGTTCTTTCCTAACCATTCACGAACTGCTACATGCACTTCAGCCTGATGAAGAGAAGCCACTTTGCCTGTACCAATGGCCCAAACAGGTTCACATTGCAATAACCACATCATCCCAGGTAGGCACATTATCAGCAAATGCCCTTAGCTATTTATAACACCCTTAGTTGTTTATAACAGAGATCAAAAGTCTTTCATGCTTCCCGTTCTTCTACCTTTTCCCCTATGCATGCAGTCACCTTGAGACTTGGCTCACTGCATATGCAGATTTTTTCCCAATAAAATGATTATCCTCACCAAGGACATGTCTATGCTCAGAATGGCCATGAATGACCCATTTACAACCAATATCCTTTAGTTGTTCCACACTACTTTCTCCAGTGAAAGCTCGACCCTTTCCAACCCAAGAATTCTGGGCATAAATCTCTATACGGTCAGTTATAGAGCTCTTCACTTGGTCAATATAAACAAATGGGGGTGATATGACAATATCAACGTCATCTTCAAGTTTTGCGCTGTTCAATTCAATAACAAGATTTGAAATGGAATGCTTTGTACCATTGCATTTCCAGTTGCCTCCAACGAAGAACTTCCCAGTGCCCGCCATGGTGACAACTCCATTCAAACCCATATAAGTTAATTTTAGAATACTTGCTTGGAAAGGATATCAGAGATGAAGAAAGCACAATATCCAAGTTGATAATCTATCAACTCAGTCCAAGCGCCTTATGAAATTGATATTCTATCAACCTGAGTGTGTTCTAGACTACCCAGCCTATACAGTAAAAAAAATATAAGATCTGACCAAATTCCAGCTCTCAGGCAAGCATGCCTTTAGGTTAATCAAATATCAAGCCTTCCAACAATGAAGTCGAAAACTGGTTAATCACCAACTTCTTACATGTAAAGAAAAAGGCAATATGCAACTAAATGAACATGGATCACCACAATCTTCTTCGCTCCATTACCCCTGTTTCTTAAGCAACATTACAATGTTTCATAAGCATGAAATCTGTTGCACAATTTCAGGAGAGCTGCAACTGAATGTTGCATTGCATTCAGTTTCAAGTCCCTTGACATAGCCTGTAAAGAAATAAAATGGAAAGAAAAATGAATCCTGTTGACGGCTTGAACATTCCTCTGCATTTGAGCAAATAATCAATGCCTGGAATCCTTATCAAACATAGAATCTAGGCGTCTCAATCCATCAAATTCATATTGAACCGATGGCAAGCGTTTGAGAAAACAGACTTCATGCAACCAACGTGGACTGTAGCGGAGCTGGAGCTGATTGCCATGGACGCCATTCTTCAGATCCTCCCACAGCCAAAGTCTAAGTTCTTCTCATTCCCGACCCCCCCTTTTTCATAGCAATTATTTATTCAAAAATTTAAACGTTATTAATAACGAAAATAGAATAAAAATAAAAGAAAATATTTTTATTTTTTCGTAGACATTTACCTTTGTCCTCTTGCATGACTCCCTCCCTAGCATGAAGTTCACATGGCATCCATCCACGAGCACCTATGGAAGGTAAGGATACACTAAAAGAGACAACCTACCTCTGGTATTCAATTTTTCCACCCATTTTTTTCATCGATAGTTTGGAGTGGTGGTTGCTCAATGCCCCCTCCTTACTCCCCAACCTGAGCAGCCCTGGGGAGTGATGGATACACAGCGCACATCCCACCCTTTTTCCCTTCTCTTTGCACGAGCAAGTCATTAGTGTATGAAGGGTGAAGCATGGAACATCGGTATGAGCAGCCCCGGGGAGTGACGGATACACAGCCCACAACCCACCCTTTTGCCCTTCTCTTTGCGCAAGCAAGTCATTAGTGGAAGAGGGGTGAAGCATGGAACATCGGTATCTTCTGGAGGGTTTGGGTTTATGAAAGCTGCCTACACGGTTTGCATTGCATGGTTATTTTATGCTTCCCATAGGCTCTTCCTCCATGTTGTAGTGCTCCTTCTCTTTTCAGCTTGAGACACGCAGTGCACAAAATTTGAATGACAAGCTCTTCCTTGGAAACTTTGTCACTTGAACTTGTATTGGAGCCACGGTTGGTGAGCTTTAGATGGATTTTATTTTATTTTGTCATTTTTAAACTCGTTTAATTTTTTTTAATGGCTAATAAGCTCTTTCTAATAGGTTTGTCGAGGGTAGATAGTGGCCAACTCCTCCTCCTCCCCCAGTGGAAGTGGAAGAAGAAATCCATAACATTTGGCAGTCCCTGGGTACAACCCATACAAGAATTTAGGATGGAAATGTATCCAAGGAACCATTTTTTCGAGGACAAAGATGAAGAGAGGCCAGAGAAGCCTCACCATTATGGACTCACAAAAATCAACGCCCCTAGTTATTCTTTCACGGATCTTACCCGCCTGGAGGTTTGCATTGTTTATTTTCGCGTTTTTCCCAGTCTATTACATTGTATCGAACCCGAGACCTTTGCTTAGATACAAATCATGAAGTTTTAAGAACTAGATTTTCTTATTAGAAATAGAAGATCAGGATATTTTTTCACAGTAGCAACTTTCACTAAGTTCTTTCTGTATTTTGTCCTCTAAATCATAGGACATTTTCGAGGCAATGGGGCAATTTGTTGATGGCTTGAAGTTTGCAGGAGGGACTTACAGTTTGATGCAGAAAAAATTCATTAAAGAGATTACAGAAATGGCACACATCCACAAAGTGAATATGTGGGACTGGCCAATAATAAACCCAGATTTTCGTTGAGCTTCTTACATCAGTACTTGCAAAATATTGTTATGAAATCTGTATAAAAGCCGACTTACACATACTTGATTCTATTTCTCCATCTAGATCCCAATCTTTCACTTGAGAAGACCTGCGATGACCTGCACAGAAGTCGAGTATTTGCATAAGAAATCTTCATACACCAACGTCTTTCTTGCCGGGCTGATCAGCTGCCTATAAGATTTTGGCGATCAATTTCTGCACGCGTCTGCTTCGAGCTTCGATTTCCAATGCTGTCACTCTTCCATTTTCTGTAAGGCTTCTTCAATTTCAATCCCTTGATTTTTTATTTCAGACTGTAAACCAGATTCTCCGAATGGTTCCCCATACCTTTAAAAGCAAAGAAAAACAGAAGCATATCAACACCATTTACTGCATGGATTAATGCTTCGGCATTCTGTTGCTGCCGCAACTTTTCCTCCCCGATTTTATTTTTTCACTTAAACTCTGGGACCCCACCTCATCATTTTGCTTGGATTTATTGTTAAAGGCTTGACCCCTCGAACATATCTGTTCGTCTTGAAGTTGAATACCCGCTATTTTGTTTCCCTCATTTAGTTTAGTTTGGGTCGTATGGTCTGTTTAATACCCATAAAACATGAAAATGTTGCCTTAGCAAAGAAAAAATGTTTTTGGCTACAATTGATCCTTAACGCTGTTGGTTTTCGCTGTGGATCGGACCTCTTGCGGAAGATGCTGAGCCTCAACTCACCCGCCGTTGCAGCTCCCGGATCAAATTTTCCGCCCAATTGGAGTTTCGTCCGACGCCCGATTTGTTTGTCTCGATCGCTTTCTCCTAAGGTTCTAATTGCCCGCTGTTGCGGCCGGGAGGATAAAGTCAGCTCCTGATTAGAGTTTCACCCGACGCCCGACTCATTGCTCTTTTCTCCCGCCCGCGTCGCTCAGCCTTTGCATCATCCGCCATTGCGGGTGGTAGAGCAATCTAGCCTCCAATACCCTCCTCTCCGGCGTCCGGTTGCCTTTATCGCCCGTGTTGTCACTTTCCTGGTTCTTATGCTCCTCCACCGTTGCAGCTCCTGAAAGCCTTGTCCCATCCGATGCAGGAGTCTTTTCCCGTCCGATCCAAGTATCACCCGACCGCCGATGTATTTTTTCCGCGAGTTCTCGCCCGGATGAACCAGGCTAGCCCCTTGTGGATTTATCATTATGGTTAGAAATTTTAGATGCCTAACATCTCAATTTAGTGGATAATGCACCAAAGTTGTATGCAGAGAGAATCCCATAGATCGCTGAAGCAACGTATTGCAAAGAAAAGGACAACATAAACGAATGACAGAGGCACCGACAAGGCATTTTCAGCAGTTACTATCAGAAGGTAAACGCCTGGGAAATGATGGGGAAAACGTAACGGCCAGAGAGGAAACTGAATCGTGAAGGGTCCTGAAAGATCATACGCTGAGGGCAGCCCAGAAGGCAGCAGTTGTGGTTTAAATAACGGGAAGCCTGACTGAAAGGGGGATTTTTCCCCTGGAAAAAATTGTAAATGTTTGCTTGTAAGAGGAACTACTTCGTTTTACAAAAGGAACTGCAATTCTACTTGGTTGGAGAAAGTGAAATGGAATGTATCAATGCGTTTCGATGAATGATGTTGGAGAGGAACTATTTCGTTTTCAGCTGCGTTTCATTTACTATGAGAATGTTTAATTTCCTGAACCTATGTTCTTATTGAATGTTCTTTGGTATTTTCATGATCTTTCCATGTGAGTAATAATGGTATTCATACAGCAATTGGCTACCTGGTTGTTAAATATTTGTGATTGTTCATGTGTATGAAAGGAGTATCAGCTAACTGTAACCCTTCATACTGCATGTGCAAAAAATTGAATTACTCACTTAAAATTGATGGCTCGCTCCCTAGTGTTAGATTAGATAATTAGTTTCTTTTTCATTGTATATGATTTGGTTGCCTGCGGGTCTAAGACGAGAGGTAAGAACCTGCGCATCACATCGTGACCGCCCCTCGCAGTCTAATCATCTTGCACTTAGTTAGGCACGTGCATTTCATCTCTTAAGTTAAAATACAAAAAAAAAACTCAGTGGACCAGGCCGCAACCGGTAAAGCTTTGTTTTTTGTTACTTGACTCATGGTAGCCGAACCGCAAACCGGACGGATTCCCTATACCAAACAGTCAGCGGGCTAGTTGGGAACGCTGATTGGGGAGAATCCCTTACTGTTTCCGCCTGCGATTTTCCAGGCCTCAACAGTTTTGGTGCTAAAAGGAGGGCCGCCAGTGCATGGCTGGCCGAGGAAACCCATTTTACAAAGAACATTCCGCTGGTTACAGTTCTGAAAGTAGTGGACCGCGTAATCCATTTCCAGAAGAAGAAAACAGAGAGCATCTATATCCTGTTCGCAACGAGATCGTAAATGATCTAAGAAGACATACCCGTGCTTATGTAAAGAAGATTGGAGGGTTTCCAATTATTCCCGAATTGCCTAGAAGAGAGTACAAGAAGAAAGACCGTCCTCTAATTGAAGATTCAGTGTTGGTTGGAGACTGGGAAGAGCTTGTGGAAACTGCCTTACAGGAGGTCGAATTGCCTTTGAACCAAATAGGCCCAGACACTCCTTACAGCTCTCCTGTTCACACCCCTGTTGTTTCACCCCCTCACTCTCCACCCAGACTCATGGCCGGTGTTAACGCCAATCAACCCCCACCAAATCCTCCACCACCCGCATGGAAAGCCAGATCGCCTTTGAATCTAACCCCACCTTTGCACGACCTACCCCAAGCCTTTGAGAAGCTACTACCCAAATTTGACCCAAACGAAAAAATCCTGGTGGATGACCATCTACAGAGTTTCTACTTGGCATTAGAAGGACTGAGGGCAGGGGAGCACGAAGATGTGGTTTGTAGACTATTCCTGCATACCCTCAAAGGAGCTGCGGCCTCGTGGTATTTTGGATTGCCCGCCAATTCTATCCCAGACTGGGATACTTTCGAGAGAATATTCAGAAGTAAGTATGCCGTCCAAAAGACTCACGCTGCCCTCATGAAAGGACTGTGTGCATTGAAGAAAGAGAAAAAAGAAAAGGTGCATAGCTTTACACAAAGGTTTGTAGCATATCTAAAAAATTTCTCTAAAATAGATAAGCCTTCAGACAAAGTACTGATTGAATACTATACTTCAGCTTTGGGTCCTGATTTAGCCATGTTTGCAAAAGGTAGGACCAAGCCTACTTTAACGGAGACTTATGAAGAGGCAGAAGTGGTGGAGGCTGAAAGGGAGAGCGTCGAAGATTATCCTGAACAGTCAGGGGAGAAAAGGAAAACCTTACTGTTTACTAAGCCCAAAGAGGAGAAAGCACCGGACTATGAAGGTATGGCCAAAATGGTGCAAAAGCTCTCTAACAAGATCATAGATTTAGAGAAAGAAAAAGAAGCACAAAAGTTCTACAGGCCATACTATAAGAAAAGAGAAGACAGCAATCAGGCCCAACCTCCTCCTCAAAGGAATGCATCCATGAATTTGACAGACATAGGTATGGAAAATTTCTGTACTTTTCATCAGCAGCCTCACTCCGAAAAAAACTGTCCGCAATGAATAAATTCAATGACATTGGTCATGAATCAGACGTTGGATTCCAGACTGACAGAAGAAGATGATGAGGAGAGGAAAGAAAATGCTGCTTCCACTTCTACAAAAGAACAGGAGGAAGAGACTATGGCATTATGGAGTTTTGTTTCCGTGCTCGATGCTGAAGAGGAAAATACTCAAGGACGCAAAGGGGTCAGAGAGGCTAACGTGACAACTAGAAGTAAAGGGACGGTTAGTGATGACAGTCTTTTACTCCCAAAGATCAGGAGGCTACAAAGGAATGTCAGGAAAAAGTTTCAAGACAAGGCCTTGGCTGATCAGATACCGGAATTCACTATTACCAGCCAAGACCCTAGACAGAACAGAACATCGCCTGAGTCAAATCAAGAGAACGTGAGTGCTGGTAAATCTCAGCCTACTAGATCACAAATTGAATATGACATTGTTGAAGATTTGAAGAAGGTGAAAGCAAATGTCCCATTGTTCGAAATGTGCAAAGTACCTCAACAGAAAAAAAAAACTGTTGAAAGCACTTGAAACGTCTGAAGAAAAACTGCCCACTGAAAATCAGCCCCGGGATGAAGAAGAAATTGGAGAGGCTAGCACCGGAGGTATGTCTAAAACTAAACATCCACCTTTCCTCCTGACATTTGAATTTTTCAATCATAACGTGCACAATTGTCTAGTAGACTCAGGGGC
>LPNX010447488.1:4314-69166 GCA_001517045.1 Pseudotsuga menziesii
ACATCCTTTCTCCATGGGGATTTGGAGGAAGAGATTTATATGCATCAGCCGCAAGGGTAGTTCTGCATCCTCAACATAACTACCATAACTGAGCTGACAGGTACAACAAAGCACTCGAGTTGTCGAGTTAATGAAGGAGAACATTGAACAAGAAGACCATGTGATTGATTAGACATCTGAATGATGACTACAAGATGTGGTAACATGTATAAGTACTAGTCTTCTCCATCAAGCAATATTTTATGCACAGAGAGAGAGAGTCAAGAGAACTAGAGCTGAGCAATCATAGAGCCAAAATTCTGTCACCCAGTTAGCCAACACCCATGATCATTGAGATCCCCAGTGATAGTGAGCTATTAGATGCAACTGTTATCCCAAGTTACCCAATTGTCGAAGAAGAAGTAGAATAACCAAAGGTGCAGTAGCCGGAAACTGACTCAATGGCATGAACCAGGAAACCATCTGCCCCCTCGAACGCACCTAGACCACTACCCTCTTCCTCAACCTGCAGTTGCCCCTGTTAATATTCCAACCCCTGGTTTGTGCCCTGTGTCGAACCTAGTTTAGAGACCATCGACTGTAGCTGCGTAGATGATCAGAGAGCTGAGACAGTTTGGTGAGACAAAAGTAGGAGGACCATCCGGACTACAAATGAAGCAAATGACCAGAAAATGGTAGGTTACGATTGTCCCTTATGCTACTATGAAATCACCCATGGAAGAAGGCCCACTGGAAGAAAAATACATGGATGAATACTCCCCAATACCTAGAGGCCCAGATGCTAAGGAGGACGACAAAAAATCCCCCCACTATGTCCCACCAAGAAGAGTTGATGCAGAGGAAGTGGTTTTGTTGAAGAAGGCCAACACAACTTTGGTCGCACCGCGGGTCCCTAAGAACGTCCCCCTACCCAAGAGTATCATGTTGAAGCTCTTCAAGCTGAGCTTCGAGGACTTCGACACCCGACAGTAGCTAGGGTTGAAAAGAGATGACTACATGATCCTTGATTAGACCAACTCGACTGGGGCTCATATTCTCAGACCAATGCAATGGGCTAAAGGAGTTGGCCATGCAAGATTGATGAACTTCCTATTTATGCTGCATTTCATCCAAAGTACATACGTCAACACATACATGAGAAATATTCTAGTTTGTTTCCATCGAGGATGGTTATGGATCGATCGACCATACCCGGTCGACATCGACCTTATTGCTGCCATAACGAGTATTCCTAAGGAAGGGGGTGACCCCGTGCCATACTTGGCCTAGAAAAACACCACCAAGATGAAGTAGAAGCATAATCTTTAGCGTGTAGACATGGGTTTCCTAATTGGACCCATTGAATATGCAAGTGTGTGGTTTGCCGTGCTGCTCCTCTCTTGTAATCTACTACACAAAATGAGGCCCAACCAGTGCACTACGGGAACAATCGAACTCGCATAACTGTGTGCAATGGGAGGGATTTTCAATTGGTCACAATATTTGTTGAATGAGATAATAGATGATGCTATGCAAGCCCATGAAGATCCCACCTACAAATTTCATTACTCCTAGCTGCTCATCTTGATATCCTTCACCCTATGGGCCAACCCACCAGACTCTATATAGATGGATGTCTCACTGTCATGCCTTGGTGCAAGGTACCAGAACTTGTGCCACCAGAAGAAACACATGGATCAATAGAAGGATAAAAACATTGATTTCTTTTTGCACACAGAGGCATTGCGCGATGTTGGCCACCAATCTCATCGAATCCGCGCTGCGACGGTGCACAGGTGCGTAGCCTTCATCAATTTTCAAGTCGATTCCCATAATATGATCTTAGAGCCCAAGAAATAGCCATCAAGGAAAGCAAACCATGCAAGTTTCATGATCACCAACACTGATGTTGATGACATTGTTAAGGAGTGGCCTGAGGAATGGCGTGGCTCATTGGAGGAGTCGCTGCCTGAGCACCTAAACGAAGAAGACCCACCCGTGGACCATGGCAATGGCCATGATAATGGCCAAGGAAATGAGGGAGGCGATGATCAAGGAAATCAGTCACAAGAAGAAGAAGAAACAGTTGATGATGCTGGTAGGAATGGCTTAGATCATCCTGACTCCAAGTGCACGCATCCTCATGAAAACATCCAAACATAAGTGCAAATGCAGCAACAAAGACCAGATCACCCACGCAAGAAGAGAAAAGCAGACAAGACGTCTGGCACAAACACATTAACTGAATATGATGTGCATGAGACTGTAAATGTTGTCTCTAAAGTTGCACAAGACATCCTTGCCACTCTGAACACACAACAGGTAAAGGTTGCTGACCAAGTTGGGACCCACTTGACTAAGTTAAAAGAAACCATTAATGAGGTCAAAGCCACTATGGAGGCTGAGACATATGACATGGATCCAACCATCCCTCTAGCTACACTAGAACTGGTGCCGCCAATTAAGGTAAAAATCCAGGAGCAGGTGATGGAGATAGGAACACCCGAGTTCGATGCAGCTATACAAGGGATTGGGACTATCCATATTGACTTCTCCAAGCTATCTTTGGGTCAAGTCTATGATGTTCAGTAGTCATCTGCGTCCGAAATACGACTAAGGGAAAATGTTGTTGTGTATCAAGTAGCAAAACAACAAAGGAAGGAAAAAATGCGCAAGGCCCTCCTTAGGGACAAAGAGAAGGAAATTGTCGTGCATGAGCATAGTAGGGTTTCACTCACTAAAACCATTAAGAGAACGGATGTAGAGTTCCCACCAGAGGTGGGCTAGGAAGATGAAGATTTATATGTTAAGGTTGCTTTATTGTCATGCATCGTGAGGGAACTAAAGAAGCAGGTTGAGGAACTACATGCTAGGAAGGTACCAATCACACCTCTATAGGTCCTCGAGGATAGAAGAAGAGCAGCATATGAGGCTACTGAAAAGATCAAACAAGGAGAAATACTCTGCACAAAGGAAGCTGAACCCATCGCTACAATCTGGGGATCGCTGCTGGAAGATGAAATTGAAAAAAAAACATAGGAGAAAGTGCACAACAGGAAGATGAGAAAATCAGCGCTACAAAGGCAAAACTAAAGAAACTGTTGCTTCAGAAAAAGGTCACTAAAAGCGTAGATATCAAGCGACTACAGTAGGAAGTCTAGACCCTTCGAGATCAAGAGTACACTAGGGAAGCCGAGGTAGAGACACACCAATCAAAAGTATCCTGGCTCATAGGTCTTCTTCATCCTGTGCAATAGAAACTTCAACAAGTCACGTAGTCATTGGAGGAAGGACCATCAGAACATATCAGTTTCGACCATGTAGAGCAGTTGACCACAAAGGAAGAGGAAGTAGTAGGGGAAGTTTCTATGGTGCAACAAATGGTGAAGGAGTTCCAGGAAAATATTGGTCCCACTCTGCAGCCTAGCCCTACGCTAGAGGCATATATTTTGCAAGGCAAGTAAAAGTTTTGTGGCAGGCCATTTTTGCGGACGAGTGCCTTTTTTCTTAGTGGCTCGGGATGAGCTACATGTGAGTGTTGGTGGCCTGTTGAGCCAAAAGAAGTACACAAGGAAGAAGTGAATGCACAAGTAAAAGGATGAAAAGTGTGCATGCGATAGGAGAAAAGTAGGCTACGAAGAAATTGGCACATATAAGATAAAAACATGTGCATGACAGAGAACGGGGCGGAAGGAAAGATGCGACGAGGATGATGCAATTAGAAAGACAGATCTGAGTCGGTGGAAGAGGCAGGTAGAGAAGTTATGGCTGGAAGATGAAATTCAATGAAGACTACAAAAGGACGAGCCAACGGGAGAAGGAAGGACAGTTTTCAGACTATTTATGATTGATACATATGAGCTGAAAGATGTTTTTGCCGCTAGTTAAGTCTGAGATTAATGTATTGCAGGTATTTTATGGCTAGGTATGGGTCGGCATTGATGTAAACCAGAGATATTTTGGTTTTTTGAGTATGTAAATATTATTTATAGGAGGAACCCAACCTGTATAAGGGTTGGCTTGATTCATTCATTGATTAGACGTATGTTGTTTAAAAGTTATGTAGTTCTTAGTTAAACTCAGAGGAAGAGTTAGAGCAAGAAGAATCAAATGAGAGTCTAGTAGAAGGAGAAGGTTGTTGAGTCATGAATCCTATAGCTATGTGTGCGGATTGCCAGTAGAATAGAGGAGTTGATACAAGCTGTGTGTGGATCAGCAAGAGTAGATAGGAGAATAAACCAAAGAGCATGTGATAAATAATATTGAGTCAAATAGGCATATCTAAAGAACAGTCTGCATATTGTAGGCTGCAAGGTGCTATGAACCATTCTCATGCCAAATGAAGGTCACCTTGGTGTTTTTTCCCAGATGGGTTTCCACGTTAATTACTATGTTATGTGGATGAATGTGTTTAATGATGAATGTTGATATGAATGTTTGCTTGCTATGCATGATTACAGTTACTGTTGAACGAATTTCACAGTAGGAACAATTAGTGAATTCATGAAAGATTAAAGCATTGTTAGACTGTTATGTATGGCTTTATGATTCAGCTGTTAAGTTAAGGCATGAGTCGCATGATGTCTGTTGAGCACAGGGAATCAGATGCATCACACTGTTGTGCCAGTTGTAGAGTCACTATGGGTAAGTCATGTCGCGCGTCGATTGCGACATATTGTTGTGTTGTTGTCACACATTAGCATACTCCATCCAATCACCTTTGTCGAGTGCCTTGGCTGTGTGCCAAGGGACTATAATCCCTCACCAACTACAAAAAATGGTTCTGGAAGTTACCCATAAAGATATCGCGGGTGATACTATGCCTTCTTCACGGTCGTTTCTGACAGAGCTTGCTCTGTAGGGCAGATGTATTTTGGTGTCGAGATATGATTTGCATACAATACTCTTACTTGGAAGAGTATTCCTACACTAAGTGTAGATACCATAGTATAACACTCACTTGTAAGCAGTCCTAACCTGTATGGTATGGATGGTCTATGATGAGTCCTCACGGACAATGGGGTCGGCACTGGGTGTGGTCAAGATCTACATTTAGTTGTAGATGATTGTTGATCTATTTCATGCATCATGCTGATGGAGGATTGCATCGTCCTTGGAATTATGTCCTAAAGTGATCCAGATTGATCATCCTACAAGTAGATCATGTGTACTACAGGTAGCATGGTAGCGAAGGATCAAGTAGATCGAAGTACACCAGCGAATGGTCAAGTGGATCGAAGTGCTGCTGCAAAAGGATCGAAGTGCTACTACAAGGGATTGAGAAGATAAGAAGGTTGCTGTAGAAGATCAAAGTGTTGCTATAAAGGATCGAGAAGATTGAAGTGCTTCTACAAAGGATTGAGAAGATCAAAGTTCTACTGCAAAGGATCGAGAAGATCGAAGTGCTGTTGCAAAGGATCGAGAAGATAGAAATGTTACTGCAAAGGATTGAGAAGATCAAAGTGTTACTGCAAATGATCAAGAAGATCGAAGTGCTGCTGCAAAGGATCAAAGTATTGTAAAGGATCAAAAGATCGAAGTGTTGTTGAAAAGGATCAAAACATCAAAGTGTTGCTACAAAAGATCATAAGATATAAGTACCATTGCAAAGGATTCGAAGATATAAGTGCTTCCATGAAGGATCGAAAGATCGAAGAGTTGCTGCAAAAGGATTAAGTGATCATGTGATGCAGAAGATGAAGACATTGAAGAGTAGTTGTTCTAGTTATTGATGAATGTTTAAAACTTCCTATGACATATAGATGTATATCCTCAATGATGTTGCAGATATTGTCTCTCTTTTCTCCTATAATATATGATGATGTGTTCAATAGAATAACCTTCTCGTTAAGGGGGAGGGTTGAATATTGTAAATTCAATGGATATTCTAAATGCATTTTACAAATGTAACCCAAGGGAGATGTCAGTATTCCTCCGACAGGGTGTTACTTGTATTTAGTCATCATAGAGTCATGAGGTAAACCCTCCATTGTGTGTCGGGTCTTTAGCACCCTAATAAATATAATATAATATTGTATTGAGTATTCCTAAGTGAAGTCAGCCCACTTAGTTAAGTGGGGTCGACTTGTTAGGTTAAATGTCAAGTGACGAAAAGAGTATAAATAGAGGAGATGTGTTCCTCATTTGAACACACACTCAGTTGTGTATAGCGCATAGGATATATATATATATGCTGGAGGAGGTGCACCTGTATGGGGTCTTGTCTTATACTTTTTATACATCTTATACAAAGGAATTTTTGTTGGATTTTCCTCCCCATGAGGGTTTCCCAGGATAAATCTTTGTGTTCTTTTGTGTGGTTGTGCTTGTCTATATTTTAGTGATATTTTTATTATGGTTATGCTGTTATGATGCTAAATTTTATAAGATCTAATATAACCATAAAAAACTTAACACAATACTCAAGAGCTTACCTCTTACTTGAGAAATATTTTTGAAGAAGGAAGCAACAATTTTGTCCTTCTCCATCTTTAGATTGCAATGTTTGTTATTCAAGGCTCTCTTTCCTTGAAATATGTATGGTCAACTCTCTATGGTTCCTTTTTTGAAACATTCTTATTTATATTTGACACTTGATCTTCATCATGTCACTCCTAGCTTCAACATTATTCTTGGTTTGCATAATTTTATCCCTGTATTGATATTCAACACACTTTCCATAATAACATTTTTGTTAGATAATTCTCATCATCAACATGCTCATTGTCGTCTATTATACCATTTGTATACATTGAGATTTAATAACATGATAGGGATTTGATTCCTTACTTGTATCACCTATGAATATGCTCTTTGAAACTTTTGTTTGCTTCACTATTTTTATTATGGTCCTACATTAACCCCCTTAAATAGCTTACTAGAAGGTTCCACCTACTAAAAAGTTCATCCACTAAGAAGGCTTACTACAAGATTCTGCTTAGTAGAAAGTTAATTCACTAGAAACTATAGAAAGGATTGGAAGCAATGTAATAATATGCCTAATGAAGTATATTATAATTGGAGTGTTGCTCATCTGAAGGTTCCCCCCTTGAAGAGGCAAGTGAATATTGCTTTCGTCAATAAAGGTATTGATATTGTGGTATTTTCTTATCTATAATTATCTATTGTTGTGGAAGTTTTATCTTTTTTATTCTAATTTTTTTCCATATTCTATTATTTCTACTACGAATTTACTATTTTGTTATTAAGGTACATAACATTTGGTGTTAGATCACTTTCTTGAGGTGAACAATTTAGATATTTTTTTAGGGTAGATATGTATTCTAGCATATATAAATAGCACAATGATGTATTGTTCAATGGGTAAACTTGTAGTTAGGGAAGACTACATGTAAGAAGTAAAAGAGGTTGCACTTGGTTAGACAACCTTGTAACCCCTTTTGGCACTCCTTTAAGTAGTATCGCATTAGACAACACATGTATATGGAATTTCACTTCCACATACTCTTGGGTATATCAAAATTCTCACAGGAAACCCGAAACCATCTTTAGATAATTATATCGACTGTCTTGCTAAAAATGAGCATGAAAATTGGAAAGATTACTCTCTAGTACCTGGGCAATTGGGTAGTACAACTAAGGCTGTGTTGAACCACCTTGGTTAGCACCTTGCAATATTGGGTCGAGTACTATTGTTGGACAATGTAAGTATATCAGAGAGTCATAGAGTTTATCATTCCCTTGTTCTTAGGGCCCTATAACACATTTCCAATTCATCTATTGTATCTCAATTATTCATGGATAATATCTTCAAACTCCATGGTATGTCATAGAAAATTGTCACAAACCATGACCCCACCTTCACAATCAATTTCTTGTAGTAATTTTTTTGGATACATGGCACTCAATTAAATCTCAACACCTCCTATCACCACCAAACTGATGGTCAAATTGAAGTTGTCAACAAATTCCTAGAAGGTTATTTGTGGTGCTTTACTTCAAAGCAACAATGCCAATGGTCTTTGGTCTTTGTGGTTACATGTAACATGACAGTTGTATAATAAAACTTATTATGTTGACACTCAAATGGCTCCCTTTGAATTTTCTTATGGCCAAAAATCTCACTCAATACTATCTAACTTGTCGGGATTATTATTAATCCTCCCTTTGACCACATAGTCTATCTGTATATTTTTGTAGCTTAGGAGGTCTTCATCACTCCAATAATGCATGGGGGGCACTGTAGCAGGGATTTCTCCCTACTACAGGGGTAGGAATGGCTCCCTTCTGTCTATAGGACAAAAGGGTAGGCTCCTGCTGGTGGGTAAATGTAGAAAATAAAACGTAATGTAAATGACAGAAATGAAAGCTAAGCTATGAACAGAAAGAAGATAGAAGCACTGTAAAACCCCTCTACAAATATGGGTTAGGGTTCCACCTCCTAATACCTACAAACAAATACTAAGCTACAGTAAAACCTGCAAAACAATGTTAAGCATAAAACCTGCAAATGGAAACCAAGGGTTAGAAAGCAAATACAACTAAGAAGCAAAGAAATAAAATATGAAACATGGTTATACCTTCTCTAGTGGAAATGGGACACCATGCCCTAGCTTGTGGAAGCACTCCTCTCTCTTGGATGGGGAGCAATGGCTCAATGGGAATGGAGGAGAGGGAGTGTGGGTGTCTTGAGAGGAAAATGTGTCTCAAGGCATCCACGGGCAGCATAACAGTATGCAAGGGAGAAGTGTTTTGAGAGTGACCCTCCACCCTCCTTTTATAGCTTTTCCAAGGGGTTTTAGGGTTTTAAGCCCTTGGTCGGGGCTTTAGCCCCTTTTTTAGGGCTTTAGCTCCTAGGAGGCTATTTTGGGCTCCTTTTTGGGGTTTTTAGCCCCTTTTCTTCATCCTTAGGCTATTTTGAGGGTGTGGGGGTCTAATGGAGGGATATGAGTGTCGTGAGATGGTGTCCTTGGGTGGTGTAGGCCATTGAGAGCTTAGTGGGGGATTTTTGGGTTAATAGATTTCCCCCTAATGTGTGAGGGCAGGAGCTCAACGTATGGCCGATGGACATCATAGGATTTGCTGTGTGGAGGTGGTGCTTCCGAGGCTAAGGCATGGTGGATTTTGGTTTTTGTATTAATATGGTTCCCATCAATGGGTGAGATACATTAAATGTGTGACATGTATATGGACAAGGCGGGCATCCCCATGCTCATGACAATGTCAAAAGAATAATTTGATATATGCTCTAAAATACAAGAGCCGATCATATACAACTGGTGTTACAATAATGGTTTCTTCCATGTGAGGCTGAATACAATGTTGATCTGGTACATTGGACCCATGGAATTCTCATGGAATGCTATATCTTCATGACTGATGGTCTGCTAGATCTGGTACATAGCTGTGTGGAATCCCTGATTGAGAGTCAGAGTCTCTATGGTACAAGTATGTTGCATCAATCATAAAGGTATATCAAAGCACTGCCGGGGCTTCTGAACACTATCTACAACGCAATCCAAAAATCACAAGGGACATAACTTGTTTAGGTCCCTTGAGTGGACTCACCAATGTGCTAGAGTCGGGTGACATCCGGGGTCTTCAACCAAGTATTGTGCGGACCAAACCCTTTACGAATCTCAACAGTACGATGATGGAATTGAAGTCGAGCACGTGAGAAACAACCATCCCAAGAGGCACTAAGGACTCCTCTCAAGTGGTCCAAGGAACTCATCAATGATGTTATTGAAACCAAGGTATAGGGACCTCTAGGTCTATCCTCTGGAATATCTGTGTTGGCCTCGACAAAGGGAGACCTGCCCCTAGTCAAGGCAATGATGTTTCCTTGACCAGGAGCATGAGGTAGATAACCAAAAGGTGTGAAGCAATCTGTGGACTGACTCACTGAATGGGGGGGGGAGGAAGGGGAGGGAAAGAATTGAACAGGGGCAGGGGGAGTGTGGGAGACTCAAACTTCCTTTGTTCAGAGTATGATGGTAGGGCAGACTAGGCAACAAATGAAACTTAACTCATGGGAATGGGATCATAGTTGTAATACCGGGGATGTCACTGCAGATGGGAAATACTTGGAGGAGGTAGACATTTTTTATACTGATGGGATCCAAGTAAAACACATTGCAGGGTACTCTAAACAAAGGTGACCCAATGTGGGAATGCTTCCAAACTATTTGTTGCGGGGAGGTGTCTAGGGACACCATTATGGTACGATCTCGTGGATTTTTGGCGAGCCCGAGAAGGTAAATGCTCAATGGTGCCTTCAATTTTAGAGAGTCTGAAAGCACGCTCAATGGTGCCTTCAATTTTAGAGAGTCTGAAAGCACGAAGAAGACTCCAGTGGGGGCTCTTTTTCATTGGTAGTCTCTTGTGCCCAAAAAAGGATAAAAGTATACATAGGAGAGCTCACCCATCCTGTGAGGGATGAGAGACTTCTTTACCGTTGGTAGTCCAATCAGGCCAGAAAAGGTTAAACCTATACTGACTGGACAATCATTCAAATACTTTTATGAGCATGAATGCAACCAAGTTTTCTCGGCAATGTTTTCTTGTTGAGAAGGATGGAAAAGAGCTTAACGACAACCTGTGGCGGGCTTTTTCGTAAAGTGCGGCCCCTCTGCCCGAGAAAGCATAAAAGTATGCAGAGGGCTACGGTCTTGGCTTAAGTGTGCCAAGGAGGTCCTTTTCAACTGATGGTCTACATGGTCGGCAAAAGGAGCTAAACGAGATAATGTAGATGCCCTTCCCTATACTTTAGTGAGTGGGAAAGGAAGTGGCTGCGCTCAGCAATCTTTTCATTGTTTTAAGGAGTCAGAAAAGAGCTTAAACGAAACTCCAATGTGGTCAACCAATTGCGGTGGAACAAGTGATGCCCCATGTCGGGATGGTGGATAGAGGTCCAAAAGTCATCTGCGTAGTGTGGACAGAGTAGAAGGCTCTGAAACAGACCAATACATGCGTGGGATAGATTGCGGCAGAGGCTCACGAGTTGGTGCAGTAGAGGCATGCAAACTGAGGTGGCTCTCGAACAGAGGTCAAGAGAGTGTGTGTGTGTGTTGTGATGGACGAACTTGACTACATGCGATGTGAATGCAAGTTCACAGGCACTTCTATGCCAAATACGTGTAATAAAAATAAATGGTTTTGTGGACGATGGTCTAGATGTCTGCGTAAGGTGCGGTGGAAAAGACAATTATAAAAACAAAAATAAAAGTAAAATTACATTCCTTAATGGGCGGTGGCCTGAAAACTCGCATGAGTTGCGGTCGGGAAGTGTGATGCAAGTACAGGTCCGTAGACACTCGTATCGTCATGTCATGGCTCGTAAATCGAGGTGACTTGTGGGAAATGGTCCCGAAATTGACTTGTTAAAAATGAGACGATGGTCTCATAAGGAGATGGAAATTTAAGCCTGGAGGTGTGAGAGGTGTCTCGAACAGGTTCCGAGCGACTTTGGATTAGCAGCTGATGGTGCTGCTCCTAACTTGTGCTAAAAAACATTGAAAAAAAAGAAAAAGAAAATGAAGCAACTCATTAGTGATGTTAAGCGTAAAATTTCTTGAGGTGGAGCCCGTTGTGTGGCTTCTTTAAGAGTCGACCATCTAATTCAGCGAAGAGGTATGCCCCCTTGCTAAGATGAAGGTCATTGGCAAGGCAGGATGACGAAATCTGGTCTTTTATGGGAAGAACCGATTACACACTATGGTTTAAAGGGAATGGGGTAAAAATGAAGGCGGTCTTACATATATCTCTGTCATCGCATAAGTGGTGTCGGGGTAGATCAGGTGGATCTTCCACGACCTATGAGACAGAAGGGCAACTGGTGCTAGATATCATGTAAATGGTATTGGTTGTGGTTTTTGTGGCTTTGCCCCCAGTCTCTGTTGGAGGAAGAGGGGCAGGCCTAGAGACAGGAGGAGTCTTTGATGGACCTGGAGGTAGGTGCAACATCATATCAATTGGTTGGACACGAGTTAACACATCCTAGGGCCTTAGAGGTAGGGTAGGTGGTTCAAGGTACCACACAAGATCTCCTAGTGTGAAATCCTGTAGATTGTGGGTTTCCAAGATAGACTTACTCATGATCCCGAATGGTAGGAAAAGGAAAGGGAAAGGAAAAGGAAAAGGAAAAGGACCATGTTGATCGGGAATGAACCCCACTATTTCCCTGGTAACTGAGGTTGAGGTTGCAACTGAGGTTGTGGCTGTTGCTGGGGAAACAGCGGAAGAGACAGGTCTGATGGACTATCATCAGAGGAGGAGATGAGTGGGTCAGTGGAACTGGACATCATGTAAATGGACATGGTGTCTGGTGAAGGAGGTGGTGGGTGAACTTCTTCGATCAAGTTGATCTCAAACTCAAGGGAATGTTGATGGAGGTCAGCGAGAGCCATTTGAAATTCGGGTAGGTTTTGGCAATGGTGGGAGTAATGTCCATACAAGCCACAAAGGGCGCAATCATGGTTTGTCCTCAATTCCTTGTTCCTGACTATTGGCGTGGTTGGGAGTTCAACCATGGGGATGTTTTCATTTGTATCCATGGCATCCAGATGCACATGAATCATTGGGATTTCAGGGCAATTCTGAGTTGGATGGCCCTATTGCTCACAAATGGCACAAGGTGGGACTTGTCATGGCTCTGCAGTGGCTTTGGTGTTCTTGCCCCTAGCCCTTTTGGGTTGGGGCGGTGCAGGTGCAAGTGCAACGGTTGGCTTGTGCGGACCAGGTGGAGGGTGAGACTCGATCGCAATAGGTTGCACCGGGGTTAAAACAACATGGGGCATTGCTGGTTGAGCTGGTGGATCAAGATACCACACCGAGATGCCCAATGTAAAGTTGGGTAGGCTTAAGGTGGCCATGACCGTCTTGCTCATGACACCAGGTGGGGAAAAGAGGAAGGGAATCATATGGACTGGGGATGAGCCCACATAACTCTTGGCTGGTTTCATGTGGGGATGTGGTTGTGGTTGCAGCTGTGCGTAATGCTGCTACTACAGGTCATTTTGCGGTTGTTGTTGGTGTTGCGGATGTGGATGATGTTGTGGTTATGGTTGGGGCTACAGCTGCGGTTGTTTTTTGGGTGCAGCGGTGCTAGATGAGACCATGCACAAGTCCACAATTTCATTTTTTGTCGGTGGTGGTGACACTAACAGGAAAGGAGCCAACATGGTGGGATCGGTAAACAACCCAGGGCCCACATTCAATGGTGGGGAGGCTGGTGTTTTTTCACCCATGGTGTTGATTATGGGGACGACATTGGCGTGTGTGTTCGTCCCTTGTGTCTTAATGGTGGTGATGTTCAGGATAATGTTGGCAGGTGTCGTTAACCCTTGGGGATCATGATAAGTGAGCTGGTCAACCGTCACAATATTCCCTTCGTGGGGGAACATCATGAGACGGAAGACAGTTGATGTGACTCCTCATATGGCATACATGTAACTCCTTCCGAGGAGGGGGTTGTAGTCTAGTTGAGCATTGAAAACTTCTATGTCGATCAGCATTGTCTTCCTGGCTAATGTGATGGGGACATGAGGGAGGATTCCTTTGGATTTAGTGGGATGTCCATCATAATTCTGTAGAGTTGTGGAGGATGGTTGTAGAATTGGTGATCCAAATTTCCGCCAAACCAAGGTAGACATAACACACGTGGATGCCCCCTCATCCATTATGCATCAATGCACAACCAAATTTTAGATGGACACTGGGATTTGGAAGGCGATAGTGGAGGGCATGCGCGGTTCCCCGTTATCCATGTCAAAGGTGATCAACTTGGAGTCGAAGGGGTCTATTGCCCCTAGGGCAGCTAGTAATGCTTTCCACTACATTGGGCATGTTTTGAGTACCTCTAGAGCAGACATAGAGGTTGGCATTTGGGCCAAATCATCCACAATGCTATAGCTGACTCCAGCTCTAGTTGTGGCATTATTGGCAACTCTGCGTATGGGGGGTTGCAAGAACAAGGGTAATTGAAGAGGCAGGTTGATTGTCTTAGACATGGATGTTGCTGATGATTCAGCAGGTTCGGTGGTGGTACCGTACTGATTCTGTCTAGTTTGCAAGTTGACTTCTTTAGTCGTAATGGATAGCAGGTGGTGAACACCTATTTTGGCCATGGGAGGTGCCCCCAAAGCGTTGGGGTTGGGTTGGGGATGAGGTGCAGTTGCCACCAATCCTTGGATTGGTAAAGGGTTTTGAAGCACTATGGTGGGAGGTCCTTGTGGTGTCGGGTTGGGCTGTGCTTGGTTTGTAGCATTGGTAGGCTATTGGACCTCATTCTAAATGGCTTGTTTGGCATGCCCCATGAGGGGACACTCAAATGTGTAGTGCCCATAGACCTCACAGAGTGTGCATGGTTGGTTTTTGTGCAACGGGGCATTGTGTCTTGGTGCATTTGGTCATGGGGGGTTCTGGGCTGGCCGATTCACTGCGGCATTGTTGGTAGTGTTCGGCTATTGACCACCTTCCTATGGTTGGTTATTGCCTTGGTTGCGGGGCCGATTATTCCTAGCTTTCCCTTGTTGATTGTTGGGGGCAGGATGGTTGGGACGGTTTTGTTGTGCGAACACTTGTCCCAACGGAGAGGGTGGAGCAGGGGCGGGGGCTTGAACTGTTTGCACTGGTGGTGCATAGTATATTTGTGGGGGTGGCGATGCCACAAATGTGGGCATTTTCCCCACATACTGCTATGTTGGCTAAGCCATTGCCTGGGTCTACTGCGGTGGTGTAGGTTGTGCATAGGAAGTTGTTGCTTCGGACTGGGACATCATTCTTGCGTAGTCCGGAGCTTGGTTTTGGTAAGAAACACTAGCAATGTTTCTTGGTTGTGATGTAACGACAGGTGGTGTTGGTTGAGACTGTGGTTCTTGGGAGACCGATCCTATGATGTCGTCCGCAACATGGGATGCCCTCGGTGCATCATGGTATGAGGTACTTGGATGGGGGGCGTCTGGAATGATAGTATATAGGTATCTAGACTGAGCATAGATAAGGTCAAATTATTGGGCCTTCAGTATGGCCTCTTCTTCAGATTGGGGACATTTGGATGCGACGTCCTTTGCTATGGGTGGGAGCAAGGTCTTAAGGAACCAATCCAAGAATATCTTGTCATCAAGTTGGATTTTGCATAAGTTGCGACGTCACCGCCACTCATGGATATGGTTAGTTATATGAGTGGCAGTGCTTTGACAACAAGATAGCAGGATCTCCACCCCCTCGTCATATCTGACAGGGAGTTGGAAATACTGTAGGAACATGAAGGCTAAGGAGTTGAAGTCCAGATACTTGGCTTGCGGCAGCTCAATGTACCATTTGGCCGCAGCACCTATAAGGGTGCGTTGGAATAGCCTCAGCCTGATGGAATCATCTATGATGTTGTTGGATGAGCACCATAGATGGAATGTCATTATGTGGTTTTGGAGACATTCCCCTGCTTTTCCTTCAAACTTGGAGATGTCTGATGGCATCTTAGTTGGCATTGGAGGCCAAAAATCTTGATGGTGGATGGGGTTTTTTGTTAATCTAGCCAAATTAGGCAAGTTCAGATGAGCCATGAAGGGAATATTTGACCCCAGCTTGATGTGGGATGGAGCTATGATGGTGTTGGGGTTTGCAAGTGCATAATGCATCCGCATGGTTGGGGGTGCTTGTGGTGGCACCATTGCAGATGGGCCAATGCCCCCAAGTGTTGTGGGTGGGATAGTATGAGTGGTGGGGACATTTCCCCCATGTATGAAAGTAGGGGAAATGTAAGTAGATGGTCCAATGCCCCCCTATGTGGCAGGAGGGACAATGTGTGTGGAGGGGCCACTGCCCCCATGTGTTGCAAGTGGGATAGCTTGGCTGGTCACTATAGGTGGTGGCAGCTGACTGATGATGGTCTGCATGACTGTGCTTGGGCCACTTGCCAGGTTGTGATGTGGACATGGGTCCACTTGCTATGGGTATGTCGGAAAATGGATCCGGATTTGCACTAGCCATAGGGCTTGATGGTACAGTATGGAGGTCTGGTTCAGACTGATATGGATCTGAATCAGAATCAAAGACTGTGTGGCCCTCTAATGGTGTGGGAGATTGCTGAGAACAACTTCAAAAGTGTCGATTGAGTGTTCCAAATGGTGGTGGTTCACGTCTTAGGAGTGAGGAAGAACGTGGAGGATCAATTGTGTTAGATTTTACCAAGCTGATGGGAATGATATTTGGACCCTAGTTTCAGTGTCTTCCTATTGGTTGCAGGTGGTCACTCGGCCACCAAGACTACCAAAAGACAGTGCTTGGCTTGTTCCTCACAAGTGTTTCTACTCAATCGGAAGGGGTCGTTTCCAGTTTTGCTTGGCAATTCCTCTCAACGGCCAGCTACTTTGGGGCTCCTATGGTACTCCTCACAATGAGTTTCTGGACAGAGCCTAAGTACTTCCATAGTTGAAGCAGTCAGGGACTCATGTCCTCAAAGACTATAGATTTGTTTGTACTTAGTGTAAATCAATAAATTTTAAGGCTCACTCAATGTCATGAACTAAGTTGGGTTGATTAGTTGGTATGGTGTATTTGCTTGTTTTTTTTTTGGTATTCAGTTGCTGCAAATGGTTTATGATTTCATCATGGTAGAGTTCATGTCATTGTGTATGCATGCATTGAATAAAATTGTGAAAAAATACAGTGATTAACCCTGAATGTGTGATGGCCTAACTAGATGTCTACCTCTCACTGATATTCCTCTTCAACCAAGAGAAGGTGTTGGGCTCTCAACACAATGGGACTAATCCCATCTGTAGATCCTCAGGTCACCTCCCCAATGTAAGGTTGGTCAATAGGGAGTACCCTTAGCGCCGTGAGAAGCCCTCCTTCTCTACTCCCTCTACCTTCTAGGTCATCCGGTTTTAGTGGTTTGGAAGAATATAGTGGAGTTCCTAGATCTATACGAGCTTGCCCTTTGTCGTATCCCAGAATACCCCGAAGGGTGATGACTGGGTAGAGGAGGAAGGGGAATCAAGACAGTTAGTTTTAGGTTGATTTTAGTTAGGCTAGGTTCATTTGATTAAGACATTAACATTTACTTGGCATTTACACATTGTTTGTGAAAGAAATTGCAGAAAATAAAAATGGAAACTAAAATTGAACTGGTGTGGTGGACAGAGGCAGCTGGGCCGCACTGACAGTCTTATAAAACTGAAATTTAACCTTTATTAAACTGAAATTGAAGTTTTGTTTGACAAACCGCACATTTATGATCAAATCTGGTGAGGGGGCCATGATATTTTTTCAGAAACAGGCAAGGGGGTTGCACAGAATACAGAAACAGTCGCGGACTGATTTTTTGGGTTGAATTCGCACTTATCGGGGGATTAAGTGTGCCTTAGGCCTGCCTATTTTCCCATTAAGTGCACCCTCCCCACACTTTTGGCCTTGATAAGAGTGCCTTGGCCTGTATTTGGGTTTTTTTGTGGGGCAGAGTCAGATCTGGCCTACAGTAACTTGTGTTGTGGCCAATCTGACTTGGTTTTGCCTAGCAGAGGCTTTGGCAGTACTGAAAAAAGAAAATAATGATGTAATCGGAGAAACCACGGTATCGAAATGACCAAGTCGACGTTTCGAATCCATATCAGGATCCATCATCAGGACGAGTCGAATGTGGAGAGAGTGAGAACGAAGGTTAAATACTGGAGCTGGGTGGAAAGTCTAAGGTCGGCCGCGGAGACTAGGGTTTGCTAGGTCAAAAAGAAATTTTTTAATTTTATTTAATTTCAAAGTGTGCAGAAAATTAATCTACAAACCTATTTTCCAGAAAAAGGAAATGTTATATTATTAAAATTATGACAGTTGGAAAATTTTATTAAGGAGAAAAGTTGATATTAATTACTTTTTAACCCTCCAGTTTTTAAAAGATTTTTAAAAAACCACTTAATGCCCTAAAAATTTTAACAACCCTTTAACACCCTAAAGTTTGAAATTTATTATTAATATTTTAAAACATAAAGTTCTTAAACATATTAATATTAATAACAAATTGAAAACCTAATAATAAATTTAAAAACCTTAAAGTTATGTCCTTTGTTATTATTAATGAATTTTAATTTTAGCTATAACTAAGTTTTAATGAAAGGTGACCATTTAGCTTAAATTTAGGACAAACCACAGGTGTAGCTATGGGATCCCCCCTCTCACCCATTGTTGCAAACCTCTTCATGGATAAATTTGAGAATGAAGCCCTGGACTCCTTTCCTCTAAAACCATCAAGATGGAAAAGGTACGTGGATGACACGAATGTGGTTTGGCCACATGGTGAAGAGGAACTCATGAAGTTCCTAACACACCTGAATAGTATCTCCCCCAACTTCAAATTCACATTGGAACTTGAGGTAAACAAGAGCATCCCTTTTCTAGATGTCCTCCTTAAGAGAAAAGAAGATGGCACTCTAGGATACGAGGTGTTCCGTAAAAAGACGCACACGGATAGCTACCTCCATGCAGACTCCCACCACCATCCTTCCCAGAAGATAGGTGTTCTCAATACCCTGGCAGTGAGAGACTCGAGGATCGCAGATTTGGAACATTGAAAAAGAGAAAGACCACCTCAAATAAGTCTTCACAAACATAGGCTACAAACCCAAGGTCATCGCGAAGACCCTCGGCAAAACCCACAACAAGAACCTTACGGGTGTGAAAACCTCGACAACAAGACCACCACCAACCCACGTGCTTACTTACCATATATACAAGGGGTGACTGATAAGATCGCTAGAATTCTCAACAAGAACAACATCACGACTTCGTTTAAACCCCTAGAGACCATTAAGAAACGAATGAGATCCGTTAAAGATCCAGTTGATCATACACAATTCAGAGGGGTTTATAAGATCCCGTGCTCGTGCAAGATCAGCTATATAGGTGAGACGGGACGTTCTTTCCACACGCGACTAAAAGAACATGGGGCAGACATTAGAAAAGAATGTATCCGTTCCTCAGCCCTGGTGGAACATGTAGCCAAAACCAAGCATCACATTTTCCTAGAAGATACCATTATCCTCGTGAAAGAAGATCACTATTTTAAAAGAAAATTTCGAGAGGCCTTAGAGATTACCAAACTCCCACACAACCTAAATAGGGATGGTGGCCTCGAGGTGAGCACTAGTTGGCTTCCCGCTATTCTCAATCGGAAAGGCCACTCTATCCCTTAACCGGTTTCCCTCTGCCCCTTTTCCTCTTTCAAGCCCTTCCCCTTTATCCCTTTGTCCTCCTTCCTTATCGTTAGTAAAACCTTAATTTAATATATCCCAAGATTTTAAAATTAAAATTGAAAGATCTTTTTAAATCAGTTTAAAAACTTTAGGGTTAAAAATAATTTAAAAACCTTAAAAATCCTCTTATTTCTCCCTAAATTAAAATTAAAATAAAATTTGTTATTTACCTTAGGATTAAAACTTTAGGATTTTAGTAAAAACCTTTAAAAAGTTTAAACAAATCCTAAAATTAAAAAACTAAAAGAACACCTTTCAAAGAAAATTTAATTATAATTAAAATTCATTAATAAAATTTAATAGCTTTAGTTTTTAAATGGTTTTCATTAATAAAATTAAAACTTTATATTTTTAAATTTATTATGAAAGTTTAAAATTGTTAGTAATAATAATAATTTAAAACTTTAGGGCTTTAAAATCAATTTAATACTTTAAGGTTTGAAATTAATTATAAATCAACTTTTCAACCTTTGATATCCTAAATTTAAGCTAAATGGTCACCTTTCATTAAAACTTAGTTATAGCTAAAATTAAAATTCATTAATAATAACAAAGGACATAACTTTAAGGTTTTTAAATTTATTATTAGGTTTTCAATTTGTTATTAATATTAATATGTTTAAGAACTTTATGTTTTAAAATATTAATAATAAATTTCAAACTTTAGGGTGTTAAAGGGTTGTTAAAAATTTTAGGGCATTAAGTGGGTTTTTAAAAATCTTTTAAAAACTGGAGGGTTAAAAAGTAATTAATATCAACTTTTCTCCTTAATAAAATTTTCCAACTGTCATAATTTTAATAATATAACATTTCCTTTTTCCGGAAAATAGGTTTGTAGATTAATTTTCAGCGCACTTTGAAATTAAATAAAATTAAAAAATTTCTTTTTGACCTAGCAAACCCTAGTCTCCGCGGCCGACCTTAGACTTTCCACCCAGCTCCAGTATTTAACCTTCGTTCTCACTCTCTCCACATTCGACTCGTCCTGATGATGGATCCTGATATGGATTCGAAACGTCGACTTGGTCATTTCGATACTGTGGTTTCTCCGATTACATCATTAACCTATCACCACAGAAATTAAGCAAAAGAAAATAAACTAAATCTAAAGTGGATTTAATAGGAAATTCTTGAAAAACTAGGGAAAAAATTTTTAAAACTTGAAAGTTAAATATTTGGACCAGGGATCCTCTGGGATTGACCCGGTATGGTCACCAGTTCTGTAGCAGGGATTTCTCCCTACTATAGGGGAAGGAATGGATCCCTTCTGTCTATAGGACAGAAGGGTAGGTTCCTATTGGTGGGTAAATGTTGGAAATAAAACAAAATGTAAATGACAAAAATGAAAGCTGAGCTACAAACAAAAAGAAGATAGAAGCATTGGTGAACCCCTCTGCAAACACGGGTTAGGGTTCCACCTCCAAAGACCTACAAGCAAAGAGTAAGCTACAGTAAAACCTGCAAAATAATGTTAAGCATAAAACCTGCAAATGGAAACAAGGGTTAGAAAGCAAATACAACTAAGAAACAAATAAACAAGACATGAAAGACAAGCCATACCTTCTCTAGTGGAAATGGGACACCATGCCTTAGCTTGTGGAAGCACTCCTCTCTCTTGGATGGGGAGCAATGGCTCAATGGGAATGAAGGAGAGGGAGTGTGGGTGGCTTGAGAGGCAAATGTGTCTCAAGGCATCCATAGGCAGCATAATAGTATGCAAGGGAGAAGTGTTTTGAGAGTGACTCCCCACCCTCCTTTTATAGCTTTTCCAAGGGGTTTTAGGGTTTTAAGCCCTTGGTTAGGGCTTTAACCCCTTTTTTGGGCTTTTAGCCCCTTTCACCCTAACTTTATCCCCTTTTATGTTTTTAGCCCCTTTTTTAGGGCTTTAGCTCTTAGGAGGCTATTTTGGGCTCCTTTTTGGGGTTTTTAGCCCCTTTTCTTCATCCTTAGGCTATTTTGAGGGTGTGGGGGTCTAATGGAGGGATATGAGTGTCATGAGATGGTGTCCTTGGGTGGTGTAGGCCATTGAGAGATTAGTGGGGGATTTTTGGGTTAACAGGAACACCTAGGGTACATATGCCACTTATTACACCTGATTGCATGAGTTTAGGAGCCCCAAGCACCAATCCCTGTAATTTAGGAACAACTTTGAGTGCCACTAACAATCTCCTTCAGTGGAACTTGGTAGGTAAGCAGTCATGTTCAGTTATGCTCCAGTTATTATCAGTTAGATCACAATCTGTTATACTAGTGCCATTTTACATGATTGATGGGAGTGTGGGCACCTTTTCTCACCTACCCTCATCAGTTAACTGATTGTAGACTAAGTTAGTTATATGAAGTTGCATTAGTGAGATCCAGTGGTGATTTTCCCACACTGAGTTAGCTCTAAAGTCAGTCTAAGTTCATAGATTAGAATCCTAGTTGCTTTAGCACTCGAATCCTCCTATATTGACAGCCAGTGTATTCCATATTATTTACTGATTTATGAATATAATCATATTATTCCAATTTTTTCTCCATGTGTGTGCAATTTTGTTTGATTAATTGAACAGTCTCTTGCAAAATTCCTCTCTATCTTCTGCAACATTCTCTTCTCATTTGAGTTCATGCAGGCTAATGATCCTATGCTTCAAAGAATTTAACACTACTCACCATGCATCTCTAAGGTACAAGGGGTTGACAAAACACTCATAAATTAAGCCAACATTCTCCATAGTATCAAATATAATATGGAATGGCTCATAATATGATGAAGCAACAAGTTTATCAACATTGTTCAAAATGTCATTTTGAACAAGGAGATTAGGTATTCTTATGCCCACAACCCTATAATCATACTTCACTTAAATTCCAACCACTGTGAGAAGCTTTCTCCCAAGTTGTATGGGCCTTATACGATCCTAAAATGTGTTGACCCTATGTATTACGAATTGGAGTTACCTAACCACTCTAGCATCCATCCCATCTTTCATGTATAGTAATTGAAGAAATTAGTTGCCTCTAATTGTTAAATTCAAACTAGTTTTCTAGAGTTTGATGAAGAATATTCCATTTGGTTGTATACCAAGGTCATCCTTGAAAAATGAAAACATCATATCCACCAACATTCCATCCAAAATATCCTTATCCAATGGAAATATACCCATCCTAAGAATGCTACATGTGAAGTGCCACAGATACTTCAACAATTTCCACATTTGTATCCTTTAAGACAATTTTTCTTTTTAAGGGAGAGGGAATGATAGGGTCCTACCCTAACCCCATTCAATAAATAGATAGGTTGTTATCTATTGAGGCCATCTATTGTAAATTTGACCATATAGATCTGTAGACAAACACACAACTCACAAAGAAGATCTCACAATTTACTCAGCCATTGAAGAATGAAACAGTGCAAAAGGCTTGCAGCTGTGAATGCTTTCATTAATCAAAAAAAGTAATCCAGATAATAATTACAATGATGTAAAATGGCTTTAATAGCCACAAGCAATTCGAATCCACATGAGGAAGTTCGAATTGATGACTCTACTTGACTGTAGGTAACCAAGACTTGTCTAAAGCACAATTGGAGTTCTAAAACACAACCAACTGTTACATTTAGTATTAAATAATGGTTAACTGACTGTGGTAGGGGAGAAAAACGTCCCACATGTGTGCAATTAATTAAACCATTATTTAACTGAATGTAACTGACTCCTAACTTGGCTTGACTAGTCATCAACTGAAGTTAAGGACTCAGTAGTTAACTGTCCTTGTCTAAATCATAACCGGAGTTCTAAAACTCAACCAACTGTTACATTTAGTATTAAATAATGGTTAACTGACTGTGGTAGGGGAGAAAAACGTCCCACATGTGTGCAATTAATTAAACCATTATTTAACTGAATGTAACTGACTCCTAACTTGGCTTGACTAGTCATCAACTGAAGTTAAGGACTCAGTAGTTAACTGTCCTTGTCTAAATCATAACCGGAGTTCTAAAACTCAACCAACTGTTACATTTAGTATTAAATAATGGTTAACTGACTGTGGTAGGGGAGAAAAACGTCCCACATGTGTGCAATTAATTAAACCATTATTTAACTGAATGTAACTGACTCCTAACTTGGCTTGACTAGTCATCAACTGAAGTTAAGGACTCAGTAGTTAACTGTCCTTGTCTAAATCATAACCGGAGTTCTAAAACTCAACCAACTGTTACATTTAGTATTAAATAATGGTTAACTGACTGTGGTAGGGGAGAAAAACGTCCCACATGTGTGCAATTAATTAAACCATTATTTAACTGAATGTAACTGACTCCTAACTTGGCTTGACTAGTCATCAACTGAAGTTAAGGACTCAGTAGTTAACTGTCCTTGTCTAAATCATAACCGGAGTTCTAAAACTCAACCAACTGTTACATTTAGTATTAAATAATGGTTAACTGACTGTGGTAGGGGAGAAAAACGTCCCACATGTGTGCAATTAATTAAACCATTATTTAACTGAATGTAACTGACTCCTAACTTGGCTTGACTAGTCATCAACTGAAGTTAAGGACTCAGTAGTTAACTGTCCTTGTCTAAATCATAACCGGAGTTCTAAAACTCAACCAACTGTTACATTTAGTATTAAATAATGGTTAACTGACTGTGGTAGGGGAGAAAAACGTCCCACATGTGTGCAATTAATTAAACCATTATTTAACTGAATGTAACTGACTCCTAACTTGGCTTGACTAGTCATCAACTGAAGTTAAGGACTCAGTAGTTAACTGTCCTTGTCTAAATCATAACCGGAGTTCTAAAACTCAACCAACTGTTACATTTAGTATTAAATAATGGTTAACTGACTGTGGTAGGGGAGAAAAACGTCCCACATGTGTGCAATTAATTAAACCATTATTTAACTGAATGTAACTGACTCCTAACTTGGCTTGACTAGTCATCAACTGAAGTTAAGGACTCAGTAGTTAACTGTCCTTGTCTAAATCATAACCGGAGTTCTAAAACTCAACCAACTGTTACATTTAGTATTAAATAATGGTTAACTGACTGTGGTAGGGGAGAAAAACGTCCCACATGTGTGCAATTAATTAAACCATTATTTAACTGAATGTAACTGACTCCTAACTTGGCTTGACTAGTCATCAACTGAAGTTAAGGACTCAGTAGTTAACTGTCCTTGTCTAAATCATAACCGGAGTTCTAAAACTCAACCAACTGTTACATTTAGTATTAAATAATGGTTAACTGACTGTGGTAGGGGAGAAAAACGTCCCACATGTGTGCAATTAATTAAACCATTATTTAACTGAATGTAACTGACTCCTAACTTGGCTTGACTAGTCATCAACTGAAGTTAAGGACTCAGTAGTTAACTGTCCTTGTCTAAATCATAACCGGAGTTCTAAAACTCAACCAACTGTTACATTTAGTATTAAATAATGGTTAACTGACTGTGGTAGGGGAGAAAAACGTCCCACATGTGTGCAATTAATTAAACCATTATTTAACTGAATGTAACTGACTCCTAACTTGGCTTGACTAGTCATCAACTGAAGTTAAGGACTCAGTAGTTAACTGTCCTTGTCTAAATCATAACCGGAGTTCTAAAACTCAACCAACTGTTACATTTAGTATTAAATAATGGTTAACTGACTGTGGTAGGGGAGAAAAACGTCCCACATGTGTGCAATTAATTAAACCATTATTTAACTGAATGTAACTGACTCCTAACTTGGCTTGACTAGTCATCAACTGAAGTTAAGGACTCAGTAGTTAACTGTCCTTGTCTAAATCATAACCGGAGTTCTAAAACTCAACCAACTGTTACATTTAGTATTAAATAATGGTTAACTGACTGTGGTAGGGGAGAAAAACGTCCCACATGTGTGCAATTAATTAAACCATTATTTAACTGAATGTAACTGACTCCTAACTTGGCTTGACTAGTCATCAACTGAAGTTAAGGACTCAGTAGTTAACTGTCCTTGTCTAAATCATAACCGGAGTTCTAAAACTCAACCAACTGTTACATTTAGTATTAAATAATGGTTAACTGACTGTGGTAGGGGAGAAAAACGTCCCACATGTGTGCAATTAATTAAACCATTATTTAACTGAATGTAGAGAGCTAGAACTGAATGTAACTGACTCCTAACTTGGCTTAACTAGTCATCAACTGAAGTTAACTGACCTTGGTTGGTTTCGGCACTCCCAGTTGCTTCCTAAATTGTAGGAATTGATCTAGGAGACTCCTAAACTTATGCAATCAAGTGCAATAAGTGGCAGTGAGCCTCAATTAGTGTTCCCCACACTTTGGTAACTGAAACATGTGCCCCAATTAGGTTAAGTTTAACCAATGGTGCTAATGACTATAAATAGACTGGATGGACTCCCGATTTAGACATGACTCCCGATTTAGACATATGACCAAATTTGGACAAGGGAGGATTAATAATCCTAACATCTATATTAAATAAGGTTAATGAATTATATATATTGTGAAATCTTATATTTACAACAAGGCTTACAAGAGGGTTCCACCTACCATAAATTTCCTCCACTAAGAAGGATTAATAGAAGGTTCCACCTATTAGAAATTTCATTCACAAGAAACTATGTAAAGGAGTAGAAGCAATGTAATAATATGTATGATGACGTATATTTTAATTATATCTCTACTAATCTAGATATGACAACCTCGAAGAGGCAAGTGAACATTGCTTTCATTAGTAAAGGTATTGTTATTGCGGTATTACAATTGTCTAATGTTGAGGTAATTATGTCCTTTTTATTCTAAAATCTAGGCTACATTGTGTTTTTTTATTTTATAAGATAGATAATAATTATATTACAGTGGAAAAAAAATATACGTAGTTTCAGTTGGTTGGTTTGTTACTAGGCAAACCAAACTAGCCATATATAAACAATTTATCAACAATTTTCCAATGAAAGCATATGTTGCAAGTTTTAAAAACCATTTTTCAAAGCCCCTATAACCATAAAAATGCTCTCTAAATATGTCATTTTTTATTATTATCAAAACTAATATAACTACTATTCAGAAAGGAGAACCTTGCTAGAAACATAACATAGAAGTTAGTCATCATTAGAAATTAATACCGTGGCAACCTCTGGTACTGAAGGAGCCTTGTTGCTTTGCACTATTTAAGCCTTCTACTTGAAGAACATGATTTTATTTTCCTTTTCCAACAAATTTCTTCTCACTGCCACCCCTATTATTGCCTTGGAAAAGAGTTGAATATTAACATCTAGGTGATGAGTTTGATTCTAAATCTCACCCTCTTACAATAGGATCTTTTTTCTCTCCTCTTGAATATCCATCGATGCCTTTCCTAACAGCATCTTCATCTACCAATATGGTATTTTTGTTTTTTCCATATTTCCATCCCTCATCCTTGAACACCCTGCATCTTCCACCCAATTCATTTAAACTCCCCCCCCACTAAGCACCTCCTTCTCTCCCTAAACCCACATTTATGCTTATGTAATTTCCTTCTAAGAAACCATCGAGATGACTCGATGGAATATAGAATGCACTTCATCTTTTTCCTTCTGAACACACGGCACATGGGAGCGACCCATCCCCCTTTCACCCCTCGTTCGATGCTTTCAAACAACCATTATGCCTAAAAAATGACTAGGAACATTGCTCCAGATAAAAAAATTGATATATTGTGTTATTTCTGCTTTGGATTTTCCTATTCTACTGTTGAGGTACATAACAATTTTCCAAACAAGAAACTGTGGTGGAATTTTGGATTCTATAATTTGAAAGTAAGACTCTATGTTTAAACTTGTGTTTTCGTCACTATTTTTTGAATAGGAAGGTGTTGTGGAGGGCACAATTTTATAGATGGACTCTCCATTGTGAACTTATTTGCACCTCATCATGGTCCTAATGTTATTTTCAACATTAGACACTATTATATTCTCTACCCAATTAAGCAATAAGTGGAATGTTGAGATGCAATATTTAATTAGCCAAATATCCCTTTCTCCAACTTTCCTAATTTGTGTCCCCAAGTCAATATTAAGAGGGAATGTTGGTGGTATGTTGTATAATGTTGACTTAAAGGAAATTGAGTGTCATTAATGTAATTCCTCAATGGTATGTTATTAATGTGGTGGTTATAAGGTGGCCTTAGTGGGCCCTTATCATATGGTTAAACCCATTTTTTTAAGTTGTGATCATTTCTTGAGTAAAGGGGTGGGAGGGGGATCCATAGACCACCCTTGGCAGTGAAAATGGATAGAGGAGGAACTTGAAGACTTGAGGAAAAACAGTAGTGACTATACTTAACATGGACTTTAAATTCATAATGTTGTTTCTTATTGTGCAACACTTGTGACCATGTGCATATATAACTGAATAAAACACTAAAAAAAGTATCACAATGAGATGTTATGCACGATTTGGATAATACATGTTGATGTGGATGAGTGTATTCCATTTTATCTATTTCTTTAAAAAAACCACTCTTTTTTATGCTACCCCCACATGCATATATAATTAAATAAAAACCTAGAAAAGTACTAACAATGAGATGTTATGGGTCATTTGAATAATATGCATTGATATGCATGGGTGTATGCCCCTTCATTGCTTTCTCTAAACCAAACACTCTCTACTATGTTCATCTTGTTGTGTCACTAAACCCATCAATGATCATATCTAGGGTGTATGAGTTTGGTCATCCTCTTACTAGTTGTGCAACTTCTTTATTGATCCTCCTAAAAATCATTAAACTTATGAAGCTTCATTGATTTTTGCTTTCACATCAAAATAATATCTCCTTAGATTTTTGGAATAAAAATTTAGTCCATATAAGGATATTTGTGTAGGTTTTTTTTCCCCAAAATAATTCACATCCTGAATTAATTATTAACTCGAAGGACATATTATTCATTGGATATGGAAGCCTTAAATGTTAATACATTCATAGGAGAATCACATACAATATGTCATAAATACATAAACCTAGTCATGTAGTGTGCACATGCATCTATATATGGAAAAAATCATGTAATATGTCAGTGTTGTTGGCGAGTAGCACTCCTATAAATCCCATATAAAATGGGAAATATTTTTATACAAAAAGAGGTATTGGATCCAATGCTTTAATGGTATCATTGTTGGTCTCCTAAGCAATGTAGTACCTTCATCAAGTTGTAGCCCCTTCTTTGATAATTGGTCGGCCATTTGATTCCTCTCACAGTAAATGTGCTTGAATGAAACCTCTCAGAATAGTTTTAAGATGTCAATAATATCCTCATAGATAGGCCTACGGTAGATGTTCTTATGAGGACTTTTTTGTGAGAGCTAGTCTATGGCTACGAGAGAAAATCCAAAAACTTGAAGTTTCGAGCAGCCAACAATTTTGGTAAGTTTTAGAACCATCAAAACCACAAATAGTTTTTCTTTGTTATTTGTTGACAGTCCAAGAGCCACTGAAAAATTGTAGGAGTTACTATCTGAAAGATAGAGGAGGTTGCGAGTGGCTCCATTGCATGGTCTACCGTCTGCGGCTCCATCAAAAAATACCATGGCATCCTGTGATCAATATAAGGAGATGGATGTATAGATCTAGAAGTGTACTAGGTATCTTGAGGGAAATGATGAACAATAGCTAAGCTCTTGGCAACATATATCTTTGGTGGAATTTCAATTTATTGAAATATATTCTTACTCCATGCAAGCCATGTTCCCCACATGAGAAATAAAGGTAGAGCTTTGATCTCTCATGTAATAGGATTGTCCATCCATCCTTTAAAGACCTCTTCAAATATTAGTCCATCCAATACTGTGGAAGCATAGGACCAAATATCAATTAAATATGGGCACTTGATAAAAATGTGATTAATGGAATCATCAACATTCTGATGAAGATCACATTGTCTAGGGCCATGTCCCATGAATTTTGATAGGTGTTCCCATACTCGGATTTTTCTAGCAAGAGTAAGCCAAAGGAATAAAAAAATTGTGAGAGGGCATTTAATTTTCTAAATGGTTGAATGCCACCATTTCGGTTCAAGGTGATATTTAGCCTCCCTAATAGTCTGGTAGCTGATATTAGGCCTATAAATACCACCTTTTGTATTTTTTACCGGATGATAGATTCTTCCTCTTGACTTATCCTCATATTGAAATCAGTAAGGGAATGAGTATATTTATCCCAAATACCAATCACATCACTAGAGAAGTCGATATGTGCATCATTGAGCCAATCTTGTTGATATATAGTGTAGTGAGCTATGCCTTGGATTTGATATAAAAAATGTATCCCATATCTGTTAGATGATCGATCATGCATGTGGGTATCCTGTGTCCTTCATTTCCAACCCATCCATCAATCCCAATTCTAAATGTTTTCTCGTTCCCAATCTTCCAACATAACCAGTCACCAATGATATGATATTCAAAGTACATTGCTTTCCACATAATGGATGTATTCTTTGGAATATTGTGAATGGTTCTGATCCAGTCTTGAATGGTTAGGGATACATATATTTCTAGTGGATCACAGTAGTCCATATACCAGATGAGTTGATAAGTCTCCATATTCCCTTAGCATCAAGGGCTAATGAGAAATTATTGTGATGTTTTAACCCCCATACACCGAGGTTTTTTACAAGTGATATATTTTCCCATGAGACCTGGTGGAAAGCATTTGGGTATTTCTCATGTTGCTAGAGGAAGCCAAAACTCATTGTGTGAATACATTCCATAATACACTACTACATTTGGGCGGAAAATATAACGGTTGATTCTAACAATAGAGCTTAAATCAGAAAAGTTGTTGGATTTTCATTCTTCTTTTTTAAATTAAACTATGTGACATTCGTCGAATACCTGACGCCCATGTTGTTTCACCGAATAATTAACTATAGATCGAATAGTAGACAAACCTAGACTATGTCGCATATTCGACATCATTTTAGGTGAAATATTAGAGGGATGTCAAACCTCTTCCATAAGTACCAAAGTCTTCAGATTAACCTACTAATCACCCTTGATCAATGTTGTTCATTCCAAGCCTTCTTTATTGGATTTAATTCCTTGTAGACTTCTTAGTCCTGAAACCTCACACCCAAGGCACTCTAGCATTCAAGAACAAGGACACTTCAAAATGAACATCTGTGTATTTTTTTATATGCCTTATTACTCATTTAGGGCCGACCTAATCGTCATTTTCTCACAACTATTTATTAGGTTTGTTTTAAGATCGCCCTAATATAATATTTCCATTATTTGGAATAGGTCTCTTTTTATGGTTACATGATCTCTTTATTTTGTTCCATTTATTTCAAGACAATGGATACTTCATTATCCATTTGGTCCCTTTCATCATGCTCCATAAGGTTGATTGTTCATCCTTAAAATGTTGAATGCACAAGTGATTTGTTTCTTCACTATCTTCACAAAAATGCATGCATGATGCAAATTGATTCATGCCAATGGTTCCAACAATATTAATAGATATTATTTCATTATATGTCAACCTTTATCTAACTCAGAATGCACTCCATTTGTAGAAAAATGGCAGCCAAAGTCATAGAATGGTCTAATTTTATGTTTATAGGGCTAGTAGTAATCTGTCTCATGATTATGCTTGCTAAGAGCTTAAGAATACAAGCCAATATCTCTAATTAGTATCATTAGACTTGTTTTTACTCAATGATTGTTATTCCAATTCCAAATTCCTTGTGTGGTTAAGAAAATCCACACTAATTTCCTTGAATGGTCAAATTATGCCTTTAGACACTGACCTATAGGAAATGCACCCTAAATGCATAGATTTGATTGGATTGGGATAGACCTTGACACATGTATTCCTTAGAACATAACACACACCCATATACTCAAGTTTTCCTCAATTGAATATTCCTTAGGTATCCTTAGGTATGGAAAATTGATCTTTTTATACTTCCAGCATTGTGAACCAAACATCATAAATTTCATGCACAATCAATATGTCCCCATCGTTAATGCCATCACTGTCTTCTTGGTACATAGACTCTTCTTTCCCATGCTCTTGGAAATCTTGTCTTAATTCCAACAACTTCCAATAAACTTCTACAACCTTGTCCAATGTCTTCATGTTGACATCAATGCCAATAATATTCAGTAATGCCAACATGAATAATGTCCATTGGTAATAAGTTATTAATTGTGTATTTATATTGAGTGTATTTGTAAACATTTGTGTCATTTTAATATTTGTGATATACACTAATATTAATTGATTATTTGTAATTATAAAGGAATGGCCCCCAAGCAAACTGCCCATGGAGGAAGAAGTGGTTGTACACACTATTATGGAATGTGGAGTGAATATTGAATATCAAGTTAATAATAATCCTATGGAAGAATATGATGATGCTAATAACACAATTGAAGAAGATGGGACAAATAGATTGATCTAGGATACATTTAATGATAGAATGGATGATGATGACAACATTGATGGAGTTTTTGATATACATGTACTTGAGAAGGCAAGCCAACCTCTTTATGAAGGCTCTGAAACAAGTCTTCTCTATACTATGTTGTTGTTAGTGAACTTATGAATGGTTTGTTAAACATTTGTTTCACATGGCTCGCAACGTATGTTATATATTTAGCCACATTTAGTAAATGATGATAAAGGTAGTCTTCTTTCCTCTCTTCTTGTTGGTAGTTCATCTGTAAAATTTGGATGCAATATGTACGATTAATATTTTTTATGTTAACAAGTATTGATTTTTTATTTTGTAGATTGTTAGGTGAATTTATGTTACCACCATGGAACTTTTACCTCACACATACCTAGTTCTACATGTCATAATGAAATATATTGGAATGGATTATCAATATATTCATGCATGCCATGATCATATTCTATATTATAAAAAACATGCATCGAAAGAAGAATGCCCAAAATGTCAAAAAAGTAGATACCGAATTGATCAAGTAAAAAAAAGGTTCCTTGCAAGGTTCTTTGTTATATTCCCATTATTCCATGTTTGTGGCAATTGTTTTGGTGCAGAAATGAAGAAAAGTTTATGGATTAACATCCAGAGAACATAAGAAAAGATTTTGTTCTTTGAATGCCTGCAGATGGATCTGTATTTTCAAATATAGAGGAAAGATGGCCAAAGTTTAAAGAAGAAACTTGTAATCTTACGCTTTCATTAGCAGTAGACAGTTTCAATCCATTTGGAGAGTTGAGATCTACTTACTCAGTGTGGCAGGTTTTTTATCAACATTAACATTCCTATATGTATGTCAGTAAAGAGGGAGCACATAATGTTGACAATGATTGTTCCAAGTATTTGCTTAGAATTTTTTTTAACTGCAAAAACATCTCATTTGTCTTCTTTGTTTCATAAATATGTCGTGTATTTGGTTGTTTACACACACACACACACACACACACACACACACATATATATATTTATATATTACAAAGAAAAAGTATATAATTTTATTAGGTAAATAAAATTACATCCGCAAAATGTATGTTTTCGTTCATTTTCAAGTAAATAAAAGCATAACTTTTTTCTATTTTACATAATGTATGTTTCCATACATTTTCAAGTAAATCGTTTTGTATTCAAAACTACAAACTATTCATTATACATTTTAAGTCCATTCTTCCTACTTAAAGTAGAGAAAAATATGTACAAAATATTCCATAAAGTTGGGGGAAACTAGGAAAATACATGTTTCCCTGAATAGCCACCATCAATTCCTATTATATTCTTTTTCCAAAAAATTGAAACAGTCATTATGATTTTACTGTTGTGCATTTTTTTGGATGAGTCCTCTATGAAGGCTCTATGATATATTTCATAGTCTATCCCTTCTTGAAATTCCAAAAATGTCCAATCTTAAAGTTGCAGGTTTAGTCTTTCCTTCGAGATCTTGTTTGCGACATATTTTATCTCCCTGTATGCATGAAGAAATATTATGGAATCAAAATTGTCCGTAAGTCGATAGACATATTCATATAAAGAGATAAGATAAATATTTCAGCAAATTTGAACTTTATTGATCCAATTCACTTTTATTCTCTAAAGATCTATAAATTCTTGCAATTTTTCTCTAATGCAAAATAGAGTAGAAGCTTTAAGGTGTGTAGATTTGCATATTCGTTCAAACCATGCCCAAGTCCCATTTATATATCAAAATAATGATTTTTAATAAGATATCAAATAACACCTCCATCACAAACTTGTTCTTGGGAGGCCCCATCAAAGTAGGCCTATGGAAAGTTTTTGTTTATCTATTCTTCGGTGATAATCCTTGCAATTGGTTCTTTTTTTATTTGAGGGGAGAAATAAAGGATATCCAAACTTTGTCTTACATTAAGTGCAGTGACGGAGGTTTTGTCTTGAAAAATTCCTTTATTTCTTTCAATCCATAAACCCTAGGTGAGTAAGAGGGGTAAAGCTCTTATTTTTGTTGTGTCTTTGGATTTTACCCAGGAATGCCAAGCTTCTTCAATACTCTCTTCTTACCAGTCAAAATTGTCATCGAGTAAATGTTTTGATTCCATACAAGTATGGGTGTCAAAAGGACAATAGATGAATAGGTGATTATAATATTTTGCCTATTTTTTGCATAAGCAACACCAGCTCAGTCCCTAAATTTCTATATTTTTCATTCTATCCCAGGATGAGACTTTTTTTTCCAATGCACACCGCATAAAGATATAATCCTTATGTGGGAACTTTGAACTCCAAATGCTCTTCCACAACCAGAGTGTGACTCCTTAAAATGTAGGCATGATCAATTTTTGGTATCCTAACTTCGGAATGTATTGTCCATGTGATGCATATATCCATATCAATTCATTTGGGTTCTCTGAAATGTGTATCTAAGTACTTCTAAGTGTTTGAGGTAGGTATTTCAGGCTTCAACCAAATCTTCTAGGATTTCTAGGTTGTTTGTGTCTCTACACCCTTGATGCCAAAGGGTGGAGGCTTGTGTATTTACAATATGATTTAAGTGATATATTCCTTGATGGTGCAGATATTGTAAGAGTTTGGGTGGTAAGATATGATGATTTTGGCTTCCGATATAGGGGTCTGTACCAATATGCATATGTGTTCTATTACCAATTTTCCAAAACAATCCCTCCTTGATAACCAACAGTGTGTTTAGAACTGCTTTCTAGATGATTGAGTTTAATTGTCTATTGCTATTGTTGGGGTTTCTGATCCAGTCTATCAATGAATCTGGAGCAATGTAATTGTGAAAAATTACCTTAGTACAGAGACTATGGGTGATGAGCAGTCTCCATCATGCTTTTGCTACCAATGCCTTTGCAAACATATGTGTATTTTAATCCCCAGCCACCCAGGAGTTTTGTCTTAGTGATATGTTCCCATTTTACCTAGGGGTGCACATAGTTGTCACTTTTCCCCGACCATAAGAACTTGAAACCAATGAATTAAATATCAGCTTCGAAAAAAAAATTGGCAAGCACCCCGAAAATAACTTCTCAGCAACAACAATAAAAATCAGCAAACCACAACAAACATTTAAAAATACAAAAGATATTCATCTTTTTCAAAATTTTAAACATATAAAGCAACAACAGCATCATATAAACACATTGGCACATTAATATGGAGAAAAAATTGACAAAATATGTAGTGGATGCAAATAAATCAGAGTGCTTTGATTTCAATGACTTAACCTAATAAAAAATACATAAAATTTTACAAATTTATTGAAAAAATAATATATTAAAGATTCTAAGCTATGATTCTAAACCACTAGAGACAAAATATACAAAGTTTAGTCATGTATATATCGTCTGAGGGTGAATATATCAAAATGGCACCAAGTGTAGTACATATCTAAATCAAAATTTAAATTTAAAATTACATAATCACCAAAATCATTGTCTTTGTTGGGACCCTATTCATCAATAACACCATGCCCCCCACCCCCCTCTAGGATCTAGCCCTTTCCTCTACCTTGAATCTTGAAGTTGGTCCTTTGAGGACATCAATTAACACCCTACAATTTTGATGAAAATTCTTAATCCAAATGTTTAAATAAGGTAGAAAGAGCTTCCCATACTTAATGATTTTGCTTGGCTGAAGGGTACACTTTTTATTAAGGTCATGACAAAGGATTTCAATCAAATTCAACAATGAATTTTGATCTCCGCTCATTTTATCTTCCTTGTTTTTATATTGTGGATTTCTTCCTAAGAAACCTCTATAGCCTCATGAATCTACTTGTTTTCCATAAACCCAAATTGTTCATGCAAAATGATTTTTGAAAGAACATTTTTTAGTATTCTTCCAATGAATTTTTCCACCACCTTGTAGTTGATATTGGTCTCTACTGTTCCAACATGTCTGGATGTTTTGATTTTGGCATAAGGACAATAAAGGTGGAGATTAGGGGAGGATGAATATAACCCTCAGAGTGTGATTCCTCAACTAAATGGAGGATGTCATATCCAATTGTATCATATAAAGACATAAAAAATTATATGGTCCAACCATCTGGGCCCAGTCTTTTGTCCTTCTGAAAGTTATGTAGGGTTTTTTTTAGCTCATCTTCTAAAATTTCCTCCATAATCCCTCAGTTGTCTTCTTCTAAAACTAATCAAGGGAAAAGTTGAGAAATTTGTATAAACTCGGCAATATTTTCCTTGTTGCCTTCCCTAAAGAGGGACTGAAAATGTGATTTGCTCATGTCGGCCAAATCAACAAGGGAGGAGACCTCTTCATTATTTCCAATATTCAGACTCCAATTGGTGTTCTAAATATTTATTCCCTTTGCAAAATATTGGAATAATTTTATGTTCTCATCCCCACTCTCAAGCCAAATGGCTCTACACTTTAGACTCTATACCTCTTCATGTTCTTTCAAAAATGTGTCTTGTCCTAGATTCTAGGGTTCCCAGCCTTTATTTTGCATCTTGTGAGATAAACCCTCCTCCTTCAGAGTTATAAATTTCTTGGAGTTCTTTTTCCACCAGCTTTAATTCATGTTCCTCTTTTTTTTTTTGATCTTGGCCCAATATTGTAATTTCTTCTTTATTCTAGCTAAATTATGGTAGAAATGTACGACAGCATATTCCCCTTCCTCCTGATTGTATGGAACCCAGTTTGATTGGATGAGTTGAATGACCTCCTCATTCTTTAGCCAAGCTACACACATATTGAAGGGGTTGCGGGATTTTTAAGATTTCTTAGAATCTCTAGGAAATCTAGGTAGTGATATTATTCCCCTCTTGAATCCACCCATTGTCTTATCATCAAATTTTGTTCCAATAAATCTTATGAAATTAAAAAATTGTCTAGCCTCTTAGAAAATATGGTTTTTCCAATTCTCCTATTTGTCAAAGAGGGATTCAATTTGATTGGGTCTAGGTCCAAGAGATGGAAATACTATAATGTTTCCATTCAAAGTAATCATGGTCCCAAAATTTAATGGGAACCAAGGGTGAAATTTAGGACCCCACCAATGATTGCAATATCTTATTTGAAGAAAGAAACCAAGATTATCATGTCCCAGAAATGGAATTTGTCATCATAAGGCTCGTAGATGTTTAAGAAGGAAACCAGATTATGCTTAGATCCTCTCTGATCCTAGTTCTTACATTTAGGGAAACCAGGATATGGGCCATCGACGTTATTTTAGTTCTTTTAAATGACATATCAGAAACAATGAACACCCTTAGGGAATTCATGATATCCATGAAGGAATCCATGTTCCATAATTCTCATGGGAGCCCTAGTAGACAAACCCAAATAGGTTCCCTACCTGTCTTTTGCAGTCGGCATCAAACATTGGCATCCACTTTTTGAAAAAGATGAGAGTGGTGACAAGAATCTGTTTGGTCTTTAGAACTCTATTTCTGTCACCTACGCTTTTCAATTTGAACATGAACCAACCTTTTTACATCAAAATAATATTTGGAACATAGTTTATTAGATCCACCTAGTTTCTTCTAGCCCATTCCTCCAACCCTTCAAGGATAGGGTATCTTCCTATAACTTTTCCCACTCCTATCATTTCCGCCATCTACATGGATGAGGCCACTGTTACAGAGAGAAACATCCTATGGCTTGGGGGTACCACAACAGATAATATGACACCATAAATCAATCTTTCCCAACATGCAAGAACAATAAGCAAATCTAACACTAAGGGATATCGAATCGTACCTTATTCTAGACGGTTGAAGTAGATCCCCATTGAGCTTTTCCAATGCAATTGCAATTACAATTTGCTTTCAACAACAGTAAACAAAGCAAGCATGTTATATGTGTGTGTGTGTGTGTGTGTGTGTGTGTGTGTGTGTTAGAGCTATCCTAGCATATATAATCAATCATGTCAATCATGTGTAAGCAATTAAATACATCCATGGATTTAATATTCATATTTAAAATGCACATGAATTGGACAAGAAAATATATTTCTATTAATAAATCAAAGATATAGTAGTGACAAACTCTGTCGGCACTTCTGCGAACTGGAGAAACCGAGTCCTCCACGTGGGCCTCCACCACTTCAATCCTCCATCTCTCGATAGCAATCTCACAAATAAAAGGCAAGATTGGGAATAACATTATGTGCTCCAAGGGACAAAGGGATGTAGAATAAAGTATAAGCAAAGTTGAGGCAACAATGGACTATAGTTTTATTTCTCTTCAATTTCTCCTCCTTCAATGTATCCAAGGGGTTCCTTATATAGCACTCCAAATAGGTAATGGAAGGTTGAATCCGAGCATTCTCGAGGCATTTGGAATGTAAAGAGTCAAGTTATTTGAGCTCATATGAGGAAAACTCCAAAAGTATTTTGACTTATGCACACATCCCAATGTACGGGTTTGAGGTCAAAAGTCACGTGCACACGCAAGTATAGATTTAAAAGTTGCGTATAGGAATAAACAAGTGTTTTTTAGGGATTATCTTGGAACATAAAAGTATAATACAAGTCCATTGGGTCTAAGGAGTCTACAAAGGGACAGAGAAGGCCATAAATGTGTGATCTACCTAGTGTGGTGAAATCAGCTATAATAGCCACTGTAACTGCATTCACCCCACAAACTAAATCAAGAGGGATATTTGGGATATTTAAAGACTTTTTCTTTCTTTATTTCTGACTAGATCCCCCATGAGTTCCATTACTGCTTCTCGATCTTGTTCTTCCAATTCCATTGCTTTTGTACAAGCTCGATTCAATGGGGTTTCCTTGTTGATTTGATGGCCAGAGGAAAGAAGTGATAAACCCTTATTAGATATTTTGGAAATATTCCTCCACTAGAAACTATCTTTGCTAGTCATAGCTTGAGTGCTCGACCCAGGGCCAACCAGCCTCCAAAAACCCAAAGCCAGTGAAGTGGGCAGGGTCCATGAAAAATGACTCCTATAGGGTTGGGCCTGTGAAAAATGAATATTGTGGGGTCGGGTCCGCAAAAATATATGTGTGTAGAATGGTTGATTCAATCGAAGTCACAAACCCTAAACTAGGCATTGGTTGTGTTGAAAACAAGGTGAACAGGATTCCTCCCAAAATCAATTCTAGTGGTCTAACATCCAGAGAAAGTGATGGGTCTATAACAGTCTTCTGTTTTCATGCCAAGTTGGTCATGTGAAGGTGAACTGAAAACTATTGCCATTTTTTCCATGAAAATGTCTGTAGCCCCAACTGTATCCCCAGAGAAATGTCGAGTGTGGCTCATTGACTAAGGGTTTTCAAATATCTCGGTATTCTCTCTGAGGAAAATGCCGAAAATTTGTAAACCTGTTGAGGCCTGAAAATTCGTAGGCAACAATAGCAAGGGATTCTCCCCAGCCAACGTTCCCAACTAGCCTGTGACTATATGGTGTAGGGAATCCGTCGAGTTTGCGGTCTGGCTACTGTAGGTCAAGTAACAAAACTAAAAAGGGTTTACCGGTTGCGGCCCGGTCCACCGTATGTATTTTGTATTTTTTGACTTAAGGTATGATATGCACGTGCCTAATTAACAATGCAGGGTGATAAAGGGTGCAAGGAGTATTCACAATGTGATGTGCAGGTTCTTACCTCTCGTCTTAAACTCCCTAGCATCTAAATCACATATATTGCAAGAAAGTAAATACTAACTAAGCTATCTCTAGAGAGCTGGATATTAATTCATGATTAATGCATTACTGTCCATGTGTTATGGAAAATCACAGATAGCTGTTCTTATAACCAAACATATAAACATGAATGAAAGCATACTTGACAAGATAGCTCATCACCAATTGAAAATTTCATTACTCACAGTGGAAAACGTCACATAATATACTAGAGAACATTCAACGAGAACATAGGTTCAGAAAGTTAGAACGTTCTCACAGTCCATGAAACACAGTAAAAAACGAAATAGTTCCTCTTACAAACAATAGTTCACAAGTTTTTCCAGGGAAAAAATCCCCTATATGTTCTAACTTTCAAATATTTAAAGTAAACAGTTAACCGCTTGGGCTGCCCCCAAACGTGTGACCTTTCGATCCCCCATCATGTTTCGTATCCTCCTTTTTTATCTTTTCTGTGCGTACTTATGATCCGCTTGGTAACTGACAGATCTTCCCAGGTCTGGGCCTTTGTCGTTATTGGTTTTTCCTTCTCTTTCACTTTCTCTCCCTGGAATCCTGCTGGTTTTGGTTCGATCTTTTCCAACACTGCCCAGTTCCTGTCTGCCACTTGCCTCCCATCTATGCCTTAGCGCCGCGGTGGTCCGAACCGTCTCTTGAGTCCTCCTGCAATTGATCAACATTTATCCTCCATTGGGGTGACATTTTCACTAATCATCAAATTACATCAATCAAATGATTAATCATCAAGAGAGGCCATGTAATGCATTAATATTATGAGAACATTAACCAGTGCCAGCACCACTGTCCCTTCCACACGCGGGTCTAAAAAAATTACCAATGGCATAAAAGGAAAACTCATCGGCAACTTAACCTACTAACCTTGGCCGGGTAGTCTCATTTACAGCCGCATAAGCGGGTCTTGAAAGACGAAGGGCGCTGCGAAACCACTTAATCCTATCGGATTCGGGAGAGTTATGACCTAAATTGTGGGCGGGAAAGCTTCCAGTCAGAAATTGGAAAGACATCGACATCGGAAGACAAGTGCTTTGCACAGCCGCAACGGCGGAAGAAAAAAAAGGCTACAGACCCGCGACCAGAAACCAACACGTATCAGTGGGCGGAGCACAAACATTTTGGGTGCTTAGCTGCTTTGGGAGCCGCAACGGGAAGACAAAAATACAACAGCCTCTGATCAATAAAAAAGCTGGGTACTTAAAAAACTTCAAAATTTAGCAACGGTTGAAACTATTTCACCTCCGAAACAGCGGCTTTACAAAGGACAATTGGTCCAAATCATCTTTGACTAGCAAAATAAAACAGACTCCAAAATCCGTGACCCACAGTAATTACAAACATAAGCAACTTTTGAAAATAGGACAAGAATTAATCTTAAAAAATAATCCGAAATTAAAGCATGACCCAAAAATTCATGGATCCAGAAGATTCAAAGTAGCATTAAAATCACGAGGGGGACCAAAATTTGCAAAATTTGGGGAAAACAGTTGTGGCTGCAACAATTGGCGATTACCTGGTGAACCTAGATCTCTAGACGATTATTCCTTGAGTGACAGACTGTTTAACAACAAATGAACTTATTGAATTCCTCCAGCTATATGGATTTCTCAAATAGCAAAGAGATTTACCTTAAATCATTAATGATAGTCCGATTTGGGAGAGTGGAAACCAGGATTTCCAAGTCAAGATAACTCTTTTGAGGCCAAAAGATGAATTTCCTTGTTACCTCTATCTTCAGGTAGCTTCTAGCTTGGACACCACAGGATCGTAGCATATGGCAAATAGAAATATTCATTTGTTCCTCATTCCCATGCCATTCTAGCACTTTTCGTGCTTTTGGTCTTTTGTCCTTTCATATGAGTCCTCCTGTCACGCCTTTCTTTTTGAATTTTAATTCAGGCTCCTCTATCCCAAGTGTCCTTTTGTGTGAGAGGCGTATTCACATTTCAGCTCACGGACGGAGAGGAACTTTCGGTGATTTAGTACTTATATGGTTCCACATTTGTTTTAATATATAATGCTTTCATAGGAGTTTTTGACTCTTATCTGCCTTTTGGCATTCATTTCTTGGCATGGGATCATTTGTATTTAATATACTGTTTACCTTGCTTCTTTCCATGGGCCCTTAGCTGTCACTCCCTAGGACATTTTAAATGTGACATGGATGGAGCCTCAAAATAGTATTCCAAACCTTTTGATTCTGGTTTATTTTGCAAGGGTTAAGTAGGACTTCAATGCATACATATCTATTCAAGAAAACTACTAAAATGGAATAAGTTCTTTTAGATAAATAGCAATACACAGTCTTATACCCAAGAAATTTAGTCGTTCCAAACTTTTGATGTTCCCCATGCAACCGAGGGTTTGCTCCCTTTATTAAAATCAGTGAAATTTAAACTAAAACAAGACTAAAATTTATGACTCAAAAGACAGCCAAGACAAATTATTTATATACAAGATAGAAGAACACAAACAAAACTCAGGAAAAATAAGGTTTGAGAACTAAGCCATTTACCGGTAAGTTCTCTTCCCACCCTTGCAAATCTTGCAGCTTATAAGTGGAAGGGCCAAGCTTTACAGCAATCTGGAAAGGACCTACCCACAACTACTGGCACTTCGTGTGTTTTCCTTTCTCATCATGGGGGTGGTCCCACTTGAGAACCAAATCTCCCACCTCAAAGTCTTTTGTTCCTTCCTTGTGTTTATCAAACCATCTTTTTATTACCTCTTGTTGTTGCTTAAAGCACTCTCTAGCTTTGGATTAAGACTCTTCTGCTTTTAAAATATTATATATCCTCATTTGCAAGACCTCATTATCCAACCCTCTAGATTCTTGAGCTATTATGGAAGAGGGTAGCATGTTATTGGGGGGAAGAATGGCTTCTTTATCATACACAAGGGTATACGACGATACTCCTATAGAAGACTTGGGGGTGACTCTATCAGCCCAAAGGGCATTTGGTAAAGCTGAGTGCCAACTCCTCTGGTTTTCTATCACAGTCTTCTTTAAAATCCTAATCAGATTCTTGTTAGTAGATTCAGCCAATCCATTTCCCTGTGGATAGTAATTGGAAAAGTAATGCAACTTTATTCCTTTCTCATGAGCAAAATTAGTTAATTTAATTGACGAAAAGTAAGTAGCATTATCAAAGACTACAGAAATTGGAACTCCAAACCTGGTCATAATATGGTCTTGCAGGAAGTTTATGACCGCGTCCTCATTAAATTTGCGTAGCGAGATGGCTTCGACCCAGCGAGTGAAGTAATCAGTTACAGTCAGAATATACTCGTGTTGTAGGGAATAATTTGGCTTTATCTCCCTAATAATATCCAATCCCCACTGCTCGAATGGCTATGTGATCATCACTGGCTTCAGTGGTGCAGCTGCTTAAGACTGTCTTCCGCTACACCTCTGACAAATGTCGCACTTCCTGACATGGGCGTGTGCATCTTTGAAAAGCGTGGGCCAATAGTAACCAGCTCTGAGAACTTTGTGAGCTGTAGTTTCTCCTAAGAAATGTCCCCCAGCAGGCCTGTCATGCAAATCTGTTATTACCTTCTTCGCATCTTCTTTCTCTAAGCATCTAAGAAGAACTCCGTCGTAATTTTTTCTGAATAATATTCCTTCAATAATTTGATAGGAGGTTGATTTAAGATGCAACGCTCTTCTTTGCTTAGAATTCCAATGTTTCGGCAACAATCCTGTCTGAAGGTAATGCATGAGGTCTCTATACCAAGATTCAAAGGCTATGAACAGAGGACATACATCCATCAAATGTAATTCAGCCTCGTCCTCCTAGGCGTGTTCATCATTGTTTCCATTTTCAGTCATTAGTTTGCACAACCCTTTCCCTTTAACTATAGAAGCTGGCTTGAATTCAAGGTCATACTCTTGAAAAGCTATTACCCAATTACCCCTTCTTTCTACTAACTCCTTTTGTACAAAAAAGGACCTCACAGCTGGGTATGGGACGATCACTTTGGTTCGATTTTTTAATATGTAGGGCCTGAATTGTTTCACTGCTTTGAATACTACATAAGCTTGTTTATCAATAGCCGGGTAATTTAATTCAGCCCCTTGTAGACCAATGCTCATGAAAGATATTGGGAATTCATCCCCCCCATCTTCCTTCTGAGTAAGCACAGTTGCTAGTGAATCATCGGATGCAAAAGTATACAGAATAAAATATTTATCGAAATCTGGGCTTTTTAGGGAGGGTGCGTGTGCGACAGTAGTTTTAATCTTGCTGAAAGCATTCTTCTCAATATCGGTCCATTTGAATTGTGCACTTTGCTTCACCATTTGCTGCAAAGGTTTGACAATCTGAGCAAAATCTAGCACAAATCTTAGCACGAAGTTTATTGTTCCCATAAATGATTGCATCCCCTTTTTATTATGGGGCAAGGGGATCTATTCAATGGCCTTGATCCTTTCCATATCTATAGATATTCCCTTCTTTGAAACTACGTGACCCAGCAACTTGCCCTCCGTAACATCGAACACACACTTCTTGGGATTGAGTGAGATACCATATTTCCAACAGCATTCAAAAATCTGCCTTAGATGAAATGCATGTTCTTCTCTCTTCCTTGAGAATATCATAATATCATCGAGATACACTATAGTGCTACGGCCAATCAAAAAGCGGAAAGCTATTTCCATAGCCCTCTGGAACGTAGCTCCAGCATTTATAAGTTCAAAGAGCATTCTTCAGTAAGTGAAGGTTCCCCACCTGGTCCTGAATGTTGTCTTCAATCTGTCTTCTTCAACTACTAATACTTGATTGTAGCCTGAGAATCCATCTAATAAAGAAAATAGTTTAGAACCTAAGACCATTTGTAGCAGTTGCTCCATGGGTGGAACAAGATAATTATCTTTATCTGAAGCGCGGTTTAAATTCCTGAAATCCACACATAGCCTGATTTCTCCAGATTTCTTTCTCACTGGTACCAGATTTGAGACCCATTCAGAATGTCTAACCTTAAAAATGATTCTAGCATCCAATAATTTCTTAACTTCACTCTGGATCAGAGGCTCCAATTTTGGGTGCATTTTCCTTAACGATTACTGATAAGGTTTGACACCCGATTTGATGGGGATAACATGCTGGATGATACTGGTGTCATATGTCTTCAAATATTCATATGTCCAGGTGAAAACATCTTTATACTGATTAAAAATACTGATGAACTTATCTCTTTCTGCTAATGAACAACATTTGCCAAGATTCACATATTTAGGATTTGTCGCAGTGCCTAAATTTATCAATTCGAACTGTAGAGATGAGCTGTGAGTCTTCACATTTGCTGGTCTTCTAAATTTTTCGTTTAAATCGAACATTCTTTCTAAGGTTCTGACTCCTTTAGGGATGAAATTATCATATTTCAGTTCGGCCTGATGTTCTTCATCATCTATGATCGCCCCTTTAAATACCTCGTCATTTTTTAAGCATTCTATAATCTGCTGATCGTTGTCAAACACTCATAGGTTGGTAATCATATTAGGGACCGAGGGCCTGAAAAGCAATTCAACAGAGCACCGGTTATTAGTAGGCACAATCCTAGCGGCTGATGTGGCCAACAAGTCAGCTGCTGCATTTTTAATTCTAGGAATTGATATAATTTAAAATGCATTAAAACATTTGAGTAGATCCCATACCTCATTTTGATAAGCTTTTAAGTGAGGAGAAATACAGTGTATTTGATTCCGAATCTATTTTACAATTATTTCAGAATCTCCAAAAACTTTCAGATTACTTACCTTTAATTCAATTGCTTTCCTTAAACCTTGCACCAACGCTTCATACTCCGTTGTGTTATTTGTACATTCAAACTCTAATCTACATGAAAGAAAATGTTTATTCTTCTTGGGGTCGATCAGAACACAACCGGCCCCTGACCCTTCTAACGTCTTAGAACCATCAAAAAATAATGTCCATAAATTGCTAACTACCGCACGAGAATCTACTCCTACCGCTAAGTTTACTATTTTACAGTCGATCTCATCAACCTGTGAAAATCGAAGAATATCAGGCTGAGCGTCTGACGTGTTGTTGGCTTCTTCTGCTTGGTAATTTCCTGGTTCCAATTCAATAAAGTAATTTCCCAACAAAGAATCTACTGGTTCGTTCTTTTCCTCCAGCTGAGTAACGTTGTATTTCATGTGGGGCTCCCTCAAGATTTTGATTTTATTTGGGCTTCCTTTATATGGGAGCCACATATGTGACCAGTTCGAGGAAAAATATCCGTTTAGCTTCGCCGACCAGTCTCTGCTTAGAACAATCCCATAAGCGTCTAGTATGTCAGCCACCACGATATCAATAACTTGGCACACCTTATCATTCGAAGATAGACGGATGAGAACATCCTCCAATTCTCCAATTACTTTCACATTCGTCCTATCCAACTGAACAACCCTCCAAGTGGATGGCTTAGGCTGCCCATTTATCCTATTACAGACTAATATTGGCATGACGTTAACCGACGCCCCTGAGTCTACCAGGAAATTATGTACGTTGTGATTAAAAATTTCAAAAGTGAGGAGGAAAGGTGGATTCTTGTTCTTAGACTTGCCCCAAATGCTTGCTTCCTTGATTTCTTCTTCTTCCTTGGGTTGATTGTCAGTGGGAAGCCTCTCCTCTGATGCTTCAAGTTCTTTCAAAAGTTTTTCTTTCTGCTGCGGCACCATACACATTTCATATAATGAGATATTCACCCTTACCTTCTTTATATCTTCCACAATATCATAATCCATCTGTGGTTCGGTGGGATGCAGCTTATCCACATCCATTTTTTCTTCATTGGGCTTGGCAAACGTATCATTCTGCCTAGGATCTTGGCTGGTAATGGTGAACTCAGGAATTTTATCAGCTGAGGAATTATTTTGAAATTTCTTAACATTTTTCTGAAGCCTTTTAATCTTTGGGAGCATGAGACTGTTTTCTTTAGCCGACCCTTGGCTCCTTGTTGTTACATTCATTTCCATGACGTCCTTGTATCCCCAATTCCTTTCTTCCTCAGCATCGAATAATGAAACAGAGTCCCACAGAACCATGGTCTCATCTTCTTGTTCTTTCGTTGACGTGTTACTGTATTTTCTTTCTTCATCTCCATCTTCTGTTAATTTAGAGTCCAGCAGTTGATTCATAACCAACGTTATTGAGTTTATCCATTGAGGGAAATTCTTTTCAAAGTGGGGTTGTTGGTGGAAAGTGCAAAAGTTGTCCATTCCTACCTCTGTTAAATTCATAGATGCCGAATTGTGTGGGGGAGGTTGGGATTGATTGTTATCTTCCATTTTCTTGTAATACGGCTTGTAGAGCTTTTGAGCTTCCTTTTCTTTTTCCAAGTCTATGATTCTGTTAGAAAGCTTCTGCATCATTTTTTCCATATTTTCAAAATCTGGGGATTGCTCTTCCTTAGGCTTAGTAAACAACAAGGCTTTCCTTCCCACAATTCTCTCTCCTGACCATTTGGGATAATCTTTGATACTTTCTCTTTCAGCCTCTACCTTTTCTGCCTCCTCATAAGTCTCTGCTAAAGTGGGCTTGGCCTTCATTTTGGTGAACATGGCCAGCTTGGGTCCTAAAGCCGAAGTATAATATTCAATCAGGACTTTATCCGAAGGTCTGTTAGCTTCAGAGAAATTCTTGAGGTACACTACAAATCTTTGAGTGAAGCTGTGCACCTTCTCCTTTCTCTCCTTCTTTAAGGCACATAGTCCTTTCATGAGAATTGCATGAGTCTTTTGGGTCGCATACTAACTTCTAAAGATCCTCTCGAAGGTATCCCAATTAGGGATAGATTTTGCAGGCAAACCAAAATACCATGATGTTGTAGCTCCTTTAAGGGTGTGCGAGAATAGTCTGCAAACTACATCCTCATACTCCCCAGCCCTTAACCCTTCTATTTCCAAATAAAAACTTTGCAGGTGGTCGTCTACTAGTATCTTCTCACTTGGGTCAAATTTGGGCAGCATCTTTTCAAAGGATTAAGGTAAATCATGCAACGGAGGTGTTAGGTTTAAAGGTGATCTGGCTCTCCAGGAAGGTGGTGGATTTGGTGGGTTGGGTGGTTGATTTGTGTTTACGTCTGCCATGAGTCTGGGTGGAGAGTGAGGAGGTGAGAAGATAGGAGTATGAATAGGGGAAATGTGAGGAGTATTGGGGCCTTCTCGATTCAATGGAAGTACAAATTCCTGTAAGGCTGTTTCTACAAGTTCTTCCCAATCCCCAACCAGCACTGAGTCTTCCAATATAGGACGATCTTTCCTTTTATATTCTCTTCTAAGAAATTCAGGGATGATCGGCAATCCTCCAATTTTCTTCACATATTCCTTAGTGTGTCTTCTCATATTATTAACAACTTCGTTGTCGACAGAATACAAATGTTCTCTACCCCCTTCTTCCGGAATTGGATTATGAAACACACTGCTTTCTGAACTGTTACCAGTGGAATAGTCTCGGTAAAACGGGTTTCCTCTGCTAGCCATGCGATGGTGACCCTCCTTCTAGCGCTAGTTACTGTTGAGGCCTGAAAATTCGTAGGCAACAACAGCAAGGGATTCTCCCCAGCCAACGTTCCCAACTAGCCCGTGACTGTTTGGTGTAGGGAATCCGTCCGGTTTGTGATCCGGCTACCATAGGTCAAGTAACAAAATTAAAAAGGGTTTACCGGTTGCGTCCCGGTCCACCGTATGTATTTTGTATTTTTTGACTTAAGGTATGATATGCACGTGCTTAATTAACAATGTAGGGTGATAAAGGGTGCAAGGAGTATTCACAATGTGATGCACGGGTTCTTACCTCTCGTCTTAAACTCCCTAACATCTAAATCACATATATTGCAAGAAATTAAATACTAACTAAGCTATCTCTAGAGAGATGGATATTAATTCATGAGTAATGCATTACTGTCCATGTGTTATGGAAAATCACAGATAGCTATTCTTATAACCAAACATATAAACATGAATGAAAGCATACTTGACAAGATAGCTCATCACCAGTTAAAAATTTCATTACTCACAGTGGAAAACGTCACAGAATATACTAGAGAACATTCAACGAGAACATAGGTTCAGAAAGTTAGAATGTTCTCACAGTCCATGAAACACAGTCGAAAATGAAATAGTTCCCATTCAACATTGTTCATTGAATCACATTGAGACATTCCACATAGCACTTTATCCAACAGGAAAAATTTGCAATTTCTGGTTGTAAAACGAAATAGTTCCTCTTACAAACAATAGTTCACAAGTTTTTCCAGGGAAAAAATCCCCTATATGTTCTAACTTTCAAATATTTAAACTAAACAGTTAACCTATTGGGCTGCCCCCAAATGTGTGACCTTTCGATCCCCCAGCACATTTCATATCCTCCTTTTTTGTCTTTTCTATGCGTACTTATGATCCGCTTGGTAACTAACAAATCTTCCCAGGTCTGGGCCTTTGTCGTTATTGGTTTTGCCTTCTCTTTTGCTTGCTCTCCCTGGAATCCTTCTATTTTTGGTTCGATCTTTGCCAACAATGCCTAGTTCCCGTCTGCCACTTGCCTCCCAGATATGCCTTAGCGTCACGGTGGTCCGAACCGTCTCTTGAGTCCTCCTGCAATTGATCAACATTTATCCTCCATTGGGGCGACATTTTCACTGATCATCAAATTACATCAATCAAACAATTAATCATCAAGAGAGGCCATGTAATGCCTTATTATTATGAGAACATTAACCAGTGCCAGCACCACTGTCCCGTCCACACGCAGGTCTAAAAAACTTACCAATGGTGTAAAAGGAAAACTCATCGACAACTTAACCTACTAACCTCGGCCGGGTAGTCTCATTTACAACCGCATCAGTGGGTCTTGAAAGACGACGGGCGCTACGAAACCACTTAATCCTATCAGAGTCAAGAGAGTTATGACCTAAATTGTGGGCGGGAAAGATTCTAGTCGAAAATTGGAAAGACATCGACATCGAAAGACAAGTGCTTTGCACAACCACAACGGCGGAAGAAAAAAAAGGCTACAGACCCACGACCAGAAACCGACATGTATCAGTGGGTGGAGCACAAACATTTCAGGTGCTTAGCTGCTTTGGGTGCCGCAATGGCAGAAGACAAAAAGACAACAGCCTCCGATCAATAAAAAAGTTGGGTGCTTAAAAAACTTCAAAATTTAGCAACGGTCGAAACTGTTTCACCTCCGAAATAGCAGTTTTACAAAGGACAATTGGTCCGAAACATCTTTGACTAGCAAAATAAAATAGACTCCAAAATCTGTGACCCACAGTCATTACAAACATAAGCAACTTCTGAAAACAGGACGAGAATTAATCTTCAAAAATAATCTGAAATTAAAGCATGACCCAAAAATTCATGGATCTAGACGATTCAAAGCAGCATTAAAATCACGAGGGGGACCAAAATTTGCAAAATTTGGGGAAAACAGTTGCGGCTACAACAAAACCTTCGAGAGGTTCCTTTGTATAATCAAATTCCTCTTCTCCATTGTATGCCATGTATTCGGTACGTGGAACCATACCGCTATATGGTAGTCTTCATCCGTAGCTACTGAAACAAAATCCAAAAAAAAGAAAAAAAAAGTTTAGGGGTTGTCGCTCCAACCCCTGATCATTGTGAAATCCCTCATGTAAACATTCACATGTTGGTCATGGAGCTACATGCCTTAGTTAGAGATATCCATATATTTTTTATATTTATTTAATCATATATGTACTAGTTACATGTTGTATGTTCAATCCATTAGGTAAGTACCAAGTTTGAATATATGAATGTATATCTTGAGCCTCTTATCAACAAGTTACTAGATTTATGGAGGGGCATCACTATGTATGATATCTCTAAATCATTAGATAATCCAAAAAAAAGGGGACTTGAATTCCATGCAATGCTTGTATGGGAAATTCACGATTCCCTAGAGCTAACACATTTTTGTGGTATGTTATAACATTATACTACACTTTAATATTGTTTAATTTTATGAAACTCATATCATGCATGTTTTTTAAATAATCCATTCATTACACATAATTGATATACAAACTCCTCCATCTCTTGTAGGTATTTAAACTAAGGTTAAACTTACATGTCTAGTTTGTGGTCCTAAGATGAAATATCATCATTCGTGAAGTTTATGAAAGTAAGTGTTTGATGAGTATAGGAACTTCTTCTCTAAGAACCATAGGTATTAGACTACTGAAAATTATATTTTCAATGGAAAGAAGAGACTAGATTAAAACCTTGAAGAATGGCACCTCGTCTATGGAAGCTGCAATATAATATATCAAAACATCAAGTTATAGATCAAATATTCTGTTTATGATATACATGAAATGTTTGGAATATTTTATATTTTTATTTCATTTTGATCACTTTACTAATTTTCAAGTATTGTTGTAATATGTTTAATTATGCTTCATATTGAGGGTCGTGATCAAGGCATGAATGATGAGTTGGTTCCATGAGGAATGAAAAGTTATCCCGAGTAATTCAATAGACTCCCCTATTATCATCATCTAAAAAATGTTCATTTATATGATACAATGCACATCGAGAAGAATGTAACAGAAACGTTATGCAAAATATTAGATGGAAGGAATGACAAAGAAAAAATGCTAGCATTTGTAATGACATTAAGGAATCCAATCATGCAATGCAAAGTATGATTCATTCAAATGGCAATGGAGACCAAAATATAAGCGCCCTTCCATGGTTATTTGAAAGAGGAGAAAAGCATGTAAAAGAGGTTATTGGAAAAAAATAAATTTCCCACGGGATTTTCTTCGAACGTAAACAATATCCTAAAAACGAAAGGTGAAATCAGTGGGCTAAAAACTCATGATTGGCATACCTTCATGAAGGTAATTATTTTGGTGTATATTTGTATATTGGTGAAACATATTATTAGTGTTTTTTTGTCTACTTTGGGAATACCTAACTATGCATTTTTGCTGAGAAAGAATGTTGATTCTCTCTTAATCCCCCCCCCCCCCGCATTGTTGTTTTCTCTTTTATCTCTATATTTCCTTTTGAAAATATTGTCTTGGTATTGTAAATTTGTTCTACTATTGTAAATTTTTCCTTATGATGCAATACACATATTGTAAATTTGTTCTACTATCGTAAATTTTTCCTTATGACACACTAAACATATTGTAAATTTGTTCTATTATGGAAAATTACTTACTTTGTATTTCAAGTATAAAATTAGTACATTCCATAGCATCGATTTCTTGCTTCAGTAAGCTATCAGCTTAGAAAATTCCATTACATTGTCCAAAAATAAAAGAGTAACTAATCCAGATAAAAAATCCATGAAGGAGACATAAAAGTAAGTCCTAAAAAATGACTGACAATTTATTCAATAATGCGCACACACACACACACACACACAAACACTCTAATAATAATAATAATAATAAAATTTGGGGACTTGGTGTGTATCCTAATATGTCCTCTAGACATTACACAAAGTGACTTGTGAATGGGGCCAACGTTGATATTTTTCATTTTGTGCTAGTATGCACTGAAATTTGACATGGTTAGAGTATATCTACAAGATAACTATATGGGAGGATTTTGAGCCTCAAATATTATTCAGACCAATAATTTGAAAATCAAATGACAAAAGTATAACATAAATATTGTTAGAATAATCAACCCATAGTTAGCTACCTTAGACATTAATTAATCCATTTTTGTCTTATTTGCCTAGTTTCCATATTCCATCTTATGCAAGTTGTCATCTACACATACATAGTGGTCAAACTTGCCAATTTTGAGTCATGGAGCACTTGGGAAACCTCCTGGAATCAAATCTACTTTATTCCTAGCCTCCCTAGCACATGTCTGCTTTTTCTGCTTTCTTGCCTGCTTTTTTAGTGTTTTAAGGCAATGGGGAAAGTTTGACTAGGTGAAGTTAACTAGTTTTTTGTCCTCCACATCCTCCACTCTTTTCTCCTATGAAAAGCATGTATTATTTGTCCTTACATCCACTATTATCTTTCCTAATTGATTTTTCCAATTCGTGAGCTCCTAAATAGTTTTGGAAACTACTTTATGCACCTATGGGGGATTTGCTTAGATTTAGTAAGCCTGCTTTTGACTAGATTCTAATGGAAAATTCATGCATTCAAATCCCTCATGTAATTATTTATTGTGGCAGCCTATGACTTCACAGGGTTGGGTATTGTACACTTATTCAATATAGTTTAGTGTTCAGCTCCATATTCAGTCTCTTTTGTGAGTAATTTTGCATGTGTAATTGGCAATTGATGTGAGTGTAATTGTTCTAACACTGAGTTCAATTTCCACATGGTATCAGAGCCTTTGTAGATTGATTTCTCTCCTTCCAATTTGTTTTGCAAGTTTGACATCATTGACTGGGAGCATTCTACTGCCTGCCGGGACAATTTCTGAGCTATGGATCAATCTTAGAAGATCATCTTGACTCCATTTAACTTCTTTGAATGGAAAGCAGAGATGGAGATAATGTTGAGAGCAAAACGCCTCTACAAAGTGACTATGGCAACAGAAGCAGATCCCAATGCAGCTGCAAAGAAGATAAAATGGCACAACAGGAGGGATGATGCCTATGGTCTCTTGTGTCTGAGCATATCCAGAGACCTCCTCTTCCATCTTGATGGATTGACATCACCGAATGAAGTATTATAGAAGCTTACTAATCTTTTTGGTAAGACATATGAGATGAGCGGACATCAAATCGAAAATGAACTGATCTCCCTGAGTCCAAATAGCTTTGAATCCCTGCAACTCTATTTCTCCAAGTTCAAAGCACTTGTTTTGCAGCTAAAACAATGTGGGATTGAAAAGAAGGATGATCAACTGGTCTTGGCCATACTGTCGAAGCTTGGCCCTAACTATTCAGTGTTTTTTCAACCTTCTATGCCACAAAGTTGATAGCTCAAGCCTGGAAGATGCCTAGCCTTGCAAATTTCATGGAGTCTCTCACACAAGAACAAGATAAGTTGGTGATGATGGGCACCATCAAACCATCCAAAGACCAAGCTCTGGTTGCTGGAGATTTGAGGGTGGATTCAAAAAGCAAAAAGGAAGCTAAAAATGCACCTGAGCAAAAGAGAGACAAGAACAAGTCTCCGGAGGAGCCTCAAGGTTCCAAGAAGAACTACCAGAAGAAGAAGAACAAAGGAGAAATGAGAAAGTGCGCATACTGCAGTAAGGGCAATCATCCTGAAAGCCCCTGCATGAGAAAGAAAATAGACATGCTAACCCAAATCCTGGAGAAGAATGGCATCTCCCTTCCAGACAGCTCAAAGAAGAGGGAAGGAGGATCAAGTTCAGAAGATAGCAAGAGAGTTCATGCATTGGTTGCTAACACATCAATCTCACCTAGTTTCATCATTGATTCTGTAGCTTCAAGACATATGGTTTCGACCAAGGAGGCATTCACCTCACTTGACATGTCGAAAGGTCCACCAATAGTACTGGGAGATGACTCTCTCACTGAAAGTTTGGGCAAAGGGAGGATTGATCTTGATCATGGTCAGTTCAGCAATGTGTTGTATGTGCATGGTCTTGCCTCCAACCTCTTATCAATGTATCAGATGACTCACACTGGGTCTCCAAAGAAGGTCATATTCTCCCCTGATGAAGATGAGATCACAGAGATCTCAAGTGGTAAAGTCATTGCAAAAGGATTTTCAAATCATACTTCGAAGGTATACTTGTTCTCACACTTCCTACCCTACTCAAACCCCTCTACTCCTATGATTCATGCTAATGAGGTAAGAAAGCTTTGGCATGAAATATTTGGCCACCTAAATTACAAGTATCTTTCTTATCTTAGTGAAAAAGAGATGGTCATAGGGTTACCAAAGATAAAATTTTCCAAAGGAGTCTGCCAAGGTTGTATCCTAGGAAAACACCCAGAGCATAAATTTGAGAGAGCTAGTCATGAAAGAACCTCTGCACCCCTCGAGTTGATCCACAGTGATGTTGCTGTCCCATTCCCTCATATTTCCATGATTCAGGCCAAATATGCATTGAATTTCATAGATGACTTTTCCAGGTATTGCTGGGTTTACTTCCTGAAACATAAGTCTGAAGTTTTTGGCCTCTTCAAAGTCTTTAAGGCTTTGGTTGAAAACCAGTCTGGGAGGAAACTCAAGGTCCTCAGATCTGAAAATGGTGGTGAGTATGTCAAGTCTGAGTTTATTCAATATTTTCCAGATGCAGGTATTCAGATGCAACATTCTATCCCTTACACACCACAGCAGAATGGTGTTGCTGAGAGGAAGGACAGATCACTGAAAGAGATGGCAACCTGCGTGATGGAGGCTAAGTCTTTGCCACCAAAGTACTGGGCCAAAGCTATAAACTGTGCAGCCTATATCTAGAATAGGGTGACTCATAAACAGCTTGATTGTATGACTCCTTTCGAAGCATGGAGTGTGCATAAGCCAGATGTGACCCATTTCAGGATTTTTGGCTCAAGGGCTTGGGCTAGGATTCCAACAAAAAAGAGGAAGGCTTTGCAGCCCCAAAGCCAAAAGTGTATATTTGTTGGGTACTCTGAAGATTCAAAAGGGTACAATCTGATCAATTTGAGCACAAACAAAGCCTTCATTGAAAGGTGTGTTCAGTTTCAAGAAGAACCCCTAGCAGTAGTGGAAGTTGGAGAATCCTCTTTACCACCAGAACCTCTGAATGTAAGTGAAGAGATAGCTGAACATGATGATTCTGATATGTCTAATAGTGATGATTTTATTGCAGATCCTAACAGCCCTACAAGGCCAAAATGGGTAGCCAAGACCATTCATGCAGTTAGAGAGCTAGTTGGAAATCCTAATGACCCTAGGAGGGCTAGATCTCAATTTGAGATTGCTCTATGCATGAAAGATCCTATGTTTGCTGAGAAATGCTATCTGATGTTGGAATCAGATCCTCAGACATATGAAGATGCATCAGAAGATCCAAGATGGCAAGCATTCATGAAGGAAGAGTTCAGCTCACTCCAGAAGAGCAACACTTGGGAGCTGGTTGATCTTCCCCCAGGGAGGAAGCTAGTTCAGTGTAAGTGGGTGTACAAGACCAAATTTGCTGCTGATGGTTCACCTCTGAAGTACAAGGCCATATTGGTAGCCAAGGGCTACTCACAGGTTCATGGCATAGATTACAATGAGATCTTTGCACCAGTGGCAAAGATGGACTCCATCAGGCTAGCCTTAGCCATTGCAGCTTCAAAGCAATGGGAGGTACATCACATAGATGTAAAGTGTGCCTTCCTAAATGGAGATCTCACTAAAGAGATATACATGCAGGATCCTCAAGGATTTTCTACTAACCCATCTCTTGTGTGTAGGTTAAAGAATTCATTGTATGGGCTTAAGCAAGCCCCCAGGGCTTGGTATGCCAAGATTGATAGCTTTCTGCTATCACTGAATTTTGTTCGATGCAAATCAGATCCAAATGTCTATTTGAAGCTGATTAATGGTTCATTAATGATCATTGTTTTATATTTTGATGACCTTCTCATTACAGGAAGCTCAAAGGATGAAATTGCTTCCTTGAAGGGTGCAATGAACCAAGCCTTCTCCATGACAGATTTGGGGCTCTTGAGCCAATTCTTGGGGATTGAGATTGCTCAAACCAAAGCTGGAATCAAGGTGCACCAGTCCAAGTATGCCTTGGATTTTTTGAACAAATTCAAAATGAAGGATTGCAAGCCAAGCAAGACTCCTTTCCTTTCAGGAGTGAAGCTTGAAGAAGTTGATTCTTCACCTATGGTAAACAATACATTGTATAGGCAATTGATTGGATGTTTGTTGTATCTTACACATACTAGACCTGATATTTCTTATGCAGTAAGTGTGGCTTCCTAACTGTTAGGACACGTGGGTCTGATCAATAAATCAATAAGTCAGACGACCAGCCCGATGCCATGGATCAGCCTCATGAGATCCATTTGAAAGCAACCAGAAGGATCCTTAACTTTGTTCAGGGAACAAGGACACATGGGATCTTCTGTAAAGCTAAATCTGATCTTGATTTGATTGGGTTTACTGATAGTGATTGGGCAGGTGACAGCACAGACAAAAAGTAAACATCAGGATGTTCATGCTTGCAGAAGGGCCAATCAACTGGTCAAGCAAGAAACAGAGTGCCATTGCACTCTCATCTACAGAAGCAGAGTACAGAGGAGTTGTAAATGCAGCAACTCAATGTTTATGGTTGCAGGGATTACTTGGAGAGTGTGGCTTCAAATCATAATACTCAACTACTATCTATTGTGATAATCAGAGTACCTTTCAAATCTGCAATGATCCAGTTCAGAAGCAGAGAACCAAACACATTGAGATCCATATGCACTACATCAGACAGCTTGTGCATGATGGCACCATTCACCTACTCTTCTGTTCATCTTCCGAACAAGTAGCTGATATCTTCACCAAAGTATTTTGTGAGAAGACATTCAGCAATCTCAAATCACTTTTGGGGATTGCTGATCATGCTGTGAAGCATGAGTGATGACAAGATTTCCAAATTTTGTTTTACGGTCCATGTTTAAGGGAGGATTTTCCCACTGGGTTTTTGCCTCTTTCCTTGGTTAAATGGACATGCAGTATGTAAAGGGTGACTAAGCCTTGTTGCTAGGCCCTATAATTTTCTGATATATTACTCATAAGTCAGGCTTAAGGGGGGGTGTTAGAATAATCAACCCATAGTTAGCTACCTTAGACATTAATTAATCCATTTTTGTCTTATTTGCCTAGTTTCCATATTCCATCTTATGCAAGTTGTCATCTACACATCCATAGTGGTCAAACTTGCCAATTTTGAGTCATGGAGTGCTTGGGAAACCTCCTAGAATCAAATCTTCTTTATTCCTAGCCTCCCTAGTGCATGTCTGCTTTTTCTGCTTTATTGCCTGCTTTTTCAGTGTTTTAAGGCAATGGGGAAAGTTTGACTAGGTGAAGTTAACTAGTTTTTTGTCCTCCACATCCTCCACCCTTTTCTCCTATGAAAAGCATGTATGATTTGTCCTTCCATCCACTATTAGCTTGCCTAATTGATTTTTTTAATACGTGAGCTCCTAGACAATTTTGGAAACTGCTTTATGCACCTATGGGGGATTTGCTTAGATTTAGTAAGCCTTCTTTTGACTAGATTTGAATGGCAACTTCATGCATTCGAATCCCTCATGTAATTATTTATTATGGCAGCCTATGACTTCACAAGGTTGGCTATTGTACACTTATTCAATACAGTTTAGTGTTCAGCTCCATATTCAGTCTCTTTTGTGAGTAATTTTGCATGTGTAATTGGCAATTGATGTGAGTGTAATTGTTCTAACACTGGGTTCAATTTCCACAAATATAAAAGAGATCAAATAGTCATTTTCTTTGTCAATCACAAATTCCCATAGTCATAGATTTTAGCTTAACAATACATTGCTTGAAACTTACAGGAATGAGTATTAGATATGCATAAAATTCCCCTTCATCCTCCCAAAGGTGACTAAAATTCTAAGGAACCACAAAAATAGGCCCAAGACGTCATCCTATCAATATTTTCTTCACATGTCTAGCATTGAATCTTTGGTTATTTTGATTGTTTGTAACAGGATAAGATACTTACGCACCACCAAGATTCGAATTTGAAGCCTTTAATGCCCTTCGAGACCTATTTTATCTTTAATAGAAGAGCACAACAAATTTTTCCATGCAAAAAAAATTAATTTTGTATCAAGCTCTTCAATAATGAAATTGAATCCTCCAAAACCATGCTTGCAAATCCATGCGTAGTTTATTGTATGCAACAATTATACTTGTTTGATGGGACGTGTGCTATAATGTAAGGTGGTTGCACTACTAGCCGTGGATTCACGATTTCATCAACTTTGGATAGTTTGAGAGTCTAGAAGCTTGAAGCGGAATTGAATGAGAATATAGATTGAGATATTAATGGAGGAGAATGGTACAACAAGATTTCCAAAATCTGCAAAGACTGTGTGATGCGTGGAAGTAAAATTTACACACCATTTTGATATAGATATATGTTGCAATTTATTATTAGAAAACTTGTCCAAAATGAAGGGATTCGAATGAGAAAAATTATCAAAATAAGGTGATTTGATAACTCTTTCTCCTATGTTAAATTTAATGGATAATTTGTATTATATTGACAAATTTGATCCATAAATGCCATGATTCTATTCCTTTCCATTTTTTACTCAATTTTATAATTAGTAATCACCTATGACGCACATTGCAACCCTAAGTACCAAGCATTAATTTATAATCACCTCTAGTAAGATGGTAGCTTGGTAGAAAATAAAGCATTAATTAACAATATGTTGTGGTAAGCTAGTAGCCTACTAGCAAATCAATGCATTAAAGATGATTGTGTTTTGGCAGGATGTCACAATTGAAATCAACTGACAACATGCTTCAAACATTCATTGTAACTTAACAACAATTCCTTCTCAAACCCCAACCAATATATGTGCACACTATGTGGGGAGGCTGGGTAATTCTTTCCCTGGATGGAAATCAGGAAATGTCCTACTCTTAGGGGTTTGGTATCGAATCAAATAATATGGTGGAGGCCCTAGCTCTCTGGCAGGGCCTTATCCTTTCCAAAGATCGTGGCATTAGGGACATTGTGGTGATAGGTGACTTTAGACTGGTAATTCAAGCTCTAAATTCAGGCAATCTTCCAGAGGATATGAAAATCCGGTGGCTTCTAAAAAAAATCCAAAGCTACATCTCCTTCTTTCAAAATTTTGAATCCTATCATGTTCTAAGGAGCAAAAACATTTTGGCTGACTCATCAGCTAATGTTGCTTCCTCCTTGGGCAGGGTGTCACATCCCCATCCCTCAACCAGCGAATAGGACGCGACAAACATCATCAAACACAGCCGGGACTAAATACCCCATGAACATAAAAAGAAATCAAATGCTGGAATTGAAACTTACAAGCATACACAGATGCATTATTCTTCAGTCATACAGCGGAAGCAAACATACATTCCAGCAATTACATGTTCATTATAATTCCATATGCAATTGATATAATTGCAGAGATAGACTAGCAGCACTTATCTGTTAATGACGAATCCACCCGCAACTAGCTACGTCGCTACAACGTTCCACCCAACCATAGGCCAGCTTGCTCATCAATCTCTCAGCAACGCTGCCACCCCCGAGCTGGGCATGATTCCTCCGGAATAAGGGTCAATTGCAGGCTTATACATAGCCAAGGGGACATAAACAACAAACCAATCACAGCTGGGTTTCACAGGCTATCAACAAACAAGCCAAGCCAGCACAGTCCAAGGGACAACCACTGCATACCAGCAGCCATATCAACCCTTCACAACTCTGTGAAGAAGGAAAAACAACCAGGGACAGCCCCAAACAATGGATGACCACAGCTCAAGTCCCATGGATGACACGGAGTTGTTCTTGGCCCTAACGTGGCCAAAACAACTCAACCACTACATCCCAAACCAGGGAAACAACATCGGTCCAATTTCACAACAAAATTGACGGCAACTATGCACAGTCCCAGAACAGGGAGACCCAGCCAACATATTGGGAATCAACGGTGACCCAAAACGAATTTGAGCACCCCAGCCCACAAAACGTGGGTGAAACAAATAGCAACCCAATACGTGGGTTAAAACCACGGCCAGCAAAACGTGGGGAAACAACAGCCCCAAACAAAACAGTGAGCACGGCTCTCACATGGAAAGAACGCCCCAACCAGTCTGTGCGTGAGGGAAAACTTGCACCAACAGCAAAATACACGGGAAGACATACCCAATTTCTGCGTGAGGATTCTAGCCTGCGCATGAGACCAAAATCACCCAGAGCCTGTGTGTGAGGAGCCAACAGACCAATTCGTGGTGAGAGTCAACTAACCAAGGAAGAGTGCGTGAGGGAGAAGAATGGCCAACGTGGGTGGAGTGGGCAATTGGGTAAGGCTGACAACCTCCCACAACCACCACCACTTCAGCAATAAATGCCCTCAGCCATAACTCCTCAACCACCAGCTGAGCATTAAAGAGGTTGACAAGGTTGGGTGAGACAAAAAGGTGGAAAATAAACAAAGGTAGCAACCCAAACAAGTAATAAAACATGGGTTTTTCCCCCATAAACAAGGTTTGGCATCCCCCACCCCTTATCCTTTTCGAACCATGCCCTTTTCATTCAACGTTGCACTGCCGTAGCTGGTTGTGGTTTATTTTATTTGATGTGCGTATTTACATGATGCCACATTAAAATGTGTCGGATAGCACACATACCATCGGCAATTATCCCTATTGCCGAAACATATACAACCAAATCGATGGTGGGGCTTTTGCCTTGAGCTCCTCACCACGATTAATTACAATATATACATCATGCAAACGGGGTCAAAACCGGGGGCATTACATTCCCCTCCCCCTTGGAATAACACCGTCCTCGGTGTTCCATTACATATATACAATACATATACAATTGCACATCAAAATTCAAAATTGCAGATCTATACCACGTTCAATCATTTACTTTGAACGTTCAAGACCAAGCATCTCGGCTTCCATGGACTTTTCCTGCTGGTTCTCAGCTTCTTGCTGATCCCGAAGTTTAGGAACTTTGCGGCTATTTCCCTCATCATGTTCCCTCATTGGACAGTCCCGGTGTAAATGATGTCCTCCGCATCTCCAGCATCTCACTGGCTGCTTCATCTTGACCTGCTCAATTTCCTTTGAGTCTTCATGCCTGGACCGTTTCTTATCGGGTCGCTTGGACGAATGTCCCATCGCTGATCTACCTCCCTTTCCCTTGCCGATTGCTCCCAGAAGGCTCTTCACCTCCCTTTGCAAACCGATAGAGTCTTGCAAAATCTGGTGGTTCATTTCACTTTGCCTTTTCTGTATCCTGAGCATCTCCCCAAGATTCTCTTGGGTCTTGGAAATCACTTGAAGGAGACTTCCAGCCAAGTCCAATAACTTTTGATCTGCTGCCATGATCAACGTGCACCACCTGGTTTCACTTTTCTCACCTGTGGAATGCACCATTGAAAGTCTATCAGACCAAGCATATTATAGACATCAAAATCAGTTAGTTAATTACCATCCAAGTTCCATTAAGGAAACTTTCATATTTTTCATGCCTTTCCCCAACAGGCACATGAGCTCCTTCATGTCCATTCTTGGGCAGGGAATTAACTATTCCAGCATTCACAATTTACTTTAAGCAAATACACACATTTCATTCACAATCATACATGCATTCACAATGCATAAACATATATATCTATATATATATATATATACATATAATCAAAAGGCAAGAGAGAGCAGTAAGATTTTTTCCCCTCTTTGTTTTGTTCCATCCTGGAACCCTCGCCATCACAGTGGCTTTTCATGCTCTCAGCCTCTTTCACTTCACCGTGAATGCTGGAACAATCCTTCTTGGTTATGACACTTAGTGTCTTTGGTCTATTCCAGACCTCTAAACCATGGAGTCTCTCCACATGGTTTGTCTCGGCTGCTAGGACTCCCTCGTCTTACTAGCACCTTTTTCATTACCACTCAACCCGAGCTTTCTAGGAGAGTCACATGTCCCCATGCATCTCTAGTATGCTCTCATAGTCCTCGCTTCCAACGACACCTATATTCAAACATTGAATAGATTCACATGTTTAGTTTACTCTCATATTTTTCATCTCTAGAACAAGAGCTTAAAACATCATATCCAAATCATATACACATGCATATTCATAAGCAAAATAATCCAATACTTATCTGTATTGTGTGTTTCCTCGTTCGTCCACAGGATCCTGCTTCGCTTTGCAAGCCTTGGGATCGCCTATGGACTCAGATGTTAGGTCAGCATGCCGGCTTCTCCTCAACATCAAATAATTAATGTCCAGCCAGTACATAACCATGTCAACTGGGCTTGGAACTTTATCATGACCATTTCCAGGTCTAGGATCTACTATGGATCATTAGGCATATCATAGCCCATCAAATACTCATGTCAACAATGACACATACACTTATATCAACATGCACTTATACCAGCATACACTTATATCAACACATACACTTATATCAACCATTTACATTTACCTTTAGCATGTGAACACAAGCAACACAAGCAATACAAGCAAACTCATCAGCATCATTGCTTCAAAAACTGTAATCACATTTCATATCATTCACTATCAAATATTGAGACACCAGGAGTGCGTCCACTCCCCAGAGTGTAATCAATATTGAAAACCCTTTCATGTCTCAACATCGGAAGAGTGTGTACTCTCTTCCGGTGTGTGCCATGTAGGCCCTATGCATACTCAAGCAATCGGTCATCATGGAAATAAATCAAAACATGTTCTGCATATGGAAATTTAATAATTAAACATGCATATTCATAGCAACGGTCACAGAACACTTATCCATTTGCCGTCGCAGTATGCCTTTGTATCTGTCAGGCACCGTCAAGGAGTTGGGAAAAACTGAATGCTGAGCTGGTGAGCTCGCTGCAGATCTAGAAACACCTACACCAGAACTAGCCTGACTTCTATAACACCCACACACACCCAGCACAAGGAATCAGTCCCTTCTCTGCTACTCAGTCCCTCAGGCCCTGCATTCCCTTCTAGTGCTATCTCGGGGTTGTGGAGAAGAAAGCCAGCCCTCTAGCTCTGTCTGTGTGGTTTCCATTCACCAGGTTTAAGAAAACCAAGGCCCCATCCCTGCTTCCTGTTTACGTTTCATATTCACACCTGTCTCACTGACATAATCCATACCATCTTACTCATGTTATCACCAAACATGCAGTGTAGACAAGACATTTTCAAAAATGTCCAATGGTGTTTCACCCGAAACCCGTTTCTAAGGGAAAACCTTCCCATGAAGTTTGGCTCTTGCAGGTCATCACACATGATCTTCCTTCAGTGTGTACTCCTGACACATTCATCAAATAGCCAAACCGTCAATCATTACCTAATACTACCATCCAAGTTGATCGTTTCATAACCAAGCAATGACATCAGCAATTAAATTCAACAAGAATTTGCGATTTTATCTACTACAGAAATTGACTTGCTCAATTATGGGTTTCTTGTAAGTAGCACTACTATGCCCATTACAATTTTATGCTTACTATCATAACATGAATACCCACTTACCTTGTGTCCCTCCTGACACAATCTCACACAAGCCAACAATGATTAGTAGCCATTAGTACCTCTTAAATCCGAAATCCACAGTTCGAATTTTAACAACCCGTATCAACTAATTTTCACAACCATGATACTTCTTCTCATAAATGGTAGATTCTGGCAGTGGTCAGGAACTTACCTGTCACTGCCGTGTTTGAGATATTCTACCTGAAACATGAATTTCAAACATCCAAACACAATCTTATGCAAGCCAACAATGGCTAGTGGTTGTCAACAATTTCTCAAATCCGAAATTCACAATTCTAATTCTAACAACCTATTATGCATATCATATGGTAGATTCAGGCATTGGTCAGGATCTTACCTCTCAATGCCATGCTTAACATAATCTACCTGAAACACAAGCTTAAACATCCAAACACAAGCTTATGCAAGCCAGTAGTGACTAATAGTTGTCAGCAATATTTGAAATTCACAATTTAAATTTAACAAGCTCTTTTACATGGTAGATTCCAGCATTGGTCGGGGTCTTACCTCTCAATGCCATTCTCAAAATAATATACCTGAAACATGAGCTTCCATCAACCAAACACTTGATAAGTATGGATGCATATGCTATCTCATTGCTACAACCATCACTGAAGCATTTTCAGAATTTATAAAATTCAAATACTCCAGTCGTTAGTCACATCAATATTATCAAGACTCATTTACATCATGCAATCATTATCATACTAACATTGCAAGGTATAGTCATATCATTCATGCAATTAAATAAAGTGGTTAGATACTCCTTACTTCACAAGCATATCATTCATACTACCTTACTCTTCAATAGAGCATTTATGGCAGTCAATTGATCATGACTATCCTGAATTCACAACAGCCTTCAAAACAGTTCCAGGATTATCATTAATTCATCATTTCAGCCATTAGTTCTCCAGAATATCACATGCATTCATCTCAATGCATTCATGCAATGCATCACAACATTTGCACCTTTACTTAGGAAATCAGTCACTCACACCCTTCATATGCATACATTCAATGCATATCAACAAGATTCATAAAATCTTCTTAATGCATGTCCATTCAACGCTACCCTGCATTGATTCAGGAATACTATGCATTCATCCATACTATGGCCTAACCATGAATACCTCATATAGGATGCATTACTATAATCAATATCATCAACATATATATACAGGACACCTTTCTGCACTCCAATATTCACATGGTATGCGGTCTCTTACTTGGACCAATCCATGGAATCTATCATAAGCAAACTCTTACCTGCATGGGTCTTACTTACGCCCTTACCATGACCACTTTGGTTGGTCCTTTGCAGGAGATTGCAGAATTTGCTCACCAACTTTC